>PVIW01002172.1:113441-235706 GCA_004026585.1 Noctilio leporinus
TTTTTTTTTTTTTTTTTTTTTTTTTTTTTTTTTTTTTTTTTTTTTTCTTTCTTTTCTTTTTTTTTTTTTTTTTTTTTTTTTTTTTTTTTTTTTTTTTTTTTTTTTTTTCTCTTTTTCTTTTTTCTAAGTATCAGAGTAATGAGTTAATTGAGAATAAAACGGATACCACCAACCTTGCATCAGTTAGGATTTTCATGGTAACACTAGTCTCTGTAGTTCTAACAGGATGTGCTATTATTTTTACTTACTATCTTAAATATCCAGGTAAAAGGCAGATTCAGGGGCCTCTAACTGGCCTTCCTCTTTATGAAAGCTCTTACCACACAAGTCCAGTGAACTAATGAGGTAGTTACTCCAGTTACCAAAAGTTTCCATTTCAAGTATGCATTCAGGACCAAGGAAATGACCTCCTTGGACCTAATGGACCCAATATGAACCAAACCTTGCCATTGCCAGTACCTCATTTATAACCTTGTCTCCATGTGTCCCTACTTTAGCCGAAGGCAATGATGACAGCTTGGGGCCCTAAAAATCAATATCAATTTGGACTCTATCCAAAAGTCTACAAAATATTTTATTTGTGTCTTTTTTCAGTGTATGATTTCCCAAGTAAATGGCCATAGATCTCTTTGGGAAATGACTGGAAGCATAATTAATGTATATTGTTATCATGGTTTGTAAGGCCTTTCATACTGAATATTCACCCTCTCTTTAGTCACAGAGTTTCACATCTGAAGAGTGGTTCAAGTCCTGAAGCAGAGCTAGGAATTGTGACTTTCTATTAAAGCAGCTGCTCTCAGAATCCTGATCATTAATTCTCGATTCCTTTGATTAATTAATACTATCATTGGCTGCCCCTAAGAATTCTGTATTCTATTAATCATCTCCATAGCTTTCTGTAGACCAGGCTGACTGGCTGCCACTCCAACTTTGCTATGTGTTACTATAAAAGCTCTCATCTGATGGGCAAGTGCCCCTACCTGTCCTATATGATGAGGCTCCAGTCAACACTATTGCATCAGAGCCCAGTTCTATAATAGTACCATATCTCTCAGTCCTGTCCTCAGAGGGCAGACACTACTGAGCCTCTCAACAATGCTGTGGCCCCCCTGCCCCCATCACTAGTGAATTCTTTATCACTTTGGTAAGTGTAGTGTCCTCTGAACCCTCACACAGAATACAGTTGGCTAGTGAATTTTGCATACTAGCATGCTCTCTTCCCTAAGTGTTTTGATCCATCCACCACGTGCCATGGCAATGTTGGCATCTCTGCTACACTTGGTGTGAACCATTGCTATCTTCAAGCTCTAAGAGAAATTCTGGCAGCAGGTAAGCATCATATTTCAGGGTTCTTTACAGACTTTAAGTTCTATATTATAGGAAAATAGTCCTACATCAATAAGCTTCTCTTATCCAACTGTATCTCACCTTCCTATTTTATTCAGTACCCACAGAACCCATGTTTTTTCTAGTTCTAACTGATAAGTTGGCTAAATCCTACAGCTTCTTAGGGGTAGAGTTCCTTTCCTCCCTTGGCATAAGAGCTTCCCCCTCCACTAGGTTATATTGTAACTTGACCTGATTGATGGTCTACCAGCTAGGAAGGTGATGAAGGTAGACTCTGAGAGGGCTACCTACTGTTGTCCAAGACAAATACTTCTTCATCTTTTTCAAGAGGTGGAACACTAGACTATACAAGGAAGAATGGGCCTACTATAGGCCCAGATGGTTCAAGAAAGAAAGAAAAATTTTGAGGATACAAAATCTCTGGTGTATTATTACCATGCCAAATCTCAAGGTGTCACTTTTTAAATAATCTGTGTCCTAACCTTGGCAGAGAAGACTTGCCAGAGTGAAAACTTTAATCTGCCTTTGTGTTCTGCTACTCTAAATTGGAGAATTAAGTTATGGATCACCTGCTTTTTCATTTTCCAACTTAAGCAAATGAGCATCATTTTATATGCTGTCATGGGCTCTCCAGCTCTCACACTTAGGTTTAAATGGATAATTAATCACCCCAGTCTATCACTGTTTTCTCTGATTCCTCAATAGGCTCTAGGAAGAGGCATCCAATTCCACCATCCTTAAAACTACTAAATGAACCTCTGAAAAACCCAGCAGTGTATTCCCTTTCACATGTGTCTCACTGAAGCTCAACACCAGTGAAAAGTTTAACAATTGCTCTGAAAACACATCTCAGAAGTTTCAAAGGGGGCTTTGTTCCTAGCTAACTGATAAATGATCCAGTTTCAAAATTCCATGTTGGAATCAGTTTCCTAGGCCAGTGCCTTGTACCAACTATTTAGAAAGGCTAAATATTTATTTTGTTCAGTAACATGCTTCCTGATGATCATTAAATAATCATCATTTAGAACTAAGAGCCTAACTCTATTAGTAACTAGCTGTGAGACATTAGTCAAGTTACTTAACCTCTGAAGGCCTATTTTCCTCATATGTAAAATAGGACCCTATCTATTGGGTTGCTCATGTATAAAACTCCCCTACACCCATAGTTAGGACTCAATAACTTAACCATCACCAGCACTAACATCATCATCGTCATCATCATCATCATTATACAGAGGACCCATCAAATGTCCAAACAAGCAGTCTTGTTCACTTGGCAGTTGTATTTCTAATTATATATAAATTATTTTTTCATTCTAAACTATAGTAGAGTCTTATCATGTCAAATTAGCCTGTTACTTGGTTTAAATAGCCCAAACTGAGCTGATAAAATATATTACTGAACTCACAAACATTGAAGCAAGATTTGGCCTTATGCTGTAGATGTTGGATCTATGGTAACAGGCTACCTGCTTCCACTGAAATCCATGTATTTTCAAAACCATAGAGTCTCACATTTCTCTATACCTGGAAACCAGAGCAGTTATCATAAGTCAGGACTAAAGAGGAAAAAACTAAGTCACCACAGTATACTTTACCATGGAAATAATACATTTAATTTAGTCAAGAGACTTGAATTTTTTATAAGTATATAAGGTCAAATGAGACTTTTAACTTATCAAAGAGCCTGGGAAAGCCAAGTTACTATTTTAGGTTAAAGAAGAGTGTTACGCAATAGAGATCGTAGAAGGGTGCTGAGCATTGTCAGAGTTGGCCTCTGCAATTGTTTCCAAAGCCTGGTAATGGTAGCATAAGTTGCCATCTTGAAGGGGGAAATGGCTTTACAAAGAACAGGTTTAATAACATAATACATCAATATGCCTTTTGTAGAAAGTCTACCACAATCACTCAAGACTCCTACTTCAGATAGACTCTGCCCTCTTCTGCCGTGCTTTATGCATGCCCTGGGAAGCTGACCCATGTAGACTATGTCAATGAACATCAATACCCCGAGCTTCTTGTTGAGACAGTGAAGAAGGACCAGGAAAAGGTGCATGTTGAATAAGAGTGAAGTGAAGATCTGTTTGTTTGTTTTTCTTTCTTTGGCTCCTTTTCTGTCAGATCATCTCATTTGGCTATATCCTTTTACTCATAGTTCCTGCCAGTAACTGTTGCTGGAGCTACTCCCTCACAAGTTCCCTCCACTCACCTCTTCTGGTGTAGCGTGGTAAGAGCTCCACTGCTGCCAGCTCCAAGAAGTGGCGATGTCAGTGTGTCTTTCTCTCAATCTTGGCCATACCTTTGCAAATAGTTCTTTTGTTAAACTCTCAATCACCCAATCTGAGCACACCATCTATTTCCTGCTGGGACTCTGATTTATACAACACACTAAACAAACGCTAGCCCCTTCCACTCAAGGAGTCCCTGCTTCCTCTTCATCTTTGGACCATGCCACTGCGCTCCAAGCCCCCTGCCCTCTTCTCCATGCTTAGTCATCAGCCAATTTTAACACATTCAGGCAACTTTTAAAAGCAGTTAATTACAACACAATTACTTCTAAGATTGAAAAAGTGATTGGAAAAATTGTAATCAAACCATTTTCTCTCAAACTTCCACTTGGTATGAATTAACACAGGAGACTGATGTATTAAGATGAACTGAAATTCCTTTTATCTTCAGTCATCTCTAAAGTGTTTAACCTCCCAGCCTGAATTGTGGTGGATAATACATCATTTCTGTTGGGATAAATTTTTAATTTTTCACCCATTTTCCATCTCAACTCTGCCATTAACTAGCTTTGTCATTTGAATGTGTCACTTCTCTCTTACTTGGGCAGCCACTTCCTTGTTTTCAAGAAGGCAATAGAACAGAAACTTTCAGATACACAAAAAGGCTTCACCTTTCACATTTTAGCATGAATTCTCTACCTTCTTCTAATCTTCGTCCCTTGCTACATTCCTGAAGCTCCTGTCCTTGGTTCACTCCAGTGATGCTATGTCTTTTCTTCTTAACCATGGCTTCATCAATGCCATGTGTGTGTACATAGTTACTCTCACCTTAAACATATGTGTACAAGTGTTGACACACTTCTACATGGGCACAAGCTATCCTGCTTCCATATATGGGGGTTTACTACATTGCCCTATTTATATCATCTTTGAACTAAAATTTATGATGAAATGGGAATCACCAGACAACATGGTATATCTAACTGGACTGACTCACTGTCCTATCAATTACATCCACTCTTTCCAAAAGCATCATGGTACTTCAATCTACAAAAGATGTCAGCTTTTCACTCTTTACCAGATATATACACAGTTTCCAAAAATATACTGTGAGGTCCACTTGTAAGAGCTGAGTATAAAACCTAGTAAAGAGCAGATCTGTTAAAAGGATCAAGTTTCTTCTCCTGAAATGATATCACATGTAATAATAACAATAATAAAAAACAAAAAGGGCATGTTGGTTTAAAAGAATGCTCCCTAAGGTTATGAGTTTAACAGGTCTCTGGTTTTCATACAAACTCTATGCCATTATAGCAGCCCTTCTTTCTCCTAGCTGAATGGTGAATCACTACCCTGAAGAATCTAATCATCTAGCCAACTCATGGACCCCTAACTATGGAAGTATACATTTTTTTGTTTGAAGTCAATAAAAATGTGCAAAATATTGTAACAAAGACTCAGTCTCCCTCCCTTACTATCACCCTTTTTCCCCAAAACAGCCACTTTCGGCTCTTTCAGCTGTCTTCTGGTCTGAAACTATTTTAAAATACTATGCTTGTATTATCCTTTCCCACTTTCAATTTTAACCATTATAGTTTGATTTCTCGCTATGGTAGAGGATAGTTTAGCTCATTTACACCATCATTCCCCCTACTTTCACTAACCTCCCCTACAATCTATTGTTGAGGTTTATACAATCATTTAATATATACATTATGGCGACTATTGAATATTGCTCACTGCTGTGACAACTATTTAGTATCATTATGTTTCCTGTCTTACAAAACCTTTTCTTTTTCTGGAGTTCGCTTAGTTTTCTAGGCACTTATAACCAGATCTTCCTTTATTCTCTCAAAGCCCCTCAATAAAAATTTCTCATATATTCAAGTATATAAAGTTCATTAATTATATTTTATTCTTGTCTTCTTCTTCTTCTTCTTCTTCTTCTTCTTCTTTTTTTTTTTTTTTTTTTGCATCAGACTGAATGGTCACTCTCCAATCCTGCTATAGAGCTGAAGTCCTAGGGTTTTCCTTCTTGTCATTCTGGAACTTCCCCTCACCTCTTTCCCCTGTTGCATTTTCTATTTCCTGGATTGCATGTCTTCCTCCAGTAGCTTCTAAGAAGCATGGGAAGAAGATTCATTGATAACCTGCACATCTGAAAATGTCTGTCTGTATTTTACCCTCACACTTGTTTATGAGTCCCTCTTGGTATATCATTCAATGTTGGAAATCATTTTCTCTCCAAATTTTGAAGGCTTTCCTCTTTTATCTTCTGGATTGATTCATGTTGCTATTGAACAATGCTATCTTAGTTTCTCCTCTTTTCTGACTTGTGTTTGGTTCTTTGGAAGGTTTCATCCCTGCCATAAGAATGTGTCCTGGTTCTGGACATGGATTTAGAAAATAAGTGGACTTTTGCCACATGGAAATTTATGCTCCTTCTATTATGACTTTTTTTTTCTATGATCATTTTTCTTTGAGACTTTCCTATTTTCCATTTCTGATTTTGAAAATCCTATTCCTTTGGGTCATTGTCTAATTTATGTACCAGTTCTCTAGTTTGCTCTCCTATGGCTATCTCTTCACCTTTTTTCCTACATTCCGGAGGCAATCCTTGCTTTCATCTTCCATACCTGTCTCTCCCTTCTATTAGATTTCAGTATTGCTTGTCATGAATTTACATTCCAAAATTTTCTTGTGGTTCCCTTTTGGAATACCATTTTCTCATCATTTCATAGATGTGGTATCTTCCCTGACCTCTTCTTGTCCCTAAATCACATCTTCCTCATCTCCTATTGTTTAATATTTTATAGTCTCAGCACTTGATGTTATCCATTGCTTTCTGACCATCTATTCATATTGTAAAAGTAAAGAAGAAAGTCTCTGTTTGCTTGAATTAGGCTGGCAAGCTGCTGGGCATCACTTTAGGATAATGGGATTTTTACTTGGAGCCCTTGCCATAATAACATCTGTGTTTTTCTTCCTAGGCCCGATCTTCCAGAGGATAGAAAGTCCTGGTTTCTAATACTCTAGAAGCCTTTCATGATTTTTTAGAGAGTAGTAGCTAGTTTCTCACCATAATTCTCAGTAAAGAGGTATTTTCAACTGCCTCAGTTACCCATCCTCCATCTCTTTGTATAGCACATCTCATCCCCTCTCACCTACTCATGGACATCACTTCAAAAATTTCTCTCTTGATTCATGACAAATTTTCCTTCTCCACTTGATCATCAACTGTAATTTAGTATCTCATTTTAACAAAACTAAAACTTCCTTTGACCTAAAATCTCTTTCCAACTAATGTCTAAATTTTCAATTATCAGCAAGATCCTTGGAAGGGTTGTCTATTATCCAGGCATCTCTAACCATTTTCTCTGAAACCCACCCCAGTCAGTTTTATGCACTGTCTTGACCACCAATGACCTTCATAGTGATAAGTGCAATGGCCAGTTTCGTTGTCTTCATCTTATTCTTCCATCAGCAGCACTTGAAACACATGGCCATACCCTTTCTCTTGGCTTTGGATACTACTCTCTCTTGGATTTATCCTCCTACTACACTGGCTACCACCTCTTAGCTGCCCTTATCAGTTCCTTATCTCCATATACTCTAAATGCTGGGCTCAACTTCTCTACCTCTCTGCAATACTTTTTATTATTCATCCAGTCTCGTGACTTTAAATAGAATCTATAAACTAACATTTCCCAAAATTATATCCTTAGCTTTGACCTTTTTCAAGAGTCCCATTTTTTTTTTAAGATTTTATTTCATTATTTTTAGAAAGAGGGGAAGAGAGAGAGGCAGAGAGGGAGAGAGACATTAATGTATGGTTGCATTTCACCTGCCTCCAGTCACAGACCTGACTAGAGACCTGGTTTGCAACCTGGTTATGTGCCCTGGCTGGGGAATCGCACCTGCGACCTTTGGGTTCGCAGGCCGGCGCCTTATCCATTGTGCTACCAGCCAGGGCCTAAGAGTCCCATATTTTTATATCAACCTCCTCACTTGGTACCTTGGATGTCTTATATCAGGTCCCATAACCTGATCAAAACCAATTTCTGATATCTCCCCACACCTGAAAACCATTGCTTCAATATCTCTGCAAATGGCAGGTTTATTCTTCCAGCTGCTCAGGTCAAAACCTTGGTAACATCCTTACACCTTTCTTCCTCTCACCACATCCAAGCCATCAGTAAATACTTCTGTTTCAGCCTTCAAGGCATATACAGGATCCAATCATTTCTTCCTCCTTTAACCATTGCTACCCTGTCCAAGACATCATTGACTTGTCCTTAGCAAGAGCCTCCATACTGCTTCCTTTATTATACTCTACCATTTATTCTGAACATAAGTGTTAAAGTAATACCCTCCAAATATAAATCATATTGTTTCTTGTATCTCTGAAAAAGCCTCAAATAGCTTCCCATGTTCCTCAAAACAAAAAGTAACATCCTTGCAGTTTCCTTTAAGACTCTACAGCTTCACCCTGGCTGGCATGGCTCAGTGGGCTGAGTACTAGCCTGTGAACCAAAGGATCACCATTTTGATTCCCAATTAGGAAACATGTCTGGGTTTCAAGCCAGGTCCCCAGTTGGGGGCACACAAGAGGCAACCACACATTGATGTTTCTCTCCCTCTTTCTCCTTCCCTTCCCCTAACAATAATAATTAAAATATTTTTTTAAGACTCTATAGCCTCCACTTTCTGCTCTGACCTTTTCTCCAACCATTCTCCCCTCTTGTTATTCTACTCCAGCCACCACAAATCTACTTGCTGATCATTAAACATTCCACATAGACTTTCTAGTCAGGCAACTTAACCATGCTGCCTAAAATGTTCTCCCAGGTCTCTAAGTAATTGCTCAAAATTTACCTTATCAGTGGAAACTTCCATAACCATCCTACACAAAACTGCCACATTCTCCCATATTGGTACATCTTATCCCCTTACACTATCATTTTTCTCCTTAAAATTTATTACCATATAACATACTCTAGACATTGTTTACTTGCTTTTTGAGTTGTCATTTGTCTTCCTTGAAGGCACACACCTCACCTATTTTTCCCACCATAGTCCTAGATACTAAGATAATGCCTAAGATAAGTAGATAATCAATATGTATTTGTCAAGTGAAGGAATGAACAAACAAAGTCACAAAGTCACAAAGTCAGATCTCAAGTGGCAGCAAAAAGATACCATTTTGAGAAATGTGAGCTAAACCACTGTTCCTAAAATTGCTCTGACCAATGACTGGGTTACTGCTGGAGCCCAAAATAAAGTATAAGTGTTGAGTAGGGATCAAGTAGTTAGATATGTAAAATTCAGTTAAAATGATCATCAGAAGAGGCTGTAGGCCACAGAGCCCAAAGAGCTAACATGAGCTACAGCAGAAGAGAAGCAAACAGCTTCACAGAGTTCTGAGAAGAGGGTAGGGGACTTGTGCAAAGATGGCAATGGCATTTCTATCCCTCTTACACCTTCCAGAAAGAACTCCAAAAGCACAGGGCTAAGAAGATGGCCCCATTTGAAATATCAAAAGGGTGGTTCACAGGCTGACTCCAAGTTTCCCAAGACAAAGAATTAAAGGCAATAGGTTCTAAAGATAATGCACAAAGATGGCTCCCAGTGAGGGGAACAGAGGGGTGTGGAAGGAGAGAATAAGAATGCAAAGCACACACCTCACTTGGCCAGCAAGGAACCATGTGCTCGGAGACATCAGAGGGGAACTTGAGCTCTCAAGAGCCTCACTCTCCTCATGCTCTTTCCTGACCACTTTCTTCCTCGGATCCAATAAACCTTTTCATCTCTTTCAAGCTGTCTGGAGGGAGCCATAAAAAAGCAGTCCTGACAGATACTCATGTCAGCTCAACACTGCCAAGAAAACACATCCCAACCCACCACTCCTTGACATATCACTGAAGGTTTCATATGGGTGCCTTTCCAGGACAAGCAAAGGGGGCCCTTTGGAATGCACTGGGGCCACGTAAAGAAAGAGATCCCAGGAGCTTCCCCATCCAGAGAAGCAGTGCTACATCATCAAGTTTGCTAGATGCTCCCGAGTATACAAGGGGAGTTTCAAGGAGAATAAAACAAAGCATAACATGGGAAAGCCTCAGAGATTGCCAGAGTAGAGGCTTTCGGGGGGGTGGGGGGGACTATATTTTGATGTGTATGAGACACTGGCTGTATGTTTACTTGTTTTAAAAGGACTCTTAGAGTTATCAAATGATAATGTGATGGTAAGCATTTTCAAAACAGCTAATTTGTTTCCCAGTTTCTGCTTTTCTTTTTTCTTTTTTAAAGATTTGATTTATTATCTTCAGAGGGAAGGGCAGTGAGGAATGAAGAAAGGGTGAGCAGCATCAATGTATAGTTGCCTTTCACCTGCCTCCAGCTGGGGACATGGCTGGAGACCTGGATGGAGACCTGGCTGGAGACCTGGCTTGCAACCTGGTAATGTACCCTGGCTGGGAATTGAACCAGCGACCTTTGGGTTTGTAGGCCGGCACCTTATCCACTAAGCTACCAGCCAGGGCTTTCCTAGTTTCTTCTTTATTAACATCTAATTAAAATGCCGGAGATTAGGGAAAAAGAAGAGGAAAGGAAATTTTTTTTAATTATTTTCCTTAGGAAAGAGGACAATTGCCTATAGGGTGGCAGCAACATCAGGGGCAGCCCAGTTGTCCTCTTCACTGTGACTCTGGCTTCTGGAGAGGAGGGAGAGGTGCCTCTGTTCACACAGCCTTCCTCACCCAACACCTTCTCCTCCCTTCCCAACAACCACATCTCACTCAACTTTTAATGCCCAGATCAAAAGCCTCAGCTGTGAAGCCAACCTCCTCTTATCCCTTTTGGCTGAACATTTGAAATACATTTCTCCTAAAAAGTAATGTTACACTTTCAACCCTACCTGACAGTCTGTTTCTTAAGTTTTGGGCTCATGTCCATTTCATATGCCACCCCTACAGCACCGATCATGGGCCCTTTGTCTAAAATAGGTCCTCAGCATAGCCTTCCTCAATATATACATACATGTGTACATATATACAAACATATATACACATGAACAAAATAAAGAGGTAGCCTCCAAAGTACACTGGTGGCATGGTGATATTGGGATAGGTGGCCAGACACTGCTTTCTAAAAGTGGAGACAATGGCTTTCCAGATGAAAACCAGTACATCCCCATCTGGCCAAACCACTGACAAAGTCTTCCAGCATTACAACCATGGCATCACCATACTTCAAAATAAGAGAAATGTTCCCAAATGCAAATTTCAATAGCAGGGTAGTGGCTCAGGGATCTGGGACCAGAGGAGTCTTAACACATTCTTATGGCTAATGCTCCCCATAGCAGCGTGCATTTGAGAAAAGGGCCCTGCCCTGAGGATGGGAACATGGGTCGCTAGACTTCCTCTAACACAAACTCTGTGTCCTTGGGCAGCTCAATCACCCATTTGACACACAAGGCCTTCAGGGATTCGCCTGTCAATAAAAAGATGGACTGGATGAATCTCAAATTCCTTCCAGCTCTAGAATTCAACGACTTTTCATCTGTTCCACATCAGAAAAGCATTTTAGCTCTGTCCAAAATGCAATCGTTCTCAAAACATTTTTTTTTAATTCGTGTCTTCAAAATTCTTTGGACTCCCTGAAGATTTAGCCATGTCAAGCAACACACAATTGTTTAGGTGGCTCAACCTAAGTCTGGACACCTCCTTCCACCTCCTTGAATTTTATCCTCTTACTTCCCAGCAGCCCTCCTAGGTCCCTCTGCATCGCTGCCACACCAGGTCCCTCCCAGCCCCTCGTTAACATATGGTCTCCCTAACTCACAAAACTGTCTGCCCCACTTTGGCTAAAGCTACTAGTAAAAAGTTCTGAAACAGAAACCAGATGCGCACTCGCACCTTGGGATGTACGTATGTTGAAGATGAAACCGTCACATCTCCTCCCAGTTGGCTTTACCTCTTTGCTCCCCACCTGGTCATGTGGCGCACACCTGCAATACATTGACAAGGCTTTAGATTACAACGTGAATGGTTATATCATGTTCCAGGATGGCCTTGGGTTTTAATCCCAGGTGAGTTGTACAGGCATCAAGGGTTTTATTCCCACCTCATCTTTATGGTTCCCTTAGTTTCCCCTTGCACTCAAATTAATGTTTCGTGTAGACAAACAAGTCCCTGATTCCCCCCTCCATCTTCTAAACTTTCCTTTCTTTTTTCTTTTTTTTTTGTAACTTAGTTTCCCCCTCCTCTAATTGTCAGTAGAAATACTGTGGTGTGAAACAAACATGTGCTGTGGTGGGGATATCACTCCCACTGTCCGATAGCTCACCTCTTTTGACAGATTAACTCAGACTGAAGAAGTCTTTGAGCCCACAGACTAGGGGAAACCCCAGCCTTAAAAGTTCATTTCTCCTGCTCTTGCCTCGACTCAAAATGCCTATTGAACAAAGAAAAGTAAAAAATAAAAATAAAAATGGAAGCAACAGGGCTCCAAATAATCCCGTGAAACTCAAATGGGAGAAAGCTAGACAAGTAAACACCACAGACAAATAATCTAAAAGTACAGCGACCACATTATCTGAACCAAAGCAGGATTCAACTTAATGACTAATGTGAGATTAGAACAGCGCACTTGCAAGTACAGTTGACACTTGAAAAACCCTAGGGTTAGGGATGCTGACCACATACGTAGTAGAAAATTCTTGTGCAACTTTTAACTCCCCAGAAACTTCAGTTGTCTCTCAGGATCTATGAGGGATTGGCTTCAGGACTGCCCTGTGGATGCCAAAATCAGTGGGTGCTCAAGTACCCTGTATAAAATGGCATAGATAAATGTGCACATTTCGCCCTCCACATCTTCAAGCTCCCCAAAACAGTACAGGTATTTATTTTTAAAAATTCAAATGTAAGTGGACCTACATAGTTCAAACTGTGTTGTTCAAGAATCAACTGTATAAACATTTTGGAGGATCTGAAATATAAGATCATACCCTGGCCACTGTGGTTCAGTTGATTGGAATGTCATCCCTTAGACCAAAAGGGTCACAAGATATAGATTGTGATGTTTCTCTGTTTCTTTCTCTTTCTCTGTTTCTTTCTCTCTTTCTCTTTGTCTCTTGTCCTCTCTCTCTCTCTCTCTCTCTCTCTCTCACTCTCCACCCTTCCTCCCTTTCCACTCCCTGTGAAAGCAATGAAAAAATGTCCTCAGGTGAGGATAAAATAAAATAAAACAAAATGTAAGATCACATACATTAAAAGTCACAGACTGAAAAACCTGGCGCATAAGGTTTAAGTCACTGAACTATTTTAAGCACCTACTAGGTGTCAGCAATTATCTCCCTCTCTTTTCTATTTTTAGAATCCAGATATCAAGTACAATCTTGTAAAAGTGTAAAATTTTGGATATTCTTATCTCCTGTGATGGCCACATATATTCCTTCCCACACATCCCATCAGGATGGGGGGTCTGTTTCTCTCCCCACTGAGTCTAGATTGTATTGTGACTTGCTTTATCCATTGGACGTTTTGGAAATGATTCTGCATAACTTTCTAAGGCTGAGCCCTAAATGATCTACAACTTTTAATTTTGGTCTAACTCTCTCTTAGAATTTTCTTGGACCATGGTGTAAGAAGCTCATGTAATGTTGACAAGCCACATGGAATAAGGCCAAGGCGCTACAGCCAACAGTTCCAGCTGAGCTCCCAGCCGTTAGCAACAACTTCCAACCACATGAGTGAACCACCTTGGATGAACCAGCCAAGCCTCCAGGTGATGCAGCCCCAGCTGAGATCCTGTGGAGCAGAAGAACTTCCTAACTGAGCTCAGTCAACCCACAGAATCATGAGAGAGAATGAATGATAGATTTTCTTTTAAGCCACTCTGTTTGGGATGTTTTATTTAAAAATAAAAGGAGGGAGGAGTAGAAATGCTTCCTGTCTTCAAACCCAATTCTCTTTCCTTTATTATGTGATTTATGTTTTCCTTCTATACTAAGTTGTGTGTGTGTGTGTGTGTGTGTGTAGCTAAAACATATCCTCAGCTTCAAACCTACCTTTTGGTGTCACAGATCTGAAAAAATGCTTTGAAATTTATATATTTTTCTGACACACTACATCCAAATATCTGTAAGGGAAGAGAACAGGACAGAAATATATTTCCCCACTGAAACTAATTCACAGCCTTTAAAGGGCAGATCATGTCTACAGCCAGTTCAAGTTTTAAGCAGAAGCAAATTTTCCAGAAGCTAATGAAGCTTAAGCTCATTTACACACATCCCTTCCAAGGCCCTAGGAGTGGTATATAAAACACTGTAAAACTTGCAAAGCACAATATGTTAGCTTTAACCTGTTTAGGCTGCTATTTCCACTCTAGCTGCTTCTCTGTTTACTTCCCCTCCTGAAAGGGTGGCTTCCCAGTGGTCACAGATATTTTGGGGATCTGATGAAAGGAAATTTGAGATGGACATAGGTGTTGTTTGGGTTCAGGAAGATATATGTACATGGTGTAGTCACTTTTGTGTCTAGTTACATTATTGCTAGCAATACTGATACAAGATCATCTGCCAGGAAGTCTCCCATAGCTCAAAATGTCAACTCCCCCAATGTCGTGATACAAAGCTGCAGGGACAAAGGTTGTGCCACAATACAAGTGTGCCTTGTGGTGCCCAGTGCTGGATGAATTGGGAATTGAAGAAAAGCCATGATTTGAAGTGCCCACTGCCAGATATAGGTCTATGAAATATTTTGCGAGTCATCAAGCATATAAAACTGTAAGCAGAGGACTAGGGGAATTAGGTTTTGATTGACACAGCCAAAATGGAAGTTCTCTCCTTTCAAGAACAAATTTCATAATGAACTGATGCTATCATCATGAACACATCATGCTTCTTTTTTTTCTAAGAGTAATTATATGAAATTAAATCTAACAGAATTCCTGGGATATAGGATCTAATCTTGGCCAGTGCTACAGGAAAGAGGGCAACTTTGTATGAAGTCACAGAAGTCTGTGTTTATCATTACTATTTACCAATAATTATAACCAAATTGTGATAAACTATTCTATAAGTAAGACTGGAAACTTTACAGTTTCCCTATGGAAAATAATATTACAAAATCAGAGTCACAAGAAAAGGCAAATGAACAGATTCAGCCAGTGTAGGGGGAAAAAGTATCAGAGAGAAGCATCAGGGAAATAAGTAGATAAAAAATACTATATCATTGTATACTTGTCCTATGCAGAGAGAAAAGAGGAGACAAAGGGTACATGTCAGGAGCATCTGTCTTCTTTTTATTTTTATTTATTTATTAAATTTTATTGTTGTTGTATTACATCCATCCCCTTTTTGCTGTCTTCTTTTTAAAAGCCTCCTTGAGAAGCTTCATCCAGAGATTTTTTCTGACTTCTCATTGGCCAGAAGCAAGTCACATGGCCACCTCAGGAGCAAGAAGTAGGCGTATAGTGTTTCTTTTGTTAGTTTTTGTTTGCTTTCTGGAAACATTGCTGTTCTCCCTATCCCAAATCCATATCCCAGTGCTAAAGAAGAAGGGGAAAATGGGTAGTGGGTAAACAACCAGCAGAATCGACCTCAGAGTGAAAAGCTAACCCAGACTCAAGCAACAAAAATGTTTCTCTTACTAAAGATCACAAGTAAATGGCTGCTTTATTTTCAATTCACTACCATCTAGTAATCTGATCATGTATTAAAATGTTTAGAGAAGACAGCTCATAGGCCATATGGGTAAAAAAACAAACAAACAAACAAAAAAACCTTTCAAAGACAATTTAGTAGTTAGGACTATTATTTGGCTTGCTCCCAATTATCCATGTTAAGATATTTGAGCCCTGGCTGGTAGCACAGTGGGTAAGGCGCCAGCATGCAAACCCAAAGGTCGCTGGTTCAATTCCCCAGCCAGGGCACATAACCAGGTTGCAAGTTGCAAATTGATGTTTCTCTCCCTCTCTGCCTCTCTTCCTTCACCAGCCAGGTCTGTGGCTGGAGGCTGGTGAAAGGCAGCCATACATTGATATTTTTCTCCCTCTCTGCCTCTCTTCCCTCCCCTCTCTCTGAAAATAATAAAATTAAAAAATGATATTTGAGAAATTAACAGAGACACTCCTACTAATACACTAAATATCTTTCCTTAGTATTTCCTTAGTTCCAATGGTCTAAGAATTATTGGTGAGATACTTTTAAGTTTGCTAAGTTTGCTTTCTATTAATAGTCACTCCTTTACACTCCTCAAGATTTTTAATTTGCCTATTAAACTGAAAATGACTGCATATACCATAGATCATAAAGTGGAGGCCCATGGTAGCCCACGGACATCTTGTTTGGTCCACGCAGTGTTTTAAAAATAACTTAAGTAGTCATTAACGTTTAAGAACCAGAACTATGATTCCAATTTCTTGGTTTCTGTCTTTACTTGAATAGCAAGCCTGGCTTGCATTTGTTCACAACAGCTATCAGGTGAGGCTGAAGGTTCACCCGTGGTGCAGAACCTGCACTCATTCACTTCATGCAGCTCTAGTCTGACCCAACAGCTCATGTGGAACATCTGCATGGCCTCTGCCTAGAGGTGTCTGGGTTTATGAACCTCATCTATTCTCATATTTATAACTGTAATAGAACACTACATTTAATTGTTATGATTATCAAAGGAATTTACATGAATCCATCAATGGCTTCCCTGTGGAAGATAAAAAGTAACCAAAAGAAATAGTTCATGCCCTGAGAAGATCATAAAATCTACACGTGTTGGAAATATAAAGCAAAAACTTCAAAGAAATAGTTATAGTAACTATGAAGACATACACAGTTAGTGGGACAGACAGTAAGTAGCAAGTGATAATTCCATGGTAACTAGAGAGGAACACATATTTCTTTTGTAAGGAGAAAAAATGTAACCCCCAAAAAAATGTATGCCCAAATAGAGATCATGTTTCTTCACTCAGCATTACACAGCATCTGTCTTTACTGTCAGACAAAATCTGAAACATTCTATTATCTTAGCAGAGTGGACCCTCTTCAGCCTACCAGCAGGGCAGTTTTCCCAATACTAAGCTCAAGGAGAAGCCCTGGGCACACAGGGCCACAGCAGTGGTCAAAAGAAAATTGCCCAGTTCTATGCTGGGAACTGTTGAGACAACAACTCATCTGCTGCCAAAATGTTTCCCTTTGTTTAGAGAAATGCATGCAGGAGAGAGATGCTATTTTTGGTTCTCTGACTTTTCGTCATTATTTGCCAAGCTAAGCAAAGTGTGCAAAGTGTGTGTGTGTGTGTATACATACATATATATATATATATATATATATATATATATATATTCATAATGACAGTTAACATTGATTACTTCCAATGTGTGAAGTTCCAGTCTAACAAAATTACAGATACTAACTCATTCACTTAAATCTTCATAAAGATCCCATCATAGAAATAAGGAAATAAGAAAATGGAGGCAAAGAGTGTGAAGTAACTTACTTCAAACCTGTTCCAAAAGCTTTTAACCCCATCAATATGACACAGGAAATGGAGTCACATTGAAGTAAGCCTGTGTGACAAGAGTATCTCTATGATAATTATAGCAATAATAATAATTTGTAAAATACTGTGAAGGTTATAAAATGTGTTAATATACATTAGTTAATTTGATCCTAATGATACTAAAGAAGGTATAATTTATTAATAAATATGTAATTTGTTTCCTCTTTTCATTGGGAATAAAAGACTAAGAGCAATCTTTGAACATGTATCATTTTCAAAGCACTGTGGCATACATGTGGATGATAAATAAGGAGAATAAGATGGTTTCAATCTGATACAGACCACCACTGATGCAAGAATGAAGAGCTTCTTATAAATGGGAGCATTAAATCAATGTTTTAACAAAAAAATACAACTAAAATTGGAAAGGGTGTCCAGAAGGCTGAATGGTCCTGTCTGATTGACAGAATTCAATGAAGATTTCAGAGGAGTGACAGGTAGGATTTATACAGGCAGGGATGGGAGTTTGGCAGGTTTCTAGGCTGAGAGAACAGCATAAGTAAGCAATGATACAGGTATGAAAAATACAGGGCATGTTTGAGGAATGACTCAGTGTAGCTCAGTAAGGAAATAAAGTGAGGGAAAACTAGAAATGTAGGGTAGACTGAATGGTGAAGACACTGGGCACATCACTGAGAAATTAGAGAACCATGAATGAACTTGGTGGTGGACACCAGCACCATCCAATCTGTGTTTAGGGTGATGTCCAAGTCAGAGTCAGGAATGTGATGGATGGACCATGTTATCAGTTAGGAACATGACCCTGGGGCCACAAAGAACTACTCTAGCCTGGTATTCAAGTCCGTGATCTAATTTAAGGTTGAAAGAATAGACGGCCACTTTTTCATTACTATTCTCAAACATACCCAGCCATTAAGTTTCTGCTGGCTGAGTTTTCTCACAACATTCTTCAATTGCATACAGCAATGAACTTCACTTGGAAGAATCCATTTATTTCTCCCTTGAAATTTAATAAAGCTATTTTTTGAATGAGAAAGAGCTTTAACCAATCCTTTGTTTTAGGTTTTGCTAACTTACTCTCCATAAGAAAGTATATACACCACTATCCTACATTATCCTAAGAAAAGAGGCAAGAGGCCAACCAAGAAATTATTGTATCCATGTTTCGGTTTGAATAGACAAGCATCTGAGCAGGTAGAATAGTGTTCAATGTTCATGTGTTATGTATGAGGCACATGGAGCATCATCCCACACAACTCTGTGGTCTTCTATAACTATCTTGATATCATGACTAAGAGAACATAGATTCAAAGAGGTTACAGAGCTTGCCCCAAATTATAGAGCTAGTAAATAGAGGAGCCAGGACATCACTCCCAGATCTATTTCAAAGCTTTGTTCTTTACCATGACAAAAGAGCATTGCCTACTAGGGTGATGGTAAATGGGTGGAGATATGTATACATGCCTTGGGTAGCACTGACCTGTCCTGATGCTGAATTGGGTGCGGAGATTTGAGAGAAAGTCACTCTGTTTGACATGCTAAGGAATCTGGAGTATACACTATTAGGGACATAAATGTGATGTGATCAGATTATTAAAAACTGAAAATTATTGAAACAGTCTACTTAAAGTATGATGTAGACCTAGCCTAAGTCAGTGACAATTTGGTACTTTTTACTGAAACAAATATTGCCAACAGCCTCTCTCTAAATCAGGGTTTCTCACCCTGGAGTCCAATAACCCTTTGGGGAAGCCTGTTCTGTACATTGTCCTATGTAGCAGCATCCCTGACCTTGACCACTAGATGCCCCCTGCAGTTGTGACGACCAAAAATTTCTCCAAGCAATCACCCCAGGCTGAGAGCCACTGCTTAGACAAAGACAGACCATAATAATAATCATAAAAATGCTTGATCAAAGTCTAAACATAGAAATACTTATAAATGAAAAACAGTAAGAGACAAATTACAGCAATACTGAAAGTTTGGATCCTGTTCCATGAATACTTACTTGACTGATGCCTGTAAAAATAAAATAAAATAAAATAAAATAAAATAAAATAAAATAAAATAAAATAAAATTGGGAGCTGAGGATGGCCTCTTGAGCAACATTTGAGAAGCACATGAGCCTCTCAGATGAGTGACTAATGCATCGCGGAACACTCCATCTATTTTTGTGTCTGAGGCTGCATGAAGTTCTAATCTGCTTAGATTTGATTAGATGGCCCTTTGATTGCTCTATTCATCTGTTCACTCACGATCTCTTTCATGCCAGGGCTTTCTGACTATACTCATAGCCCAGCAATCATCCCAGCGGGATAATGTAGCTTTACTTTAAGCTGAGATACTTCACCAAGCATAAGCAGGAGATTTAGATTCAGCTGAGGTTTCTGGAAGTTAGGAATGCAGCAGGAGTTACCATTTAGGTAGCGAACAACACAAGATCCTGGTTTGGCTTTTCCTCCAGTTGCAAACTTAATACTTTCATGTTTCCTGAGATCCTTTTCATTAAGTTAGACCTTTCATGCCAAGCTTTCCCTGGACTCATCCCTGGCTTCTGTATTGGGTGCCATTTGGTAGCTGACTTGAAAAACTTTAATGTGTGTATCTGTAGCCATAGCACTGCCAGAAATTAGCCCCTTAGGTCTCCCAGTAGCACCATTCTACGCACTACTAAGAATCAACTTGTTTCCAGAAGGAAGGTGTATCATAAGCAATGCAGGTGAGATCATCACACTACTAGAGATTTTGCTGCAACCAGGCAAAAGCCATGCATGGGGATATGCCACTTAACCCATGCTGGGTGAAGTATTCTAACTGATATTTTCCTTATCAATATCCTAGTCACTTTCACACCCTTGCAGAGATGCAAGACACTTCGGCTGGCTCCCACCCCCACCCGGGCATGGAGTGATGGCAGAAGCATATGAGGAAGTCAGTTGACTTCTTGACCCCACCCAATCATTCGGTGGCTGTCACAGGGATACCAAATGTGAAGCAGAAGGTTGTCAGAATTGAGCTGGTCTCTGAGAGAAGTTTTGAATGCAAGGAAGAGCCTAAAGAGCCTCTAGGGATCCATCCATCTTCCCAAGGAGCCTTGTGATCTGTGCTTTAGAATCAGGTGTGCCATCTTGAGAAACCATCCCACATTCCGAGCAAAATTAGTTTAATGTTCCCACATAAAAAGGTCCCAGGCCAGGTGGAGGATCATTATATGAGCACACACCGTGGAACTAAAAAGGTTTGCATGCTGCTGGAAGGAATTTATGGGGAAATTTATTACAGATCTACTTCTTATGTAAATCGTGTCCCCATATGATGAGTTCAGTGAAAGCAGCAAGGGCAGGAAAGGTTATTTGAGCCAAATATCACTAGCGTTTTGCCTTTGAGAAATAAGATATTCTTCATCCAGGTCATATTATAAGTCCCAAGAAGACAAAAGAGGACAAAGTAAAAATCCTAAACCTTCTGTAAGGATAGCTCCTTTGCCTTTGTGGGAAGTCTATATTTTCCTAAATTCTTCCTATAAACTAGGCTCAACTGGAAAACAGGGAGGAAGGGGTGAATGAGGGGCTGAGAAATGGCCCAGGTTGGCAAACCCTGCAGAGCTGACAGCACAGGAGGGTCTTTAGCATTCTGGATTCTTTCTTTGTCTCCAATTCTGGGTTCTTAAGATTCAGTTCCCTTTTATACCACAAGGACCCTGAGACCACAGACATGGCAGGTCACCATGGGCATAAACTTTGATACAAAACAGATTCAGAGCCCAATTCTGGCCCCGTCACTTGCTAGCAGGCCATGCTAATAATAGAAAACAACAACAAAATAACAACCAGACTAGGTGACTGCTGTACTCCATGCCTCCACTGGCACGTTTTCACCCAAAGTGGAAGCCACTGAAGTTGCCACAAAGCCCGATGACCCAGTCCCTGCTCTGTCCTAACACACCAATTGCAACTCCCCCTTGCACTACACTCCAGTCACAACGGTCCCTGCACTGTTCCTGTACACTTCTGTCCCAGGGACGTTATTCTAGTTGTCCCCTTTCTCTTCCCCAGATCCTCAAACTCTCCTGACATCTTTACTCACATGTCACTTTAACAATGAGGGCCTCCCAGTCTAAAATAGCAAGGGCCCTCCACCCACCCCTCCCTACCCTGCCTCAGGATTTCTTTTCCCCTTGCCCTGCTTCATTTTTTTCAGTAGCACTTACTCGAAACTAAAATATCATATAGTCATTGGTTATATATTGTCTGCGTCTCACACAGGGATGTATGCCACATAAGGGCAGGGGTTTTATCTACTATATTCACTGCCATACATTTAGAACCTAAAACAATGCCAGGCATGAGGCAACGGCTACATGGATGGGTGCAACTGACCATCTACTATGATATCAGGCACTTTAAATAGGCAAGTTTCCCTGCATCGCACTATAAAGTATATACATTCTACTGTTTGAATACACAAGGTTATTTCTACTGTTATACTTCATGTGGAGCTTAGTGTAAAATATGACATGTAGGTATATAACAGAAAGTGTGTGTATGTGTGTTAAGTTAATTCTAATCTAAACCCTACAAGCAGTTAATATTTAAAATTCCTATATCAAATCTCAATACCCCAGGAGGAATGGTTAACTATGATATGAGGGATCCTAATCAAAAAGCAATACCTTGCTATTGATATCTAAAAGCCAAGTTAATTACCAAAACAAATACTAGATTATTGCTGGTAAAATGAGGGAATTCAATACAGGTGATTAGTTAGAAATATTGTAAAGGCTCCACTGCCCTGGAAACAAAGTAGAAAGATCTGGCCAGCACTGTCAGCTCAATGGTCAGCTCAAGCTTCTAGCCTGGTCCTGAATCCCTGCACAGGGTGCCCTGTGACCTGATGACCCCCGAGCCTGCCTGGTCTGGCTGCCTGTTTGCATCTGCCCCAGAACGAGTCCTCCATGCACGGTGTTAGCTGGCACACCAAAGCAGGGCTCTAGAACTTGTTGTAAACCTGTCTCGTGCCTGTTTGCTTCATCTTTGGCTGTTTATCAGAATCTGAGCTTGCTTTCGTTATAACAGTCCTAGTTTGAGTTCATCCAGAAGCAGCTCCTGAAATAAGAATTCAAGTACAAAACATTTATTGGCAGGTGGAGAAGGTGAAGGGAACATGGGTAGGAGTGTGGAATACAAGAAAAGGCAACCAAGAAAGGATACATGATCAAACTGGTTACCACTGTGGGCTCCTGGAGCTTAATCCCACAGGGAAATGCTGAGAATTTATGCTAAACTAATACCTCAAAAGCATCCCAACCCAAAATCCGAGGGAACTGGGGTATTTATACCCTAACTGCCAAGTCACTAGCTGAGGGCTGCTCCTGTGGCCCTGGAGAAAAGCCCTCAGGCACACGAATGCAGAGATGACAGTAGGAAGTTGACAGAGCTCATTGACATATGTCTAATTCTAAGGGCCATCAGCAAAGCTCTACCCATGTCTGTAGGTGGCATCCCACCTGCCTGAACCATCATGGGTGAAGACCCATTCACACCAAATACAACATATATCCCAGGTGACCAGCACATATCAAACAGACCTGCTAAATGCTTTTTTCTCTTGTCTCTAAAGGACTTAGGCCAGGCATAATTACCCTCCTTTAGGTTTTTTGCATTTGCTGTTCCCTCCACCTGGAACATTCGAAGGCCATTGATTAACTCCAGGCAACTCGCTGCCTTCCTCTTTCCCCCAATGCCTTGTTTTCTCTGGCAAATGTAACTCTCTGGAAGTTTCTCCAATGCAAAAGCACACTCACGGCAAGACCCAAGCCTTCATAGCCGCAGTACCCCTGCAGAAGGAGATTTTTCAAAAGACTTCCTAAGAGGAAAAACTTTGCTGCTCCACCCATAGTTTCTACCTCCACTAGGGGAGGGAAAGCAGGGTGGGTTATTATTCTCTGAAGCTTGTCAAAAGCCCATCTGAATAGGGTGGAGTGAAAAAACAGATGTGGAATATCTCTCATACCTGTGTTGCTGCTATTAAGCACTGTATCGGTTATCTATGGCTGCAATCATGCTGTGTAACAAACCACATAGCTGCAGTGACATTTAATAGTATGTTTATTACTTGTGTGTCTGAGGTCATTTGGAGGTCAGCTGGCTATTGGCTGAGGCCACTGGGGCTCTCTACTCCATATGGCTCTCATTTTTCAACAGGCTTACCCAAGCAGTTCTCGTGGCAATGGCAAAGGAACAAGAGTGAGCAAGCCCAGTCTCATGAGTGCTTTTTAAACTTGTGTTTGTGTTATATTCCCTAACATCCTATTGGCCCAGAGCAGCAGTTTGCTGGAGCTGGCTCCTCCAATATGCAAAGCCTATTGTTAAATCTTCAGAAACTTCATGAGTCAGACATTTTATTGTTGGTACATAGAAGTACAAAAAAATCAGCAAACAATACAAATCAAGACTTTTTTTATCCCCGAAGAGCTGGCACACCACTGACCCAAAGCAAGCCCATGGCTGAGGTCACAGTGAAGGGGTTAGCCAGAAGGACCCACCCAGAGCCAAAAGGCTCTATACGGTTACACGGAAAAGCAAGTGGGTTAGGGAGTGGTGAAGAACTGGGGCCCATTTCTGGAATTTATCACAGGTACTCAACAACGCCAGAAAAGCTGAGCTCTTTTCCAGGCTCTTCTAGTGTGGGACCAGTCAAGTCCCTTTTTATTGTTACTTATTTATTTTTTTATTAGTCAGGTCACTTAAAGTCTCATGCTGATTCTTCATTTTGGCAACCTTCACTCTTCTCATAAAGATTCATGTGGTCTTGGAAGTTAAAAGAACACTTTAAGTCTTTCCAAGGACTATAGCTAATAAAAAGCAGGGACCTGTTTCTTAGTGCCTGTTAGCTCCAAGAGCTCCAGGGTTGGGATCTCAACCATTGAAGAGATGGAAAACTATCTGGGAAATGGAGAGGAAATTCCATCCAAAATCAAACAAGTAAAAGTTGGGATCAGGTCTCCCAAGTTCAAGCCGCTGGCTGCATCCTTCAGACAAGCAGGCCTTTGAACAGGCTCAAGGGGGTAAGTGTAGGGATTAAGAAAAATACAGGAAAATCACCTCATCACTGTGTCTAAAGCCTACCTTTCCACTTGTCAGGTAAAATTTACTTGCAATTTGTCAGGTAAAGTATTAAACTACCTCTCCAACAACATAGTCTATTACATATTGAACAAGAAACTAGTTTTTAAATTATTATTATTTTAGAGAGAAAGAGAGAAGGGAGAAGGAGGAAGAGAGGCAGGAAGAGAGAGAACGAAACATCCATTTATGGATACATTCATTGGTTACTTCTTATATGTGCCCTGACCAGGTATCAAGCCCACAACCATGGCATTTCAGGATGATGCTCTAATCAAATGAGATACTCAGCCAGGGCCAGGAAGCTCTTTCCAAACTATCTTACTCTAGGCCACCCCTGGGTTAGTTGGCTGAAAGAATATAGTGTGTTAACAATTGACATGGGAAGTGTCACAGCCCAATGCCATGCCTTACAATGCCGAAAAGGGCTTTAAAACAGTGTCATAGTCAGGCGAGGCTGCTATAATGAAAGACCATAGGTTGGATGGCTTAAGCAACAGAAATTAATTTCTCACAGTTCTGGAGAGTGGAAGTCCGAGATGAGGGTGCCAGTATAGTTGGGCTCTGGTGAGAACTTTTTCCTGCTTTGCAGATGGTCTTCTCATTGCATCTGAAAGCAAGGGAGAGAAGGGGCAGTAGGGAGGAAGGTTGGGGAGGGAGGGAGGAAGGGAGAGGGGGAAAGAGAAAGAGAGAGAGAGAGAGGGAGGGAGGGAGGGAGAGAGCTCTCTTGTGGTTTTTTGTGGCTCTGTAATCTCATCTTGAAGATTTGGGAACTCCACCCTTTGTCCTAATTACCTCCTAAAGGCCCCACCTCCAAATACTCCAAACATCATCACACTGGGGTTTTGTTTCAACATATAAATTTGGGGGAAAGCAAATCTTCACTTCATAGTAAGGCCAGATCTTCCTCCTAGTGACTCACACTACACATTAGTCTGTGGAAGCCACTGAGAAGACTTGCAGTGAGGGAAACTTTCTCCTTGCTTAACCCAGCATTTCTCCTTATGTGACCACAGAGCCTTGGAATACCACCATCACATGGCACACCAGTGATCTAGGGAACACAGTTTGAGGTTGTCCTGGCTTGGTGGGATGCTGGAGGAGGGGGTTCAAGGGACCCAGAGGACACTGAAGAGCAAACAGTACAATAAAAAGAGTGTTACTGGGAATATTTCATAGCATCCAACCAGTTTTCTTGCCTCCAGAACATGAGAGGGTAGCGGAAAATCTCCAGGTCTCAGAAGCTAGTAAACAACACAGATTAATTTTTTAATCACACTCACGTCCTTCATGAGGCCAGAGTGGGGATCTGCTCAGCATGATCACTCAGAGACCCAGGCAAACTGTCTAATCATCAAGTGGAAAGACAGCCTGGTAAAGCCCATGCTGGCCCTTAAAGACACACATTGCCTCTACCCACAGGAATGCCATTAGACCAAGCAGCCACATGGCCACATCTAACTTCAAGTGGACAGGGAAATGAAGTGCAATCCAGCATACTAGTTTCCTGAGGCTGCTGTAGCAATCTACTACAGAGTTGGTAGATGAAAATAACACAGAGTTGCTGGTCTATGATTTTGGAGACCAGAGGACCAAAACCAGTATTACTAGGCTGAACCCAAGGTGTTGACAGAGCCACACTCCCCATGGGAACTGTAAAGGAAAATTTATTCCTCGCCTCTTTCCCACTACAGGCAGCTGCCAGCATTTCTCTTCTTGTGTCCACCTCACTCCAATCTCCAAGGCCAGCATCTTCAAATCTCTCCTCTGTCTTCCCTTAGTCTCACCTCTGTCTGTGTCTACTCTCCCTATGTCCTTCTCTTATGATTTTACATGTGACTGTAAATAGGCCTAACCAGATAGTCCAGGATAATCCTCCCATGTCAAGGCCCTTCATTTAATTGCACCTACAAAGACCCTTTTTCAAATAAGGTAATATTTACAGGTTCCAGGGATCAGCACCTGCTATCTTTGGGGGCCATTATTTAGCCCAAGGAAAAAGAACAGGAATATTATATTTATTGACAGCCTTCGTGATGCTTATACTCACTGCATTTCCCCTTGCACCAGACTTCACAACTAAGTGCTCAGGTTCTGAAAGCTTTGCCTACTTATTCAGCTAAGTATTCAGCCAATTTTGAAAGGAGCCAGAAATTCACATCCAGAGGAAGTCTGAAAGACCCACTTATACAACCCTCTCCTTTTACAACTGAATAAATTGAGGCTCAAAAAATATCATGTACCCAAGGTCACACATTGAGTTTTAGGTGAAAATAGAACAGGGAGCAGCAGAAATGTAGAGTCATGGAACACTCCACCATACTCTCAGATGCCTGGTGAGCCATTTAGTGAGTAACCTAATTTTTACCTGCTGATATTTACTTTCCATAGTCACACTATCCTTAACCCATGTCATCTGTCACTTAACTGTTTGCTTAGAAAT
Organism: Noctilio leporinus; assembly: GCA_004026585.1. Lineage (NCBI taxonomy): Eukaryota > Metazoa > Chordata > Mammalia > Chiroptera > Noctilionidae > Noctilio > Noctilio leporinus. Next base: position 140,102 of record PVIW01002172.1, read on the forward strand.
GATCACCATTGGACATTTTATGTATACTTTATTGACTTGTCCCTTACTTTGTCTCCACTGGAATGTAAATTAGTGGAGTTTACACAACAGAAAAGTCCTTGTTTTTCTCACTACTGTATTTCCATTGCCTATACCAGTGCCTGGCCCAAACTGGGACTCAGTATTGTTAAATGAATGAATAAGTGAAGCTGGGAAACTGACTTTCCGCTAGTATACATAAAAATTCTGCCATCATGTTAATGTTCTGAATGTCTGGTATCTTCTAGCATATTACACAAGGATCATGATTTTAGTTTATTATATAGTTGCAACTGTCAACTGTTATATTTGTTCTGTGATATTTTATATGTTTTATTTTAAGACAAATTGACAAGTTATAACAACAAAATATATGTAAACTTATTATTATTTAAACATTTTATTTATTATTTTCAGAGAGGGGAAGGGAGAGAGGCAGAGAGGGAGAGAGACATCAATGTATGGTTGCTTTTCACCTGCCTCCAGCCACAGACCTGACTTACAACCTGGTTTGCAACCTGGTTATGTGCCCTGGCTGGGGAATCGAATCAGCTGGCTTTTATCCCATGAGAGATGGAAAACTAGTTCAAGACTCTGGGCAGAAGAGAGGCAAGATATGAATTTGGATTTTAAAACCTTTTTATATTATTTATTGATGAGAGAGAGAAAGAAACATTGGTGTGTTGTTTCACTTATTTTATTCATTCATTGGTTGATTCTTACATGTGTCCTGACCGGGGATTAAATCTGCAAGCTTGGCATAGGAAATGGTGCTTTTACCAACTCAGCTACCCAGTCAGGGCTGAACTATGTTTCTAGAAGATTGAAGCATGGCATGGAACGAGCTTAGAGGCTCTCCTGGGAACCCAGAAGTTTATACAGGCAGCCAACCTGCTAAGGCCTGAACTGTGTCCATGACGTACTTAACTTGAGCTTCTAGAATTCTGGTGTTAAAACTTAGAGAGCACTGAGGTACATGACCATAGCCCTGGGAGGCCTGGGGCAGTTTCTGAAACATTGGGATTATAGCAAAAATAATAGACTTTTAGAGACATAGAAATTCAGAAGGTATCAAAGGCCAGGCATCAAATGCTCTGAGAATAATCAGAATTAGCTAGATGTAAGGTTTTGTGATGGTTAATTATAATATGTCAACTTAACGAGACATGGGTTTCTTTGATTAAACATTATTTCTGGGTGTGCCTGTGACAGTGTTTCCATATAACAGTAACATTTCAACCACTGGACTAAGTATAGTAGATTGCCTTCCGCATGTGGATGAGCATCAGCCAGTCCACAGAGGGCCTGAATAGAGCAAAATGCAGAGAAAAAAGAAATTTGCTCTTTTTTCTGCATTACTAGTAAACTGGGACACATCATTACACCTCAGACTGAGTCACCCGACTGGCTTTCCTGCCTCTCCAGCTTGCAGACAGTATACCATGGGAATTCTCAGTGTCCAAAATCACACCATCCAATTCCTCATAACAAACAGGTATATAAATTCAATACACATTAATTACACATTAGTTTAAATACAACTTAGGTTAACATATATAACTAACATATATTAATTTTGTGGTATCTCCTATTGTTTCCTAGATACCCCTGACTATAACAGATGTCTACAAGAAGTTGCCTCACCATAAATTTGTAATTAAGCTACTGTTACATTTCCTAGAACCAAGTATCAATATGTATCATGAACATATTTTACATATATATGCAAATTTTATATATAATACAGGGTGCATGCGATAAAATGGCAAAATTTTAGTAAAATAAACAATATACCATAAAAGTGTTATATTTTTTATTGTTTTTTAAATTTTATTGTTGTTGTATTACATCCATCCCCTTTTTACTCCCCTCTGTCCCCCTCCCCACCCACCCATTCCCCCCAAAGTCAATCCCACCTGTTGTCCATGTCCATGGTTCCTTTATACTAGGTTCTTGTCTAGGCTGCTCCCCTTTCTTGCCTCTGCCTCCCCCCTCCCGCCATCCCCTTTGCCCCTGACCACTGAGGGCCTATTCACTGTATTCATATATTTGGTTCTGTTTTGCTTGTTGTTAGTTTTAAATAAATTTATTCTTATATGTAAATATATAAACAGTCATTTTTTTAATTGTTAAAGTCTCCATTTGTTGCAATAATAGACTCAATTTGACTTTAGAGTCTTGAGCACACTTTCATTAACTTCTTTTTATCCATGGACACATAACCAGGTTACAAGCCAGGTCTCCAGCCAGGTTTGTAGCTGGAGGCAGGTGAAACGTAACCATACATTGATGTTTCTCTCCCTGCCTCTCTTCCTTCCCCTCTCTCTCTAAAAGTAATAAATAAAATCTTTTTTAAAAAATTTTAAAAATTAAATTGAACTATACAAATAAATAATAAACAAAATAGAGTAAAACCTACAGAGGAGCAAAATAAAGCAGTGATCCTCAACTTTACAAGGATCAGCAGGAGACAGTGTTGATCCTACGGTCCCTAGGTCATTGCAGCAGGACCGAGCCCATGCTCCTGTGTTTTCACCATGTTCTCTGGGTAATCCAGATACACACAGAAGTTTAAAGGCCACTACTATAGAGTGCTGGTTCTCAAACTTGGCTACCTGTTGGGATCACATAGGGAGCTTTAAGAACTACTAACACCTGGGGGTCCTTCCCAGAGAGTCTGAGTTCATTGGTCTGGGTGTAGCCTGGACGTTAGGTTGTCTCAAAGTTCCCAAGGACAGCCTAGCTGGGAAACCACTGATAAAGAAGGATTGCTGTCACCAAAGGGGAACAACTGATACCTATATGTTTGAGACCCCATTCAATCATAATCTGAAATACTTGCTCTTACCTGCCATGTTTAAAGGCAGAACCCAGTATTTGTGTAGGTGGTGCTTATCATTGTTATTCAACAAAATATAATAAAGCCACAGAAATATTAAAAGAATAAAATAATTGAGAAAACCTTGAAAAACCAATAGCACTTGGGTGTCACCATTGTTTTCTCAGTTATCATCAATAATATTATCACTAGCACATGGAGCTTAGGCCTATTCACAAGAGCCAATTTATTAATTACGAAAGAAGATAGAAACCAGCCACGTATTCCCGAGTTGTCCTTCCGCTGTCTGAAAACAGAGGCTAAGATAGCACTTAGTGCAAGAGTCTCTTCTCCACTGTACCAGATGCTACACATCTGCCTACAGAGCATGAGGTTTTATAAACAGTGGAGTGTTCACAGCACTCACTTTTCTGTTCCTAATCCACCACTATAAGTTCCTTAACATGGACACCTTGAATAAGAATGGAGAGAAGCAGAATGCACCCAGATCTTGTATTTTTTTTTTTTTTACTATTTTTAATATTGACACTGTTACAGATATCCCCATCCCTCCACCCCGTGGCCTTTACCAACCTCCATCTAGTCCCTACCCACTTCTTCTCTCTGGCTATGTATTTTAAAGCAATTTAAGGACTCATTACCTGTGTGACTTCAAACAAGTTACTTAACCTGTCTGAGCCTCACATTCCTCATGTGTAAAACTGGATCAATGATACCAACAGTCCAGGCATGGTATGATGCTAAAATGAGTTTTAGCACTAGGGGAGGTTCTGGAACATAGTGGGTATTCAAGTGCCTGGCACCAGGTAAGCACTATGGAACTGAGCCATAGTGGTTACATGATGGCAATGTTATTCTATATGGTGCAAGAGGAAACACTGCCACAAACTGCCACAACTTGTCTGTCTAGTAAAGGAGCAAAGTTAAGAATGCTTTCTGTCTCCTCCCCCTTAGCAAACCTCAGGTTTATCTGGAGAGAAAATATCCAGGTCAGTGATCTGCATGAGGGCTAAAAACATGCTGAAATTTGAAACTATTGATTTTGTCAACTTTGGGCCTAAGTGCCATATAATGATTTTCCCATGTAGAGCCAGAAAGGATCTTGGAGATCATGAAGCCCATTACATTTAATACGAAAGAAATGGAGTCTGAATTTTAAATGGCACTTGGGGCATGTTGGATTCTAACTAGTTAGAGAGTCTGGATCAGCGCCCATGCCTGTAGAAAGATATTATAACAGCTCTAAGCAATTTACAAAGTGTTTAACTCTAACATTTCTCCTCGGCATGTCCTCCAGAGCAGGACTTCTCAACCTTTGGTACTATTGACATTTGGTGCCAGGCGATTCTGTGTTGTGAGGAGTGTCCTGTGCATTGTAGGATGTTTAGCAGCATTCCCGGCCTCTATCCACCACATACCAGTAGCAGCCTCCTTAAACAGCTGTGACAACCCAAATCATCTCCATATACAAGTATTGCTAAATGCCCCCTGAGGGACAACTGCCCCCTCAGTTGAGAACTACTGCTCTCAAGGATAGCACAACTGCACAAAAGTAAGTTCAGAGAGGTTAAGCAACTTACCCAAGGACACAAGAACTAGTAAGTGGAAGAACAGGGCTGGGGTGGGGGAGAGACAAAAACAAACAAGCAAACAGAAAACATATAAACAGCCTGTTAATCTGGTGACTTTTCCATGTTCCAGTCTACTGAGTGAAAGTGAGTTGCATTCTTTCTTATGGCCTCCATTGGAGGAGAAAAATGAACATGAACAAGAACTTGAAAAGTCTGTTGAGGCCAACTGTTTCAAACATACTGTGTGTGAAATATCAGTGTATTTTTCATCACAGCATGCAGAAAGTGTGAATTCACTGTAACTATTTTTAAATGAGACCATTTTAAGGTAAATAATCCACAGGGTATTTTGTATACACACTTGAGTTACTCTGGCTTCTGGTACATGTTGATGTCAAATTTTTCCAGTGCACAATTGTCACCAAGGTCACTGAGAGATGATTCAGTTGTAGCACTATGTGTAGAAAAATTCTTTCTCACATAAGTGGCCCATAATTCCCCCTAGATGTGGCTCCAAACATTTGGCTCAACTGTTCAAATTAAAGTAGTTAGAAACTCCTTTAATAACCTGTAGATGAAGGAACTGGTGATAATTTTATGAGTCTGTATAAAAATGTGAAAGCTGAAAGTGGAAATAAGAGATTTGACTTTGTCAAGGTGAATGATACTATCTTGAGTAAAAGGCTAACACCGTCTGCCCACTGGAGGTGGAAAAGGTATTGGGTTGCTAGCGGAGTGGCCTTGGACATGACCCATAGGGCAAAGACATTTTTCCCCTGGGCTTCCTCTGTAAGAAGCCATTGCCACATGGGTCATGCCATGCCTTGTTGGGAAACCTTTCCTATCTTGTTTCTCTCACTCCTTCCCAGGCATGGCGATTTTTGAAAAAGTACAAGAGATAAAAAATAAGCAAGAAAGTAAACCTGCAGACACTTAACTGATCTTCCATTTGGCAAAAGACCAGAAGTAAAATAAAATTTAAAATAGAAAAAAATAAGCAAACTCTGATGAAAGCAGACCCATAAAGAAGAATAAGTGAAATAACCCCATTTACTTTTAACTATGTGGGGAAGATCATTTTGCATGTGAGGACTGGGAAGGCTGGGAATGATTTTTAGGATTTAACCAAAGTGAAAAAGTCGAGCCTAATCCATTGGCACAGCCACAACTGAGATAATTTTTAGCAGTGTGTCCTTCCACAATGTATCATATTTCTCTGAGCCTCAGTTTCACCATCTTTATATTGGGGATCAAGTGGCTACTGTAAGGATTAGATGAGATCATCTTTGTAAATTGCTTAGCACACTGCCTGCCACAGAGAAATCAGTTAGCCTCCTTTCTTCCTTCTGCTTCTAAACCCATACTGGAACTAAGAAGACCAAGAAGGACATGAGTTTTACTTTCACTTTTAATCTACAACTTTGTCTTTTATTCTCTTCTAAGGACACCATGAGTTTAGCCCTGAAATCAGGTCCTGAGAGAGGTCAGACCTCCCACCCAGATCCCACTTGCTGCTGTACTGGAGTCCCCTGAGGACTGCAGCTACTGCTCCCCCTCTATATGCTTTTGGTGACTTCCGTTGGCCATACCCATCTGGAAGCCAGAGGCATGAGATCACAGGCAATGTACAGTGCATAACGGCTGCCCTCCAACACATACAGCATGGCAGAAAACAGAGAGAGGGGATAACAGTGATGTAGTGTTGGTTGCCAGTGGAAATTAGCCAGGATGGGCCCCCTCCAAGGCAGGGATGGAAGCACCCTAGTTCTGGAACTTCGGGGCAGGGAGCCTTCTGTAAGGGATTCTCAGACACTGCTGTGTCTGCAGGGGACATAGCTAGAGCAGTGGCCAAAATAAAATGACTCCACAAAGAACATTAGAAGCAGGAATAGGGGACCAGAAAAAGGTCAGGAAAGGGGTGAGCACTAGAAGAGAAGCCACACAAAGAGAAACCCTCCCAGAAATAATCTACCTGACAGTGTGAGGTGGAGAAGCCTTACCCAGGAGACTAAGGTGCCTTACAGACAGATGTGGCCAGGCAGCAGCCTGGCGGAAATAATGCTGTGCAATATAAGCCTCACACTCAGAAACTGTACTGAGTTATGAACAATGAGGAGGGTGGAGCTGCAGCTCCAAGTACAAAGAGAAGGGCAGCAGGCAGCAGGGAGAGGAGAGCTGGACAAACATGCCTTAAGAGGATCCAGCTTTGCTTACAAAAGATATTTTGGTTCTGAAAGAAGCAAGACGGGAACTGCAGCTGCTGGTAACTGAGTACTGTTGTGAGCAAGGCAAAGAAGGTGGCTTCAGCTATTGGCATCTCATTTCATTTCATCTTCACATTACTGAGGTAGCTATTTTTATCCTTGTTAACAGGTAAAGGAACAGAGGTAGGAGAGCTTAGCAGTTAAAGGCACAGGTGCTAATGGCACATTCCCTGGATTCCAATTTTTGCTGTGTGACTTTAGACAAGTTACTTAACCCCTCTGTGACTAAGTTTCATATTCTGTTAAATGAAGTTAATAATAACAGTAATCTTATAGCATACTTTTAAATACTTAGAAATACTTGTAAGTTAATATTTGCAAAGTATCAATACCTGGTCAAAGTCTAATGTCTGACACATAGTAGGCATTTAATAAATGCTAATTGTGAACACTGTGTACTGCCTAAATGCACTCCAACAAATAGAGAAGTCTGGATTTAACTGTAGATTGGTCTGACTCTAAAAGTCATAATTATTACCACTCTGCCACACTGACATCTTGTGCCAAGTGCACAGGGGTCCCATGAACAGAGGCCTCTGAGCACTGTGGCCTCATGCATTCTACCTCAGACCTTCTAGCTCCCCCAGCTCCCATTCCATATTTCTTAAGGAACCTTGAGACTATTCACTGTGGTTCTGAGGACCTACAGTTATGAAGAGGAAGGAGCTTATTATCCCCATGAGCTAGGAAAGCTAAGGGTCATAGAAGAAAAAATGCCAAGTGCAGGACTTGCATTAGAGCTGGTGCTCTGCCAATTTCTCTTGGGTCTGAATCTGCCCATGCATGCTCCGGCCCTGCGCACACAGGTGCTTTTGTGAGATGAAGTCTCAGAAGCTGTCCTCCAGCAGAAATGCAACAGTGCAGGAGGCACTCCGTCCTGCCCTCTCAGAGCCTGTTTGACTCCTGGCTTCTCTGTCCAAGGACATGTGTCACCCTTATGCTGGCCTCTGTGGCATAATGAGGGCCTGCTCCCCCCTGAACTGAGTGACTCCCAGTTCCAGGCATGTTCTCCCCCTTCACTCTAACTGGACCATGAGCCTTGAGTCTGCCTTTTTTACCATAAATCAAACTATAAGACTTAAAGTACCCTGGTTTTGAGAGCTGTACAATGAAAGCCTCTGATAATCTCTGATAGCCTCTACAGCATGTGCTATCAACTGAATGCCTGAGTCCCCCTTAAATTCATATGTCGAAGCCCCCAAGCCTCAATGTGATGGCATTTGAAGGTGGCCATTTGAGAGGTAACTGTCAGGAGGGTAGAGATGTTGTGAATGGGATTAATGCTTTCTTTTTGCCATGTGAGAATACAGCAACAAAACAGTCACCTGCAAACCTCGAAGAGAGCTCTCACTAGGCACAATCTGCTGGTGCCTGAGCGCGCACTTCCAGACTCAAGAATGGTGAGAAATAAATTTATGTTATTTAAGCCACCCAGACTATGTTATTTCATTATGTCCTAAAATATTTTCTGGAAAAGAGTCAAATAAATTATGACTCAAGAACATTCCCAACCCTCAGAATCGGTGATTCTTTGCCATTAATAGAATCCCTAAACACCAATAAATTTAAAGTGATTAAAAAGTTAAGAAAACAATTTGTGGAAAAAAGGGAGGCTATAGTATTTGATACTTAATGGTGTTATGCAGAATATGGGAACGGCCACAAAAGAGCGATCCATTTTATCAATTCCATGACCGTAGCAGAGACTGTGGTCAACAGGAAAAGCTGAGTGCAGCAGAGAGAGGATGCAAACGAGGACAGCAGAGTGACTGGAGAGAGACAGCTGCAGGGCCTTTCTTGCAAAGGCCACCAGGGTTAACAAGTAAGGAAAACTGACAGGATTTTGCAGGGCAAGCTGGAGAACATCAAAGCTTTCTTTGTAAATCATCTGCTGAAGACTCCCCTTGGAATTGGTTCAAAAGCAGATACAAGTCCTGGCCTTCAAACCAACAAAAAGGGGTCATACCCCTCTGAGGGATAGGAACCAAACAGAGCGCCCGAAGGGGCATTAGCAGAATCTGAGGGAGGAAAAAGGCAGGCAAAGCTAGGGAAGTGACCATTGCTTTAACCATCTTAGTACAGAGGAGCTATAATTTAATATCAGAGCTCACTATATCATTTGTATTCATTCTTTTTTTTTTTTTAATTTTATTGTTGTTGTATTACATCCATCCCCTTTTTGCTCCCCTCTGTCCCTGTATTCATTCTTTTCAACACATATTCTGTATTGCTCTCATAGTGGAGGTTCTGATATCCTCCATAAAACTTTTTATACTAATGATAAGAATAGCCTCTTGAATTTATGAGTGCTTTGTGTGAGCCAGATATGTAATGTGTTTCACAGCACAATCTTCTTTAAATAATTCTCAGCAGAACCTTAAGAGATGGAGTCCAGTCATTATTCCTATTTCATGGAGAAGGGAAGTAGAACATAGAAAGCTTATAGATCTTTTTGTACGTTGCACAGTTAAAAGAAGGCAGAACCAGATTTGAACCCAGAGAGAGTAAAACCAACCACAAAAGACTGTCTAAATTCAAGGTTGTCTAAGGATCTTATTGAAATTGTGGGCCCTCAGGCTATACTCCTGAGTTTCAGATTCAGTGGGACTGGTGAAGTGCAAGATCTGGAAGCACACTTGGCTCAATGCTTCACTTAGCATCATGCCTCTTTTGCTAATCTTCAAAGAGCCCCATGCTAAAGCTATTGCTGCAGGTGCTATGCATGGAAACCTGGACTGGGCAGACCCAGCCTTTAGCGTCAAGGTGAAGAATCCCAGAATGGGCCTAAACAGGTCAATAGTTGCTCTTCCTTGAAGATTGCTCTCTCTTAGTGACTTCTTTTTGCCTGAGTTGTTCCACATGAATGCTATATTATTTTTCCCTTTTATTTCCAAAGAGAAGGCAGTGGAAGAGCACTGCAGAAGAAGAAGCTTCTAAAACCACAAAAAGGATTAAGAAAACATATAATCTTGCTCCGACTTGCTTGTTCCTCTTATTCACTGAGGGGAACCCAAGCACTAAGAGTTTCAATCTGAAGACTTTAAGAGCCTCCACACCACTGACATCTTTTATATTTCATTTAGTAAGATGTTTTTATTTAAAGTGTAATAAGTGATAGGAGGTAACATAATTTCTTAAAAGATTTTATTTAGTTAGTTTTAGAGAGAAGGTTACAGGAGAGAGAAAGAGGGTAAGAAAAAGATCAATGTGTGGTTGCCTCTGGCATGCCCCCAACTGAGGACCTGGCCTGAAACCCAGGCTTGTGCCTTGACTGGGAATTGAACCAGTGACCCTTTGGTTCGCAGGCCAGCACTCAATCCACTGAACCACACCAGCCAGGGCACTAAGCTCATTTTTAAATGTATGAGAATTGATCAATATGACCTGCTTAAGAAATAATTTACATGTCACTTAGGGACTATTTTATATTGTTGGGATTAGGGTTTGGGGGTTTGGTTGTTATGTTTTGGCTAGCAAAGCCATTTACTTTTTCCTGATAGACTGTATTTCTTTGTAGGTTTCTCATACCAATATTGTCACTGGCAGAAGCCAGGAAATGAAAGAGGGAAGAGGAACTACTTCTAGCACCTCATCTTTAGGCCCATTTACAACCTTCCTCAGTGTGAAGTCACAGTCAGGTTTAGAAAGAACTTCCGGAAAGAAGAGACTGGGAGTAAAATGCTAAAGAGCCACAAAAACAAAATGCATATCACATAATGAATGGTCATGAAGAGTAGCAACAGGGAAGGAGATCTGCAAAACCACATGTCAAACGTAAGTGGTCTTTGCCTGAGAAAATCTATTTAAGTAACTGATCTCTCCCCTTGGTGAGGATAACATTTTTGGGTTTAATAAAGGAAATATAAGAGTAATGGGGAGTGAGGAGAGATGGTGAAAGAAACCCAGGCTATTAAAAACTTACCAGCATATTTACAAGCTTTAGAGCCAAGAAAATATAAAAATAAAAATTACAGATTCTCTATGAAGATGTAGAAAATGAAGCAAGAGGAGACCACCTGGGAGGAAATTGATGCTGAGTGAATAGCTCAAAAAAGTTGGTGATCAGGTTAGAGGAGACTGGAGGGAAAAGGTTGAGAAAAAAATTTTTTTAATGAAGTGAGAACAATGTTTCAGGTACTCACACAAGAGAAGCCTAGAGAGGAGAGGAACAAATTGCCCAAGGAAGCATGAATTGCTATAAAATTCAGAGTCTGTTCAATTTTTGTCTTGATTGAAGGGGGCCATAGGAGATGTTGGCCAGAATAGAGGCTGTGAAGGGGAGCTGGGGACAGAAACTGGTCACAATGCTGGATTTGAGAGGACACAGTAGGTGTGACTATTCAGCAGTTTAAAGAGGCATGTAAGGAAGACAGACAAAGGTTGGAGAAAAGTGTGGTTAAGTGAGAAATCTGAAGAGGAAAATTCAGACATGCTTGAATCTAGAAACAGGCAAGTCCTGGGAAGGCACAAAAAAAGAAGGGAGAAAGACAAAGAGAAAAAATGAGAATGAAGAGAATTTATGTGAGAGAAAAAGTAGCTTGGTGGTTGTGACCAAAACTTGAAAAACCTATTGGAAGAGCAGATTTACTGGCTGGGAACACACTCAAATACTGTCAGCTGTAGAAAGTAGGACCCCACACCCTGATGTTCTCTCTTCTGCTCCATCAGCCATTCCAGCTCTCTGGGCCCTGCATGGATGGGGACATGTTTTCCAGAGCCCCAGCCTTTGCTTTTGGAATGGCTCACAGCATTCTTTATCATATAGACAGTTTTAAAAACTCGTGCAAACAGGTAAAACAGTTTCTTTAGGTATTTAATACAATCCTAAACATGAAAATCATGATTGTTTAACAGTTCCTTTTTATTTTTAAATCAGAAATAGGCATCTTTGGTAACTTAATAAAGTAATACCAAAATAATTCCATATCATGTTTTCAGTACTACATTTTTTAACAGCACCTACATTTTTTAAAAATCCAGAATATGAAATCAAGAGTTATAAATTGTTCTACACAGTCTATATGTCTAACGTAGCCAACCTCTGAGTAAAGAGACTTATTTCCCAAAATGCATCATATGCATTTTTACATGTCTACTAACAAAGTATGACTTCATAAAATTCTTAGTGGTTTTGTGGTTTGCTTTTTGACCCTTGTTCCTATATGCTGCAGAACAATTTAATAACATTTTGGCTAACAGTTGAGAAAGGAAAAGGGTAGGTAGGTGTAACTGTTTGTCACATAATTTCCTAGGCTACTAGATTAAATTTCTCTACTTCCATGACATAATGGTTGCTTCCAAATCTTGACAATTATACATAAAGCTTCTATAAACATTCATGTGCGAGTTTTTGTGTGGAAATAAGTTTTCAGCTCCTTTGGGTAAATACCAAAGAGCACAACTGCTGGATCAGATGGTAAGAGTATTTTCATTTTGTAAGAAACTGACAAACTGTCTTCCTAAGAGACTGTACCATTTTGCATTCCCACTAGGAATGAATGAGTATTCATGTTGCACTACATCCTTGTCAGCATTTGGTGTTGTCAGTATTCCAGATTTTGGCCATCCTAATGGGTGCATAGGCAATTTACTTAATGAGGAAAAATGATAATCCCCAAAAGATGAGTTTGCTGAATGAACAAGTCCTTTAAATAAATGAATAGTTAAATCCTTGCTTTCAAATATGCCAACAGGTAAATTATAATAAACTACACAGGTTAATCAAGAGATGTAATAAGAGTATGACTTACAGACATTGAGCTTCAAAATGTGTCAGTAATTATTCAGACCTTCCGTTTGCTCATCTCTATACAACATATTTGTTCAATATCTGGAAATATTTGAGATTTGAAGCCAGAGAACCCACATCCAATTCCATTTCACTCTTTGTCTTTCCGCCTGATTAAAATGAAAGACTTAGACTGATCAGACCTAAGGAGGTCAAGTAAATAATTTAAATGAGTGAAACAAGTTGGGTGGGAGCTGTGAGAAACCAGGGAGCTCCTGCCCCCACAGAAGAGGGGAGCTGTGATTCTCCTCAACTGATGGATGCCATGTGGACTGTGTGTCTCATTTTACTAGACATGCAGTTTTTTCATGAGAAGCCAGAATTCTAAATTTGAGTACAATGTCTCCTAATTTTTATCCATTAAAAATAAATTAGATTATTTCAAACATACACCAAGTGGCAATTTCTAACCAAGATGGAGTAACAAGGATCAGACCCTCACACACGAAATGAACACAAAACAGGCAAAATATAGGAAACAGTGGTTTTTGAGATGCTAGACATTAGTCAGAGGGATAGTGACCTCAGAGAAACGAAAAACGAGTGCTCCCACAATTGTGCAGCTTGAGAGTGGGCCACGGCAATGCAGCAGACAAAACAGTCTTCCCAACAAATGGTGCTGGCACAGTTTGATATTATGTGAAAAGAATGAACTGCTGTCATACTTCGGACCATGTAAAAAATTAACTTAAAATGGAAATAGACTTTGTTAACATAAATATGTAAAATTATGCAAAACCTAAATTAAAACTGCAAGTAAACATGAGGGAAAACCTTTGTAATCAATGATTTTTGGGTGAATCTCAAAATAATTGCACTGAGTGAAAGAAGCCAGACAGAAAAGAGTATATACTCTATGATTCCATTCTGATAAAATTCTCAAAAATGCAAACTAATCTATAGAGACAGAAAGCTGATCAGTGGTTGCCTGGAGGAACAGAGGAAGAAGGGATTGCAAAGGGCCACCAGGAAACTTTGGGTAGTCGTAAGTACAATAATTTTCTTGATTTTGATGCCAGTGTTGTTAAGTATAAACTTTATCTAAAAAAGTAAAATCATACACATTTTTAAAAAATATTTATTGTTTTTTAGAAAGAAGGGAAGGGAGAGAGGCAGAGAAGGAGAGAAACATCAATGTATAGCTGCTTTTCACCTGCCTTCAGCTACAGACCTGGCTGGAGACCTGGCTTGCAACCTGGTTATGTGCCCTGGCTGGGAAATCAAACCAGCAACTTTTGGGTTCGCAGGCCGGTGCTTTATCCACTGTGCCACCAGCCAGGGCCTTAAAATCATATATGTTAAATTTATACAGTTTATTGGGTTTCAATTATACCTCAATAAATTGTCACATGCCAGACACACTGAGTAGCCAAATAAAACCCTATTGCAAAATGTGGTGTGCTAGCTAACAGGTTTCAATTTCTCTTTTCAGTGGCTCCTGGTGTCACCTTCAGTGATCTGTTACTCTCTGAAACTTACCCAAGGCTAAAGCTAAACTACAACTTCCAAAGGTAGTAGATATAACTACAGAAAAGTATTCTAGAAAATGCTTGAAGTTGAAAGCTTGAATATGTTAAATGTGCATGTTGGCATCGATAATTACTGCATATTTATAATGTTTGTGTCATCATTCATTAAACATATAAACTAGATTGTTTATTTCCAACAGATCTTTGCTTCTTTGTCGTTTAGCAGAGCCTATCATTTTCTCAGTGCTCAAGGCGGGGAAAAGGTGCAAGTCTATCTCATGCTACATTCCAGGACAATTAAATCATGATGCTACAAGGAATGTTATAGAAAATAGTCTAAGAACTCCTCCCTTTTTCAACAATTCTGATTTTGGAATGCTATAGGATTTACAAATTATATGAGCAGCATGCACATAAATCAGAGGATTTGGGGCTTTGTTCACTCTATAGCCACACAGAAAGTTTTCAGAATGTCCTGGAAAAGTGCTTTGGAATCCATGTAAACATGCACCTCTACAAATAGACACATTATAGCACATAAACAAGTATACGAACAAAAGCCGTATGCACATAATCCTGATATAGTCTAATCTCGGCAAGAAAGCATAACATATGTCATACGAAGAGAATATACATGCTTATTTCGCTATTTTTCTTATGTATTTGTGAATATATGCATATGTATCATTGCCCATACACACTTTTTTAGGGTTAAACTGAAAATGCTCAAAGGTCTTAGGCACAGAGGTAATGATTGTCTGGTAACCAGGTAGCCATGACTTTCTCCACCAGTATCCATCTCCATTTGCCATTAGATAAGCCCAAAAGTGTGGAGCTGATATAGCCCAATCCCACAGATAGGAATACCAATGTATTTTGTGGCAGGCTATTACATGAAAAGGGGCCTGAGGAATGTCTGCATCAAAACAGTACAGTAAAAGAATCCAGTCCTGGCTCATGGCTCAGTGGATAAGTGCTGGCCTACAAACCCGAATGTCACTGGTTTGATTCCCCAGCCAGGGCACATAACCAGGCTACACATCAGGTCTCCAGCCAGGTCCGTAGCTGAAGGCAGGTGAAAGGCAACCATACATTGATGTCTCTCTCCCTCTCTGCCTCTATCCCTTCCCTTCTCTCTGAAAATAATGAATAAAATCTTTTTTTAAAGAATCTATTGTTGGATTGCCATCCTTTCAATTATCTTAGTGCATGTGGAGCCCCATAAAACCCCATCTGGAATGTTGTCCATTTGTGCAGAGAGGCACCATTTGTAAACTGCTTACTTTCTTGTCCTTTAAATTGTGGTTTTAAAAAATGCTGCTGATATTAAGAAAGTTAAGACACAGGACAATTTTCATAGTTCAGATTGCAGGTAGATAATGTCTTCTGTACCTTGTTTGTGGAAATCCAGACAAGTTCTTAACGGGAAAGGTAAATAACACTGCTTCACAATTGTCCACAATCTCCTCCTCCTGTTTCCAGTAATTCATACTGATTAACAAACACTCAAATTTTGTTTCTGAACACTTCTTTTTTTATTGTTTTTATTTATTATTTTTAGAGAGAGGGGTAGGGAGAGAAGCAGAGAGGGAGAGAGACATCAATGTAGGTTGCCTTTCACCTGCCTCCAGCTATGGACCTGGCTGGAGACCTGGCTTGCAACCTGGTTACATGCCCTGGCTGGGAATCGAACCAGCCACCTTTAGGTTCGCAGGCCAGCACCTTATCCACTGTACCACCAGCCAGGGATTTACCTCACCTTTTCAACCTGCAGGGCACTACATTACTCATCAAGACCTCTGTGTCCCCCTAACTGAACATATGCAACCTCAAGCTGTTTGCATGCGGTCAGTTCGCTTCCAACCAACTCCCTGCACTGTGGCATGGTGAAGAAATGTCACCATCTCAGCTCTGTCCATTTAGCTTCCTGAAAATAATCTTTAAGAATGAACAGTTTAAAATTATTTACATCTTAAGGTAAATAAGGCTATCAGCACATTTTGATGGAAAGAGGCTGATGGCAGCTCCAGAGGCAAGGGGAGAAACTTGGAAGAACAATGACATCACTCAGCCAGTCCAGCCTGACTTGGGATTTTCAGGGACCTACCCCTGGAACATCAGCCTAACTCCCGAGTCTACTGATGGCTGCTCAGTCCCACTCAGTAGGACCACAGAGCACCCACTGGAACCAGGCAGGTCTTTGAGTAAAATTTGTGTAACTAGGCACCACATTTTTGTTTATCACGCCAGTTGATGTCAACTTATGCAAAACTGAGCACATCAGTACACTCTTATTATAAAATGTGTGTGTTCCCTTAATTAAATGTCAGCCATTCTTTCATCAATACACAATAGTCAAGCTATACAACAACTTTTTACTAATTTCCACCTGATTTGTAGTTATACAGATAGTTTCATGATTTATAATTGTGGGATGTTTGACTTTTTTTTTAAAGATTTTATTTATTATTTTTAGAGAGAGGGGAAAGAAGAGAGACAGAGAGGGAGAGAAACATCAATGTACGGTTGCCTTTCACCTGCCTCCAGCCATGGACCTGACTGGAGACCTGGCTTGCAACCTGGTTATGTGCCCTGGCTGGGAATCAAACCAGCAACCTTTGGGTTCACAGGCCAGCACCTATCCTGACTTTTTAATTATGTGAAGAAATGTCAGCATTGAATTTTTTTAACATAACTGTTGAACAGTGCTCCTTTAAGTTTTTAGATCAGTTTAAGTTACAAGGAATATAAACTACAAAGTGAACTGCTTAAAACTTTAAATTTGAAGCTATTTATTTTTATAAGTAAGGATTTTTCTCAATGCTATGCAACCAAAATACAAGAGGGTATGATTTAAAACTCTATAATGCTGATTTCTGATATTTATGCTCCTAAAAAAAAAATGGCTGTGAAGTCGCTGGATGACTCCCCAATGAGTAAAAGATGAAGTTTGACTTTATAAAGTAAATGTGTACTAACAGAATAGTCTGAAAACTCCCCTTTTGGATCTCATTCCCATATTTTATCAGCTCTGGAGTTGACTTCCTTCTCTAATATACCATTGCTCTTCTCAGCCTTCTGCTCCTCCATGTCAAACCCTCTACCCTAAGGCACTTGCAACCACCTTCTCTGCATGCACCTCTCTCATTAGATGTTTTCGGTTGTTTGGGGTCACTCACCTCTAGTTTGTGAGATCCTTGAACCACATCTTTCATGTCTGGGTGAAAGGTGGAGGAGAGCAGGTTAAGCCCGCCTCTGTATATAACAGAATGTAGCCTGACTTTTATGACTCCTGGAGTGGATAGGGCCCAGAGTACAGAAGATACAGATGTGAAATGCTCCTAATTAAAAGAGCAGTTGTTAGAGCATTTATTAGGATGAGGTTGGCTGACCCCAGAAGCACCGGCCATCCAAAGTGGTAGCCAAAGGGCTCTCCGGAGAGAGGTCAGCTCCTCTCCCCCCTTCCACATCTGGCCCATCATCTGTCTTAAGCTGCCATGGAAGTGCCAGCAGCTCATGACAACAGAGGGAAGAAGCCACGGTTTGATGGGGCTTCCAGCACCTGCCAAGAGCCAGGTGAGCTGGGGGGAGGCCTGCTGACCCTTCCCAAGCCTTAGAGTGCCTCCTGTCCATAACCTCCAGGGAGAAGTCACAAAGGTCATTTTGGTTCCTGAGTAAACTAAAATCTTCTGGAAAAGCATACTTGGAATGGAATGACCTAAATCAGAAATTCTCTAACAGGGCTTATGCATGTTTCTTTATAACCAGGCAACTGTTGATTAATTGCATAATATTCAGCTTTTAGTTGGTGCTGCCTTTCAGGCTTTATCCTGCCTGACCCAACAGCTGCTTAACTTGGCTCCAGACATTTATGACTTTATTTTGAACAAATCTCTAACATTTTCATTTGACTTTTCCCAACTCGACTATGCAACTCAAAATTTGTTTTAAATTTCACGGTCTCTTTTTTTTTTTTTTAATTCTCTCTCCCTTTTTCTCTTCCCCTTCTTACAGCTGTAGCATTGGAATTTGAGTTGGTTTCTTTAGGCAGCAGCGGATTTTGTGCTGCAGAAGAAAGGACGTTTGCAGAAGGGAAGGGGGGAAAGTGGGTGGTGGGGGAGGTCATTTTACTAACTCTTTGGATCCCTTCAGAACAAGCTAAAACCTAATACTATATAAATATTGAGGTGCACAGTAGAGTCAAAGTGTTCAATAAACATTTACTGTGAATGGAGGCATTAGGGAAGGCTTAGGCCCCGCCTGAATTCCCATGAAATTTGTAAATATTTCTTTCATTTGTTCTCCATTTACAATTAGTTGCGGTCAAGCTGATCAAAGCCAAAGGAGGCCTGTTGCATGTGAACCCGCATCCCTCACAATGACATCCACGAAGCAGAATGAAATATGGAATATCGGGTTTCCACGGATGTATGAACTTGTAAAAAATCTGAAAGAATAGGAGGTTTTTCACACTGAGTAATGTGAAACATTTGGTGCAGATTGTAGGCCTCTGAAGAGGGAAAGGGAGATCCCAAATCCATCAGGCCATAAAATAGAAGCAGGCCCCAGTGAACACAGGGTCTTCCCCAGCCAGCATCCAGCGATTTAGCTGTCATAGGCTCTCTGCCCTCCTGAGGGCCTGGCAAAGAGCCCCTGGGGCAGGGGAGAGAAGAGACGCCAGGGCTCCACCTGGGATGATGGCTTTTCAATGGTCCACACTCAGCTCTGGCTCACTTCCTTTCCTTCTCTGCATTTTTGGATTGTTGAATTACAGCTCACAGATCTCAATCATAATACACACTCCTCTTTTAATTGATGCATTCATACCATTCCAATCAAATGGTGTTAAAATACTTGGATAAGTACTGAAGCAGGATCTTCCCATTTTTATACAGTCTAAGTAAACAAATAAACCAGGGGAATCTAGCAGTATACACATGACTACAAAGGCTCAAAAGCCTCAAAACCACATAAAACTGGTCCCCTGGCTTACTCACGTTTCTCTCTCTCTCTCTCTTCCTCTTTCTCTCTCTTCTTCTTTCTCTCTCTCTCCCCCTCCCCTTTTTTCCTCCCTCCCCCTCTCTTCTGCAGACCTCCTACCCACATAAAGTCTGTATCATTGTTAGCTGGGACTGGACTCTCCTTTTGTGACATTAAGTGTTTCAGTTGCTTCCTGAATTTTTTCTCAGCTGTCAGGCCACAGTGGGGTCTGAGGTAGGGACATAGGGTGGGAGGCTTATGACACTTACATTATTGCACTTCCATAAGTGTATAGGCCACTAAGCAGTGTCTCCTCCCCTATTCCCCTATTAGAAACTGAATGGCTACTACTACTAACTTAATGAAAGACCTCATGGTCATTTACAAATGTTCAGAAGAAAATAATCAAGGGTTATTGCCAATGATTTCCAACCAGCAAAGGTAGCATGTGTGGTCCCTCTGGAAATCCACCAGATCCCACTACAAGGACAGTGGAACCTTGATGTTCATGGAATCAAAATGGAGAGAAAAAGCAATCTACCCTTTTCCCACTACTCTCCCTCCACTCACCTGGTGGGGGAGCTGTAATTCTACTCTCTCTCCTCCCAGGTTTTTGAGGGGGACATATATTGTTCAAGGTACCTCCTAGCACCAAAACTCCAGGAAAGGTAAGAAAGGCTGAAATCCACTCCATTTTACCAAGTTGGGGAAAGGTTTGTAAGGATTAAAGACTGGACATAGGCAGCTGGAAACAAATGAAGTAGAACTGAGTTTCTTTGAAGACTCAGCCTCCCCCACCAAATCACACATACACCCTTCTGCACTCCACCCTTATCTCCTCTAAACCCAGGAAAACCCAGTAGCCTATATAAACAGCAGATGAGGTTGTTGGGGTGGGAAGGGGGCAGAATGAAGGGTCACCTTTGAACTGAAAGCCACTGTGTGATAGCAAGCTCCTCCTTCAGAGAGTTTTCCAAAGCCCTGGCTTGGAACTCACCTAAGCTCCTCCAGTGAAAGAAAGATCTTCTCCTGGACTCAGAAGAACTAATATACAACAAAATGCAGGCCAGGACAGTGGAACCTTGATGTCCATGGAATCAAAATGGAGAGAAAAATTATCACTTGACATTGCACAGAAGCTATAAGCTTAGAAAAACTGAATCATCTCAAACCTTTCAGCATGCATTGGGCAAGGCAGAGGAAGAAAAACTTTAAACAGTATAACCAAGTTTCCACAGGCTGTATGAAAACAAGCAAGTAGTTATACAAAAATTACTTCTGGTAATTTGGTCACAAATGATTTGAAGTGTGATGGGTGAGATTTATTCTCAAATGAATATGAGTGGATTGTTTTGAAAAGGAGAATGCTCACAGGAAAACTACAACTGGACATTCGGCTAAAACCAAAACTGGCTTAACATTTTTAGCTCATTCAAGATGCACACACTTTCACCGGGATATGCACGACAACCGACTCACGAGGCAACGTCAGCCAGCCCCAGAGAGAAAGGTTGCTACAGTAGTTTCCTTAAATGAATATCCCTGCATCCATCTCAAAAAACTGAACAAAACCACACCCCTAAAGCTAGTTGTATTTGTCACTCATGGCAGCCCATTCCTGCCAACTCAGGAGGTATCCAGAAACAACATGCAGTTTGCCTATATTTTGAACTTTACAATCATGGAATTATACAAACATATTCTTCTTTGGTGACTTGCTTTTATCAGTTTAACGTTGTGTTTGTGAGACTGATCACTGAGAGGCACAAAAATGATTTTTATAAGCAGTGCTATGTAGTATTCCACTATATACATATACATCTTCCTTTGGATAAATCTGTTAGGGTTTTCCAAAGAGACAGGATCAATATATGTTCTATTGGTTCTATTATAAATGTAGGTCAATAGGTGGTTGATAGATTTATAGTTAGAGATCATATTAGATACATATAGGTAATGAGGAATTGGCCCATGCAACTACAAAGGCTGAGAAATCCCATGATTTGCCTCAGCAGAGACCCAGGATTGCTCGTGGTGTAGTTCCAGCCCAAGTCTGAAGGCCTGAGGACCAGAGGCTAGTGTGTAAGATCCAGTTCAAAGAAAGGCGAACATCAATGTCCCAGTTCAAAGAGGCAGGAACAAAAGAGTGAATTCCTCCTTCCTCTGACTTTTGTTGTACTTAGGATTTCAATGGAATGGGTGACATCCACCCATATTGGACAGAACAATCTACTGAGTCCCCAGTTCAAATGCCAATCTTGTCTAGGAACATCCTCACAGACCTACCCAGGAATACCATTCAATCTGGGTACCCCATGGTATAGGCAAGTTAACACAAAAATTAATTATCACAATAAACAATTGGATTATATACATATATGTATACATAATTTATATTCATGTTATATAAATGTTACATATTTTTGCTCATAAGAAAAGATAACATTATAAATATCTTTGCACATGTCTCCTGGTGTAAATATGCAAGATTTTCTGTGAAGTATACACCTGGTCATGGAATTCATAGATCATAAGGCATGCTCATGGTTTAACATTGCCATACACATTTTCAAAATGGTTAGACTCACTTCTACTTCTAACAACAGTGGATAAGAATTCCTATATTTCCATATCTTAGTTAATACTTGGTATTGTCCAATAATTGAGCATGAAATGGTAGGTTATTGTGATTTCAATTAACATTTTTCCTGTCTAGTAATAAAACTGACCATCTACCATTTGTCATGTGAAACTGGTTCTATAACATTGCTATTTACTTCATGCACCCATTTTCTATTAGTCTTCTCTTTCTTATTGGTAGGAATTTGTATATTCTGAATACTATTTTCACTTTTGTAATGAACAGGAATTCTAATTTTACTATAGACTATTTTAATCAATATTTCCTTTCATTTTTATGCTTTCGTGTATTAAGTAATCCTTCTCTATCCTAATGCCACAATTATATTTTCCTATATTAATTTCAAAACATGCCATAATCTTGCCTTTCACATTAAAGTCTTTAATGTACCTGAAAGTAATCTTTGAATATGGCATGACTTAGGAATTAAATTTCATTGTCTAAACATCATTTGTTTAAAATACATCTTTTTTCTTCCTCCAAGCCAAACAATCATCACAAATGTCTTTATATTCTTGGGTCCATTTCTAATCTGTCTATCCCATTGAAGTGGTCTATTTTCTACCCCTCTGCCAATAACCATCTATTGGGTAGAGCAAGTAAAAGAAAAAGAACTGTAGAACCTTCACAGGTACAATGGCAAGATTGATAGCTGATCTAAAAGGAACAATAGAAAGAAGGCAGAGAGTAGTAATGTGCTCAGGTATAATTTTCTTCTTATTTTTCCTGTTTGGGAATGATAGCCCCTCTTGAAACTATAGCTTAAAGTCTCACAGATTTTGAAAAATTCTCAGCCATTACCTTTCCAAATACTGCTTCTGACATTATCTCTTAGCAACTCTTCTTTTTTTTTTTTTTTTTATGAACAAGAGAAATTTATTTTTCACCCTTTAGGAGGCTGGGAAGCCCAAGATCAAGTTGCCAACATGTCCAGGTTCCAGTAGAGGCCCTCATCCTAGTTCATAGCCAATGCCTTCTTGCTGTGTTTTCAGATGAAGGGCCTAGGAACCTCTGTGGAATCTCTTATAAAAGCACTAACCCCATTCACAAGGGCTCCACTCTCATAACTAATCACTTCCTAAGTGCCTCACTTCCAAATACTATTGCACTGGGTCTTAGGACTCCAAAATGTGAATCTGTGGGGGACACAACCATGTACACAAACATGATTTTGTTTTTTGGGGTTTTCAGGAGCAAAATAATTTTTTAATCTCTATTTTCAATATTTTGATCCCTTGATGAAGCATACATCTGAATTTCTCCCCTCTCCATAGAATAGTAAAGCCATCATCATTCCCCATAACCTTCCCACACACACATGAAAGGTAGAGAAAAGTCACATTTGAACCAATGGGTTAGGGGCCAATTCCAGCCTCTGTAGTGGGCTTTGTGCATCCATGAGTGGGGCTGCTGATCTCTTAGCAACTTTTGTTAGACATATTTACTCTGTCCCACTATATCTCTTATGTTCTTTCTAAAATTGTCCATCCTTTATCATTTCATTCATCATTATAAATATTTTATTCTGATCTCCCAGTTTATTCATTGTCTTGGCTGCTGTGTCTAACCTGAAGTTAAATCCATCCAATGTGTTAATTTTTTTTCTTTTTTAATTTTATTGTTGTTGTATTACATCCATCCCCTTTTTGCTCCCCTCTGTCCTCCTCCCCACCCACCCATTCCCCTAAAAGTCAACCCCACCTGTTGTCCATGTCCATAGTTACTTTATACTAGGTTCTTGTCTAAACTGCTCCCCTTCCTTGCTTCTTCCTCCCCCCTCCCCCTAACCCCCTTCCCCATGACCACTGAAGGCCTATTCACTGTATTCATATATTTTGTTCTGTTTTGCTTGTTGTTAGTTTTGTTCATTATTGTCCTATAATGGGTGAGATCATATGGTATTTGTCCTTCACTGACTGGCTTATTTCACTAAGCATAATACTCTCCAGTTCCATCCCTGTTGTTGCAAAGGGTACAAGTTCCTTCTTTCTTTCTGCTGTATAGTATTCCATTGTGTAAATGTACCAAAGGCCCAGAGGCATATGAAAGAATGCTCATCATTAGTCATCAGAGAGATGCAAATTAAAACCACAATAAGATACCACCTCACACCTGCCAGAATGGCAATGATCAACAAATCAACAAACAGGTGTTGGCGAGGATGTGGGACAAAGGGAATCCTCCTGCACTGTTGGTGGGAATGCAGGCTCGTGCAGCCACTGTGGAAAACAGTATGGGGTTTCCTTAAAAAACTAAAAATGGAACTGCCTTTTGATCCAGCAATTCCACTACTTGGACTATACCCAAAGAATCCTGAAACACCAATTCATAAGACCTTATGTACCCCTATGTTCATAACAGCACTATTTACAATAGCCAAATGCTGGAAACAGCCTTAGTGCCCATCAGTGGATGATTGGATCAAAAAACTTTAGTACAACGTGTTAATTTTAATATCATATATTTTCTATTTTAAAGTATTCATTTGATTTTCTTTTTTTAAGTTTCTCATTCTTGGCCAACATTCTCCATATTTTCTTTTAACTATTTAGTATATGGATCAAAATGATTTTAAAGTACAGACTTTAAACTAATAACTAATAACTGGGCCTCCTTGTTGGGTCTGCTTTTGCTGTAATATTTTCTCTTATTTTTCAGTCAAGTCTTGTCTTTTTGTATATATTTTTTATAGCATGCAGAAGATTTTTTAGGGAAAACATAGAGATAATATGCTGTTCTGGATGATATTATTATCCTCCAAACAGGATTTCATTTTGCAGTTAAATTTATAAGCAGTTATTATAGGAACATTCCCTTTATTTTTTAAAAATATATTTTATTCATTTTGCTATTACAGTTGTCCTAATTTTCCCCCTTTGTGCCCCTCCACCCAGTACCCCAATTCCCTTCGGCAATGCCCCCCTCCTTAGTTCACGTCCATGTGTCATGCATATAAGTTCTTTGGTTTTTCCATTTCCTTTATTCTTCTTAACACCCCTCTGTCTATTTGTAACCACCAATGTGTACTTCTTTTTTTTCCTCTCACATCCAGACAATTCACCATTTGTTTACTGCCTTCTAACTATCAGCCTCTCAAATCATATTAATAAAAGTTTCTTTTTATTATTTCAAAATGCTTACATTAATTCATTTGTTTAAAGAATTATTTTAAAGTAATATCAATTGCAATATTACCTAACACATGCACAAAAATTTATACACATTCATATTTTTACACATATTTAAAGTACATACTGGTTTTTGAAGAGTTAATACAAACATTTTTAAATATGCCAATAGCTTATATAATTATTACATGTTAAATGATAGTATTTTAGTTACATTGTAGTAAATTAAGCATTTTTTTCTTTAATACTTATTTTACTCTGGAATGCTATTTTTGAGAAATATATTACAGAAATGGTGTATTGCAGAACTCACTTTTGTGAAAGTTGTCCTCGAGAAAGTGCCAAACCCACAGTAAAAAATGAATTTGGTTTCTGAGTCAGATCCTCCCTTCTCCTATAATATAAGTCAACTTTATTTTAAACTATTGAACTACAATTTATTCTTTTTGAAGTTTTCCATCTTAAATAGTAGATTGACTTTTTTTTTTTTTTTTGGCCATGCTCAACTGGTCCCCACAGAGTAGAAATTATGACATCTACTAATTTGAGGTAAAAAATTCAAAAAACCCTAGGATTTAAATAATTTTGTAGAATAGTATTCTAGCTATTTTTTTACCATGTGGTTACAAAGGCCCCCAAACTGGGGATGCTTGGGAAAAGGCATTAATGCTATTGTAAACTTTATTATTGAAATGTGAAATACCTAATCTCTACCTCGACAGGCTCTTAAATAGTTTAGTGGTTACTTTAGGACCACGTAGGAAGTCAACCACAAGGAACAGTCCCTTTAAATCAATCAGGGTTAAGCTGATTTGAGTTTTAGTCCTGTGAGAACTTGACTAGTTCTGGTTCATGCTAACTCCTAGTAGCCCTTTTGTGTCCTAACTAAAGCTTACGATGTTCATCAGGGTATATTTTTCTTAATGGGCTCTGAACTCCACTTTTGTCCCTAGAGTCCTGAAAACTCTGGTAACTTCTAGGTCTATCAGCCTCTGCTTTTGCTTTCAGAATCTATAGTTGTCTCAACATGAAAAGCAACACCCAAATTCTGAGCTCCCATCGTTTGTGGCTTCTCTGTTATTACAGGTCTTAGACCTGAAACTACTCACTGCCTACCTAGGTCTCTGAACCTTCAATCATTCATTTGGTGTATTTTGTCCAGCTTTTTTATTAGGGTTGGTCTGTGTTATCCTAGTAAGTAATTACTATAAGTGAAACTCAAATACTTAAAATTTTTGATACTCTTGTTAAGTGCTATCTTTTTAAAAACAAATTTCTATTGTAATGGCATACAGAAGATTGTTTTATTTTATTTTATTTTTATATCCAGCAACATCACCAAATTCTCTAATTCCAATAATTTATAATTTATTGACATTTTCTTTTTTTTAATGCCTAGTTATGTAGTTATGCATATCTGCTGTGAATTAGAGCTTTGTTTCTTTTTCTCAAATGCTAGTATGGGTTTGAATTCTTATTCTTGTCTTACATGTTGGTTGGAAACTCCTATACAATGTTGAATAGAAATAGTGATAGAGGGCACCCTTGTCCTGTTCACCATCTTTAAGACAATGCTTACATGTATTCTCTATCAAGTCTGATGTTTGCTCAAGTTAATTTAAAGATGTCCTTTATCAGGATAAAAAGCTTTCCTATAGTCCTGGTTGACTAGACTGGGCATGAAGAAATCAAAGTTAGTTCAGGTGTCTAGCAGGCTCAAGGTTGAACAACTTTGTCCATGTGTGACAGTTTGCAGAATTCCAGGACAATGTGTCACAAGTTACAAGAGTCACTCACTGACTTACCCTTTGAGAGAGGGCCTCATATTCCAGATACTAATATATTATTAAAATTCATTTTTGCTTCTTAGGCCCCAGAACATCAGCATATATATATAGTTTCTTTTCCTCATGTCCTTGCCACAGTCTCCCCACATTTTATGTTGGAAAGTTCTTTCTAACATTTATTTTCTTTTCTCCTCCTTCTGGTAAAAAACTAAATCAGCTAATCACCAAAAGCATTTTTTCCTATATTTGAAAAATGTTAAGTGCTCCCCTTAGTCTTCTTTTCAACATGTTAAGTAAAATCAACCTTTTTTGCTTTATTTTATGGCTTATATTTATTAGTCTCCTCTGAAAGTATCTGAAGTTGACCATAACTGCACTTCAGTTCCAGCATCCTAACTTGAACAATACAATACAAAATCCTAACCATATCAACTTCCAGGAAAAATTCAGGGCATGGTTTCTTGCTCTTTGCATTTCACATACTCTGATTTTTTTTCTGCTTTTTTTTTTTTTTTTTTTTTTTAAAGATTTCATTTATTCTTTTCAGAGAGAGGGGAAGGGAGAGAGACAGAAAGGGAGCGAGACATCAGTGTGGTTGCCTTTCACCTGCCTCCAGCTACAGACCTGGATGGAGACCTGGCTGGCAACGTGGCTTTGTGCCCTGGCTGGGAATGGAACCAGCAAACTTTGGGTTCGCAATTGGAGCCTTACCATTGTGCCACCAGCCAGTGCCTTTATTCTGCCTTTTTAATCACAGCTCTTCCCTGCTGACTCACTGCTTGCTTGCAGTTCACTTTGACCTCTAGATACTGAAATGATAGGATGGGGGTTCTCTGAGACCGAGCCATGCTCTTACACTTGTCTACACTTTCTCCCCTCTTGTCACAGTCACTTAACTTTTAGTCCTGACGGGTTTCTGGATGTTAGCTATCAATCTTGTGCAATTCCCTCTCTTTGGCAGATGGAATTAGTATGTCCTATACTTACCCTTCTAAATCACTAAGGAAAGTGCTAAGTAATACTACATCAGGGGTCAAGACTTTCATGACTCCAATAATAAACACAATATCCTCACATTCATACGGGGTACCCACCATCTAGGTACAATTTGGGCAGCTTTTTATAAAGGCCAATACGCCAAAGGAATTAATTTAATCGGCCTGGGGTGGGGCTGCCCAGGGGATGTGAATTTACAGCCAGGATTGAGACTGCTGATTAATAGTGCTGATACCCTGTGCTACATCTAGTATGTTTTATTGCAGTTCTCACTGAACATCCAAACCACCTGGAGATCTTCTGAAATTGCAAATTATTCTGTAGGTCTGGGAAGGGACAGGAGATTCTGCACTTAAAACAAGCTTTCAGTTGATATTGGTGTCATGGGCCAAAATTTGAATAAAAGAATATAGTCCCTTGCTCAAACTGAGCACCTAGTTCACTGTTGAACACCTATTCAAAACTAAACAAAACATAAATATGCTACACAAAGTGTCTCTTTAAACCTAATTCTGATACCTGATTCAAAATCATTTCTGAAACACATTCAGTCTTTGCCCGACTTTGAGTTTATTCCCAGAGTTCACCTTCTGACTCTTATTTTTTCCTCTTTTTCTTTTTCTTTCTTTCTTTCTGTCTTTCTTCTTTCTTTCTTCTCTCTCTTTTCTCCCTCTCTCTCTCTTTCCTTCCTTCCTTCCTTCCTTCCTTTTTTAATTCTATTTATTATTTTCAGAGAGAAGGGCAAGGAGGCAGAAGAGAGAGAAACATCAGTGTGTGGTTGCCTTTCACCTGCCTCCAGCTACAGACCTGACTGGAGACCTGGCTTGCAGCCTGGTTATGTGCCCTGACTGGAAATCAAACCAGTGACCTTTGGGTTCGCAGGCTGGTGCCTATTCACTGAGCCACCAGCTAGAACCAGCCACCAGCTAGGGCTTATTTTCTGATACACATTATATATGACATACTCTTCTAGGTTTGTGAAATGAGTGAGCATACAGAGCTGAGTTTCCTAACCAATATCTTGGCATCACTTGCTAGTGGCTATCCATATCTCTCTTTCCTCAGACATAGACTTTGACAAGAAGTCTCCTTCTCTGAGGTTTGCTAGATATTCTGAAGGGAAAAAGATTCCAGCCAACATCAGTGCCTTTGCATACACTTTATACGCTTACATACACCTGAGTGTCAGCATTTCATATGCAGACCATAGCATTGTCAGACCCCTACCCGACTGAGGCCCTTGAACCTTCAGGAATCTGCTTTCCACTCCACAAGAAGTCTGGGACCCCAGGTATGAAGGGACACTATGCCTGAGCCTTGCCTGTTTTCAATTCCATCATAAACACCCCTCTCATATATGCCTTGTTTCCTCCACCCCAGTGTTGGAGCCATTCCGGAATGTGTAACTGGATGCTTGCAGCTAGTGTACTCAAGGGTATCTTGGCATTTCTTTCAATAGTGTTACGAGATCCTCACTTGGGGAACCCCAGAGACTTTAAGGCAGACAGGAATCCCAGCTCAGGAACTTAGCAGTTGTGTGAATTTGACAAATTATTTGATTGCTCAGGACATCATTTTCTCCATCTGCAAATGGTGCTAATATTACCTACCCCATGAGATTGTTGTCAGGAGATGCACATGAAATGCTCACAGTGTCTGGTACTTAACACTGGTTCAATCAAGGCTAGTAACCCACATCAGAAGTCTAAGTGAGTCCTACCTGGGCTGTTTCAAGGCCTATTTTGATGCTTCACAAATTCTGGAACAAGCCTAAGAGGGGTTATATAACCTTTGTTGCCAAACTAGGTCTCATATTTTTTCATACTGTACACACTTCCACTGGATTTCTTCACCTCTAGCCTGTAATTTTCTCCCCGTGAAGAAACACAAAAAACAGTGCACTAGGGTTCCCTTTTCTCCACATCCTGACCAGTACTTGTTGATTGTTGATTTTTTGATGATAGGTATTCAACATGTATTAAGTGATGTCTCCTTGTGATTTTAATTTGCATTTCCCTAACGACTGGTGATATTGAGCATATTTTCATGTGTCTTTTGGCTATCTGTATGTCCTCTTTGGAGAATTGTCTATTCAGATCATTTGCTCATTATTTTAATTTGAATTTTGTTTGGTATTGAGTTGTTTAAGTTATTTATAAACTTAAAATATTAATCCTTATCAGATGTATCATTGGTAAATGTGTTCTCTCATTTGATAGGTTGTCTTTCATTTTCTTGATGAAATTTTCCTTTGATGTGCAAAAACTTTTTACTCTGATGTAGTCCCATTTGTTTATATTTTTCTTTTGTTTGCCTTGCCCAAGGAGCTATATCAAGAAATGGCCGAGATCTTATTGTCTATTTTCTTTTAGGGTTTCTATGGTATCTTATGTTTAAGTCTTTAATCCATTTTGAGCTTATTCATGTGTACGCTATAAGAAGTGGTCTGATTTCACTTTTTTGCATGTATCTGTCCAATTTTCCCAACAGTATTTATTGAATAAACTGCCTTTACGCATTGCATGTTCTTGCCTCCACTGTCAAAATATTGCCAGTGTAGGTGTGGTTTATTTCCAGGCTCTCTATTTTGTTGCATTCATCTATATGGCTGTTTTTATTTCAGTACCATGCTGTTTTGCTTACTATGTCCTTGTAGTATATTCTGATGTCAGGTAGTGTGATTCCTCCAATTTTGTTCTTCTTTCTCAAAACTGCTGTCACTCTTTGGGGCCTTTTGTGGTTCCATATAAATTTTTGGAATATCTTTTCTATTTCTATGAAATACATCATTGGTATCTTGATAAGAATTGTGTTGAATCTACTGATTGCTTTGGGTGCTATAGACATTTTAATGATGTTTACTATTCCTATCCACGAACACAGTATCTGCTTCCACTTATTCGTATCTCCTTCAATCTCAACTTCTTTCTTCAGTGTCTTTTAATTTTCTCAGTACAGAACTTTTACATCCTTGGTTAAACTTATTCCTAGTGTTTTATTTTTTAATGCAATTGTAAATGGGCTCATTTTCTTAGTTTTCCCTTCTGATAGTTTAGTATTATTGTATTAAAATGCAACTGATTTCTGGGTATTTACTTTGTACCCTGCTACTTTTCAGAATTCAGTTATCAGTCCTAGTAGTTTGTTGGTGGAATCTTTAGGGTTCTATATATACAATTTTGTGTCATTTTCACATGTGTGTTTGCTTGTTGAAATCACATGTACGTAATCTAATAAACAGTATCCTTAATACAGACAGTTGAGCCACATGTCTCATGTGAAAAGATTCCTGGGGTGTTTATCTGTTAGCATGTAGAAACCCCTGTACCTACTTTAGCAGCTGCCTAGCTTCCTTCATCCATGTGGACCAGGATTGGTGGATCCTATCCCCTCTCCATGGACATTAGTGTTTTTCCCAGTTCCCGACTATTTTGTCAGTGCCCTGATGGGTAGTCTCAAAAATACATCTTTGAAAAGTTGTGCAACCATTTTGTGGAAAATAACTATGGCATTTCCTAAAAAAACTAAAAATGGAACTGCCTTTTGACCCAGCAATTCCACTTCTGGGAATATATTTGAAGAAACTTGAAACACTAATTAAAAAAGAATATATGCACCTCTATGTTCATTGCAGCACTATTTACAATAGCTAAGATTTGGAAGCAGCCCAAATGTCCAACAAAAGATGAGTGGTACATTTAATTAATAGAATACTACCCAATCATAAAAAAGAAGGAAATATTACCTTTTGTGACAGCATTTCAGTCAGATAAAGACAAATCCCATATGATTTCACTTATATATAGAATCTAATAAAATAAATAAACTCGTAGATGCAGGAAATAGACTGATAGCTATCAGAGGGGCAGGGCGTTTGAGGGTTGGGTGAAAAAGGTGAAGGGATAAAGCAAATAAAGAAAACCTCATAAACACAAATAGCATATGAGGATTACATGAGAGAAAGGGGATGGGGAAGTATAAGAGGGTAAAGAGGAAATAAATGGTGACAGAAGACTTGACTTTGGGTAGTAAACATGTAATTCAATATATAGATGATATATTATACAATTGTATACTTGTAACTTTATAATTTTTTAACCAATGTCACCCCAATATATTCAATACTAAAAAAGGCAAATTGGATACACAGAAGACAGCAATTGTCTAGAAGGATGGCCTTCTAGACAATTTAGAAGACTGCATGAGTCTGCATGGAGTAGTAAATCTACAACCAAGCATTGGCCTGCTTTGGTTTGATATTGTTGGCTAATAAAGCAAGCTGGTTACCAAGACAAAAAACTCCAACCCCCTTCATCCCAACCCCTGAAAAAGCTCCAAATGTACATGTCCAGCACTAACTAATCTCAAGACTCTCCAGACTATCATACTCCCCATTTTTATTACCTATCCCACCACAAATTTATTTTTGCTCAGGTTCATACAGAGAGTGGGAGAGGGAAGAGGCAATTACTTTTCAAGTTCTTTTATGGTACAATAATGCATCTAGTTCTTTTGTAAACATAATTTTTAACCAGATCCATAAAAATACTGCTTTTAACAGAAAACAAACTCATGGGGCTTCCCTACCTTTCCTTTTGGTGTACTTGATCATACAAACTTTTAAAGTTGGAAACTGCTGTCCTAATCAAGGTAAATGTTAATTGTGCTGCTATAGTACTAGAAACTGTCACTGTACATCTGTACTCTATCCCTGCATATTTTTCTAAAACAAAATTCAGAATTCCAAGCTTGATGAGAATAAATTTTGATTTGTAAAATGATTTAAAAGGTTTTTAAGTAAGATCATATTTAGTTACTTATTTAATGGACTAATCTCCCCTCAAAAAAAAAAAATTCTATGAAATTGTCATTGGACCATCCTAGGAAATGTGAACCATCCTAGGAAATATGTAACAATCTAAACATGATAACTCAGGAAACTAATCCTCCCATATGGCTTCCAGTAGCAGTTATTCTGCAATATGCTGCCACATTTGGTGTAGCCAGGATTCCAAGTCTTTCTGGTCCCTCAAAACCACCATCAGGCTGAGCAACTCTAGAGAATATGAAAGCCACAACTGTGTGAATCCAACTGGTAGTCTCTGACCTCAAGCAAGTTTAGTTGAGACATAAGACAATAGTTGAAGAATAATGACAAAACAATATAGATTCTATTTGGTCAGGCCTGAGATTTCTAGATCCCTCTATTCTCAATTTCTAGAACATTCTCAGGCACATAGAAGGTACTCAATAATACAATACATACCAAATTAATTAATTAATTAATTAATTACATATTACTGATTCCTGACCAATAAAAACTAAAATGCTTTTATTTCAAGCACAATAACCCTCATTTCCCCCCGCCCAACACACTGGGCTCAAATGAGTAGAATCCAAGTATTCACATCTGATGTGTAGGAAGGATTGAAAGAAGGAACAAAGATTCCAAACGAAAGAGCAGGTAATTACATAGGAAGAAGCCAAGGCAAACTAGAGACCTCTCAGAAGACAGAGGCTAGAGATTTCTCTAACCCAGTGATGTTAAGCTAGGGCCCAAGATGGAGCCATAGTGGTAGTACTCAGGCCCTGTACAGCAAGCACAACAGAACACATATACTTAAGGCAAATGAGTCCACAACTTCCTTGAAGGTCCAACCATGACTTTATTATATACTGTTTACAACAAATCCAGTCCTCTTTCCTTAAACAAGTCAAAGACCAAAGCTGAGGATAGGGGCATGCAGGTCATCTCAAAACTTAACTTATATTTTATATCTTTTCTATTAAAAAAAAACAACAGAGAAAGAAAGCATGCAGAAAACTTCCAATCTTGAGTTTTCAGATATTATGTCTACAATTTATATGCCAGGATCACCTTAGTTTGTATCTTTAACACACATTATCTGTCAGGAGGGGGGACAGTTAATGACATCCTGGAGGAGAAGGGAAAGCAGGAGAGATTTCAAAATCTGCTATTGATGTTTACCAGAGACAACAATGTAAAGCCAGACAGACAAATGCTGAGAGGGCTTCAGTGGGTACTGGGGCCATGAAAGCTGCTGTCACCAGGCCTGTGCATGGCTACACAGGCCACAGACACAGCACCACAATGGGAATATCCCTCTTAAGGGGAGGGGCAAGTCATGGCCTTTACTTTGGCTTGTCCAGGGGATTCTGCTGGAGCAGACCCCACACTGAGCTGGGCCCACTCAACTGCTGAGCATTTAACCCATTAGGAGACAGAGTTAATGGTGGTCTGGGAGTAGTTAGAAGATGTGTCTTGGAATAGCTCTTAACTGGTAAAAAGTGAAGTCTCAAAGTCCTTGAGCCAGAAGGAGTCATGAGAGCCATAAGAGAGGAGTCCCCAGTGCAAGAAACAGAGAATAAAAACAAAACAAAACAAAACAAAACAAAAAACTTGACAGATGTATGTAGACTTCAAGTGAAAATGCAACCTATAGTTTTTGAAATTTTTGAAATACGCACAATTTTGAGTTTTCACATTTAAAGATTTAATTGTATTGTTCCATTGTCTAACCTTTATAGGTCCACTAAAGTTTTGAGTAACATATGTTAGCAGTATAAATAAATAGAATGTTGGCAAGTCCCTCCACAGAACAACCATTTCCACTGGTAAACAAGTGGATCTTAAATTCCTAGAGGGTAGGAACCTGAGTGCCTACTTTGCACACAGCAGGTAATACAAAAGTGACTATGGGAATAAGTTAAGTTGGGAAGAACTGCAACATCTCTATATCAATCTGTTTATTATAATGGGAGTAATATGTAAAACTGCCTCTGAAAAATTGTTGCCCTTGACCTGCTTTTTCATAAATATTAATCCATAATGGAATCATCTGATATCATATTAGTATATTACAACCTGCTCTTAAGATTCCGCATTTCTGAGAATAGGTGGGAAATGGTCACCAAAAGGTGCAGGCATGTGCCCACCAGTAGCAGATTCCATAAACCCAATAGGACAAGCACAACATATTTATAACTCCAAAGGTGATCCCACCTTCGTGTGGCCCCTCATCTGACCCTGAGCTCTCCTCTCCAAAATCTAGAGAACTCTATAATTCATGCCTCAGGAACCATGCAGAATCAGATCTTTCCACTCTTAGAGTCCATACTGTAATAAAAGCCAATCTGTGCTTCCTGAGACAGGGTGAAATGAGGAGCAGCTTTCACATCAGAAAGGCAGTTGAACAGAATGGGGCCCTGTGAGACCAGGACCCTGACATCATACAATTCCATGGGTATCATCCACACTAAGTGTTTACACAGATGACAGCATGAATGATGCTTGCTTGGAGTGATGTCATACCACTCCATGTGGGAAAATAAGCTGAGACCAGACCCACTGGTCTGGTGCTAGAAGATTCCAGACTGAAAATGTCTATGGCTTCTAAGCCCTAATCTATACTTCAAATCAGAATTTTTTTAAGTTAAAAAGAAAAGTGGCCTTCAAGCCTATGAAGTAACTAACCCAACCCTCATTCCTCATTGTGAGTGTAGACGGCTACACAATAGAGGTCAGGGGTAGATACGAATAGGTTACAGCCTTGGCAACCTAACCAATCAAATGGATACTTTATTTAAATATTGGTTCTAATATATGTTTTCTGCAGATAAAACGTGTGGCTTCTGAAATGAAAAATACCTGGTTTCATTACTTTCTAGATGTGTGACATATTAATCTTCTGTTTTCTCATCTGAAAAAATGGATATAAAAATAGTAAAGACAACATAAACATGATTTATACTTTATCATAGGTATTCTCCAGGTATTTTTCCCCTTTGACCTTTGTTAGTAGTTTATTAGCTATTAGAATGTTCCTCATTCTCCCTAGCAATGGCTGCTTTTATTTTGCAGGGAGAGGGGACGGCATCTCCCCAGCTTCCTTTTCTTCATACTCCCTTGGCCACTGCCCTCATTTCTCCTGGCCTGACCCCCATCTTATGTCCACCTATACCTTAGCTCCAGTACTGACCTTCTAGGCCCCCACAAAAATCATATTTCTTCACATAAACCTAAAATTTCTACAAGTTCCTGAGAGTTAAATCTCTGAATCCATAAATGGCTTTCGATAGTGAGACAAAACCAAGTGAAGAAATAAGACTTAATCAGCAAAGGCCATGCAAAGAACAGGTTCATTCTATTGGTTTTATCTCACAATTGATGTGCAAAGAATACATTTAAAATTTCTAAGAGCATAAATAATTAGTTACAAAATATTCAGAGATGTCCCATAGAGTTCAGGATCTTCTCTTTCCATGTAAACGGAGCCCCTTATTTTGATGACATGTTCTTCCAGCTATTAAGATGGGTTTTATGGTGTGCCTACTGACCGTGAATCATGGGGAGATAGAGTCTCTTTCCTAGAGAATACATTTAATAGCAGAGAAGCCTATCAAGGTTTTGCTTTCAGCAGCTTGGTTGTGGGATGTTCCCTATCATAAGGTCTGAGGACTATGAGACCAGGACAGAAACAAGACAGGAAGTAACTTAGTCTGTTAACAGTCCACAAATCACTAAATTCTGTTTCTATAGGATTTCTAGAACAAGTCACCACAAATGTCATTGCTAAAGCTAAGGGAGCCAGGTCCAATCCCAAGAGCTGGTGCTTCCCCTTTTGCATGCCACACATCAAGGAATAACTACACCTCAGGATCTCCCACTGCACAACATTCCATCATATGCATTGAAATGGAGACCAATCAGTGCTCTGATGGAAAACATCAGCACTCTATGCAGTAGAAGCACGACTTGACAGCACCAGAATCCAAAAAGGGAGAGGAACTGAACATTGTGAGTAAACCTGGTCCAAAAAAACACAGAGAAAGGCCAAAATCAGGAAAGTAAATATTTGTTTAGTAGCATGTGGTTTCATGCTTGTAAATTAGGCCGAACAGTTAAACTTTACTTGAGAGTAATAAAAGTTACCTCACTGCAAAAGACACACATGCAAACAAACAAAAAACATCCATATAGAGGATACATTATCCTCAGGCCTAATGCTATCACAAGATGCCAATTTGGTTTCTACCCTTGGAGTGGGATCCATGGAAGAAGAGACAAATTTCCTTGATGCCAAACTGCTTGGCAGTTTTCAAAGCCAATGGGTTGATGTCTCTCCCTTCTGACAAAGATGACTGTATCCCAGGGATGTTAAAATCATCAGTCATTTCTGTGGGAAATTTTTTTCTAAAACAAAACAGATGTTTGACAAAAATAACTATGTCTTAAAATACTAATAATAGTCATTCAGCCAAAACCAAATCCTTTGTATTATTGCAATCTTAAAATACCAAAGTCTGGCATATCCCATAGGCCAGTGGGCAATGCCTCACTCTTTCAGGGCATTCATCAGTGGTGCAAGGAAATTAGGATGAAAAACATAAATCCTGCCACCATCACCAAAATAAAACATTTGATTTAATCCCAGTTTGGATACTGTTGTGTTGCCTATCTCAACTGTGTGTTGTTAGCCCCTTTTATTCACATTTACACTGGGCTAAGCTTCATGTCTCACAACAGTGTGGTCAACTGTTCTTGATGTCCCTCCTATGGGTTGACTCACCATTTCCCAAACTGACATATCCTCTTACCTGGAAATCTGCCTCTTCTTTCATGTTCCCTGTTCAGTCAAAGGTCCAGTCCATCTCCCCAGACATTCACCTCTGCTTCCTTATTCATGCTCACAACTCCTACCTCCTATCTTTTCCCACTCTCTGCTCCCATTCAAGGTACTCAATGTCTCTGACCTGGGTTATCTCAAAAGCCTCCTAAATTGTCCACTCTCCTTCAGTCTCTGCACAACCATCACATGAACTCAATTAATCTTTCTGAGGCACTTTAATGTTACATTCCTGCTCAAGAATTTCAGATGGCTTTCCATCCATTCCCAGAAAATAAAACCCCCATTCCTTAGTTTAAGTCAAGCCACTGCCCTCCTGCCATGTTCTAACTTTATCCTATATATTTTCCCAAAATTAATTTTCTACTGCTCACTTTCATGTGCCATACTTTTCAGCCAAATTGCTTTTTTTCCTATCCACTCACCACTATATTTTAAACACATATCTCTATGCATGTTGTTTCTTGCTCCCAGAATTCCCTCTGACACAAAGTTACATTACCAATTATATCCCCCTTCAAGGGCCAGTCGGAAAGCCACCTCCTCCACAAGACTCCTCTGTTGATAACAGAGTTTTATCTCCCTCCTCTGAATCTCTTAACACTCATACCTCCTCATAGAACACCTGTCATTTGCTTTCTTGAATTGTAATTCTTTTATGTACATAGTTTATCTGTTCTACTAGACCTTAAGCTTTTATGGATAAAGAAGCATGTTTAAATTATATTTTAAATTCCAAATTCCATACATAATTAGCCTTTCACATAGCTCATACTCTATGACTATTTTTGATTGAATAAACAAATAATTATAAATTGAGATTAAAGACCATGTATTAGACTATGGATCAACAATGTCTAAAATGACATTGTCTTCTAGACATCTTCTAGACATCTAGGTCAAGATGTCTTTTGATATAAGCAGTCACACAGCATAACTAAGGTAGAATGAAACTGGAGGCATTAATGGGTGATGGCTCACCAGCTATAGTGACTTTGCAGAAGTGATTTAACCTCACTAACTTTTGATTCTTTTTTTTATATGTACAGAGTTGTGGTAAGCATTATAAGAAAAACACCTGGGCCAGATTTTGATACATATTAAGTATTCAGTAAATGTTAGCTGCTGTTGGTATTCATGACTTACTTGCCTTTACCTCTCTGCTCCTCAAGTCAGCTCCAATCTGATCAACACCAATGTGGGTTTGAAGTAGAACCGGCTGGTTTCAGGCTTTCAAAGACATAACATTTACTTCCCTCAGAAGTGAGCCAGATATGGGAGACCTGAGCCAAACCTGTGTGTTCAACCTGAACTAGACCAGACTCAGCATAAAGTAAGTTGTTCCATTAGCTAATTCATCGACTTATACCATCTTGTAATTGTAGAAGGACAGTTTTTTAATGTAGCCTACTAAATACTATAGAATATGTAAAGATAGCTCATCATATATCATCCAGATAGTTACAACATGTTGGTCACTAATAATACTCCTCTCCACCTGCCATAAAATGAACTGTGAAGCCTTTTTTATATCCTTTTGTAGTTTTGAAATTTTTTCCATGGAAAATATTTTTCAGTTGCTTAGTTTCCTATTGGTTTCAGGTTTCAGCCCTTTCTTAGTCATTGAAAAGTGAACAGCCTCCCTTGTGGATTGTCTAGCATAGTAGTTTTCACACTGTTTTTTTTTTTTTTTTTTTTTCCTTCTTCTTCTTTTTATATAAGGGAATCTCAATACATAAAATAGAAATGCAGAGCTGTCTTGGTGAAGCTATGGAACATGGTGGGAAGGGAGTTGAAACAGACCCAAGGGAGGGATCCTTCTTCCCCAGAGGCCATCTTGAAACTGCTTAAGGGTCTCAAAGTAGCCTCCAAGGACTCATATCAAACACCATTCATTCATATCACATCAAACAACATTGACTCATACCAAACAATATTAGAGCTGGTACAGAGCAGAAAAAAATAAAATCCATCCTCTCCATTTTATAAGAAGAGCCAAAGTGATAGATTGGTCAAAAACTCAGCAGCAATAGGGCAAAAGCAGACAAGAATGCACATCTCTGGAGGTCAGACCAGTGTGCTTTTCACTATTTCAAGCTGCCACCCAATGAAAATATTGGATAGGCCAAATTCATTTGCTTTTTTTTCTGTAAGATGGCTCCAGTAGTGCTTAATTGTCTTCAATTTCATTTGAAACAGTTTTATTAGATTGTATTATGACAGCTGTCATATCAGCAAGCATGCATTTTTTAAAAATTTACCAAAATTGTGAATTTTTGTGCAGCCATTTTAATATAAAGATGGAAGAAAATAATGCAATATTTTCAGCAGATTATACTTTTTTATATTTCAAGAAAGGTAAAAACAACTGAAATGCAAAAAAATAATATTTGTACAGCGTATGGAGAAGGTGTTGTAACTGATTGAATGTGTTAAAAGTGGTTTGTGAAGTTTTGTGCTGGAGATTTCTCACAGGATGATGTTCCACAGTTGGGTAGACCAGTTGAAGTTAAGAGAGATCAAATTAAGATATTAGTTGAGAAAAATCAACATTACACCAGGTGGGAGATAGCCAAAATACTCAAAATATCCAAATCAATAGTTATTGGTGAAAATGAAAAATATGCTTATTTTACAAAAAAAAAAAAAAAAAAAGGACTTTTTCACCAAGCTAATAAAATCACCCTAGAAAAGAACTGTGTTGGAAACATTTACATACCATAAATCACATATACTCTAAACTTTGATATCGTGAGAGCACTTGGCCCTTGTACAAAGAAAGATACACTCATATGCACATACACACTTAGTCCTCAAAGTGTCTGAGATTGAGTCTGGATCACTACGTCTGTCTTTCAGATCTAATATTCCTTCATCCCTCCTGCCTACTTTTTTGTGATATCCATTGTATAGCAGGAAGGAAAACAAGAGGAAGAAGCATGAAAAATACATGGGGAAATACATGGGGTCTCCATGTCAACCTCTCAGATGGCTCCATGTCACCAGCTTACTAGAGTCACATTTGGATGTAAGTAAAGTTCACTTCAACCATCATTTTCTAGGATGCAGTAGGAAAGCCAGCATTCTTCCCAACAACCCCTGTCACCTCAACTTACAGTTTCTGCTTCTCCTCAATTCTTTCATTCTGCTTTGAGCTTTGGTGGATACCTCCCTAGTTTCTTTACACTCCACCTCTCCACTGGATCTAAGCTGCATACCTAGTAGATTTGACCAAAGATTTCCAGCAAAGGAAAGAGCATGGTGGGGAAAGATAAGATGCAGTACACAACTGCATAAGAAACACTTTAAACATAAGAAATAGGCATTCTTATTATTAAAAGTCCCTTACCACTTTTTCATCCTGGGAAACTGAACTCATCTTTATTTTCCACTCAGGAGCCATCCCCTTGCCTATACAGCTGTAACCAGCTTCCTCTTATTTATTTATTTACTTACTTATTTTTATTATATTTTTCCATTACAATTTATCCCCTTATACTCCTTCACCCCTCCTCACAATCACCACACTGTTGTCCATATCCATGAGTCCTTTTCCCTTTTTGCTGGATCCCTCCACCTCCCTAACCACCCCCAGAGCTGTCAGCCTGCTCTCTATCTATAAGTCTATCTCTGTTTCACTTGTTCTTCTTTTTCACTTACTCCTCTCTAGCTTGTCCCCCAAAAATACTCCTAAATTCCTCTTGATTCCTTATGCAGAGTAAGTTAGATATCTCTTAATTTTAATGTTTCCCCAGCTTATCCATATCTTAAGGTATGTTTTTAAAACATTTTTATTGAAATCAAGAGTAAAAAATTTTATTTTATATTGTGAACACACACATACACATGTGCGCACACACACACACACACACACATATAAGCATTTATCTACAAAGAAATGATATGTGTGTATACATATATATACCAAAATAAAAGTTTTATGGAACAATAATTACCCTTGCTACTATGTATTCTAGTACCTTTTATTCTGGTCTCCTCTATTTTCTTTTTAAAAAATAATAATACTGACACAGTTCATTAATAATTAACTTTATAATGCATTAAGTTGTTATAACCCACTATTGTAGTCAGCTAGGGCTGCCATAACAAAATACCATT
Organism: Noctilio leporinus; assembly: GCA_004026585.1. Taxonomy (NCBI): domain Eukaryota; kingdom Metazoa; phylum Chordata; class Mammalia; order Chiroptera; family Noctilionidae; genus Noctilio; species Noctilio leporinus. Next base: position 181,349 of record PVIW01002172.1, read on the forward strand.
GGGTTTCTGTAGTGTAGTGGTTATCATGTTCCCCTCACAAAATGCTATAGAATGGGAAGGCTTAAACACTAGGAACTTATTTCTCTCAGTGCTGGAAGCTGGGGAGTCCAACACTAAAGTGTCTGCTGGTTCTATTCCTCTGTGGGGTTTTCTTCCTGGCTTGCCTGGCTTTCTGATCATCTTCCTGCTTTGCTCTCACATGGCATGGAGGGATAGATCTCTGGTCTCTCTTCCTCTTTTTGAAAGAACACTAATCTCATCCTGGGGACCCCACTCTCATGTCTTCATCTAAATCTAATTATTTCCCAAAGCCCCCCCCCCCCCACGCACATCACATTGGAGTTAGGGTTTTAACATAGGATCTGGGTGAGGGGGGAGAGGTACAGACATTCAGTTCAGAATACTCTGCCTTAGGGCCTATCCTTCCAGGGTCCAAATGGTCCATCAAAGGGTTTTACTGAAAAGTGTACCTCTAGTCCCATAAAAAAACAAAAATCACATTAAGAAAGCAAAACATATTCCAAAGTAAGCAAGAGAGTATAACAATAAAAATGGATGCGCTATGAAATGAAAACTGACTAGACTTAGATCCTGGCTTCAACTCAGTTCCTAAATTCTGTAAGCCTCAGTTTTCTTATTTTTCAAGTATACTGGTAGAATGATAGCTAACTCACAAGAATATTGTCTCAAATTAAATAGAAGCACATTATGTAAAATATGTAGCATAACAGTTCCTACAAAGTTCTTATCAAATAGAAGCTATTATTATTATTACTATTATTCACAATGCAAATTAATACAGGGCCTCCACTTATCAAACATACCTGTACCATGGACTGCTTTTTCTGGCCAGTGTAATTGAACTTTGGCTCCTGTTTGTAGTCTGCACTTCTCTGGTAAGACAGTTCCACAGAATATGTTGCCGAAGGAGAATGGAGTAGTTAAATGTGATAAGGGACACATCAGATTTTACATTTATTTCCAAAACTATCACAACACTTCATTGCTTGGCCAGAAACAGAATTTGGTATGCAAGCAAATTTGGAACCAAAAATGCAACCAATATTGGAAAATAAACAGAAAAAAAAGACATTTTACATAACCTACATGATCTTACACTTGATTTCCTCTGCTCCCCATCACCTTCCAGAATATTTGACCCTTTGGAGAGACTAAAGAATGGGATGAAAGCTACTTCCATGGCTGCATCACTGAGTACATGTGGCTTGCAGAGGCCTTGGATCAGCTATTTTGAAGCTAAGAGCCTAAGGACTTAGAAACAAAAACTCTGAATTTCCTACATTGGGGTGATAGAGGGCAGGGCAGGGTAAGCCTGAGCAGAACCCCAAAAGCTAATATGCTATTCTGATCATCAGAGCCTGTAGGCTCTCATCATTGGACTGGTGACTCAACAGTGGCAACAACTGAGAAGCTTGGAGGAGAGCCAGTCCTAATGGTGACATTCAATGTCATCACCCTCCTCAGCAGCACACTTGAAGACTCACCTGTCAAATCTTTATGGCTCATTCACTTCTATCATCTCCTTTGGGAAACTTGGCAGGAGTTGCACACACTGCCACATGTATGTACATATCAGAAACAAAAGTAATTTGTTTGTTTTGCTATGATCTAATAGCCCAGCAAAAAGAACTGTCAATAAAAAGTTCCTTTTTAAAATTTTATTTGCCTTGATCATAAAGCTCTTGGAGATGCCCAGGTCATTATCCCTCTCCCCACAGAGAAATGATAACTTCTCCACAGATAAACCATTCTTCTGAGGCTACTTAAGCTGGACTCTCCAGGTTAACCCAACTGCTGGTAGAAACCTACCCCAGTGCCAAATTAAAATGACTTCTACAGGCCCATGTCAACCCATGAATCCCTGTCCCACTGGAATCTGTAATCACTAACCAAATCTGGGAAGTCCATACTCTGGGATCAACCTGGAACTTCAGCTCTCTCCACTAATCCATGTGCCAGGGAGAGAGCTCCCAGACTACTTATCTTTTGACTCTGTAGCTCCCACACCTATCCTATTGCCTAACACATTACACACTGTCAATAAATGCTGGTTGGATTGAATTGACTTGACTTGTGGAAGCCAGAGTAATGCCAACAGAGCAAGTTGAGGTATTTCAATTCAGTGCCTTAACTTTCCATACTGATTTTTTTATTAAACTTTTAAATAAAAGCAGGTGTACACATCACCCTAAATGATCCGATAACAGCATCCTCCAAGCCACCTAGCTCTCCTTGACTTTTATGAGCATAAATCAGAGTCTGTGGTACTTAAATGGGGTTATTTAATCTTATCTCAATACCATATTAAATTTGCATTTATTAAAAGTATGTCACTACAGGCCATTCCAGCATCAGTGCAGCTTATGGGAGGATGTAAGAATGAGTTTTTTATTAAAACCCTTTTGGAAAACATGAACAAATGATAACCAGTTCTGATACTTTTCCACATTTTTACAATACTTAAAAATATGTATTCAGATATCCAAAACTGATCCCACAATTTGATTTATTCACAAGTCCCCTGAAGTGCTTAATAAGTACAATATGGTACAATGAAAATCATGCTTATTACTGCTATAGGGTTGGTAATTCTCCAAGATGAAATCATACTTTTCAGGTTATAAATATACATTTTATTGTTGATTTTAAGCTGCATTTTGAAATACTGCTTCTCTGCTTTCATATTTTCAGGGCCTTACAAGGGCATCATAAATCAGCTCCAAAGTGGAGGAATGCTAATTGATATCAGGTGATTTTAAAACAGGGTAGGTTAAACTTGCTGTATGTTTCATGAATTCCAGTTCTTGTGGAACGCTTTCAAAACCAGACATGCAAGGAATTCATCTTCCAAGATTAATTAATTAAATGTAAGCACATTAGACATTTTAAATCTCTAAAAGGGAGCTTAAAGGAGGTATGTATGCAACTCAGATCTAAGGCCAAAACACAGAAGAGATAGAAGAACATACATAATGCATTGTCATATGATCCAATGCTTTCTTAGAAAAAAAGAGGAATGTTCTATTACCCATAACATGATCTGAACTATTTTTCTAACCCTCTTTATGCCCCTTTTCTTGCTCTTCTGATCTTATAATCTATGCTACAGCTGTGTTACACAGAATTCCAGGTGTAAATCAACAGGTGTTACTGGGAAGACAAGGTTACCATTTCTCAAAGCTTTTTGGAACAAAAATGATACACTTCAGATTTTTTGTGGCTAATGGGAAATAGCCTATGAACCAGCAAAAATACTGGCATATCAATTTATAATCCCTACCAGATAAGCTATTCAAGATAGAAAAATCAAACCTGGGTAGCTTTATATTAATCTCTCTCTCAAAAAAAAAAAAAAAAAAAAGCCATAGCAACATTTTTCAAAATGTATTATTGGTCCTGGCTGGTGGCTCAATGGATAAGGTGCCAGCCTGCGAACCCAAAGGTTGCTGGTTCAATTCCCCAGCCAGGGCACATAACCAGGTTGCAAGCCAGGTCTCCAGCCAAGTCCGTGGCTGGAGGCGGATGAAAGGCAACCATACATTGATGTTTCTCTCTATCTCTGCCTCTCTCCCTTACCCTCTCTCTGAAAATAAAAAAAAAATAAATCTTAAAAAAATGTATTATTGCATGCAGGAACATCAAGTCTATAAGTTCATGAACATTAATGCTGAGGAAGAGGATAATTTTAACATGACTGAAATTTTAAAAATATTGAGTAAATTATTTTCTAGCCTAGATGCTGCATAAAAGCAAAAATATTGACTAAAATGACATAAAATTAGTTTATTTTGAGGCACATGAATTATAACATATTGAGAAAATTCCTGTGTTTGAATTATGTAGTGCTAGAACTCAAGATCTTAGAGATCAATGATGTCTAACTCCCTAATGTTAAAATGTGGAAACTGAGGGCTGGAAAATTCAAATGTTGGCTGAAAGTTACAAGCTGGTTAGCAAGGGTCAAGAAATGAGGTTCCTTGTCCCTAGGCTATTTCATGAATTGTTATCATTGTATGATGACAGTAAGGACATATCTCTGCAATCTCTCCCTTTCTAGACAGTAACAAGGCCAAGAACTGACCCAGAAAACTATTTCTTACCTTGGTCACCTCACATGTCACTTGAGATACTTCTCAATCTTAATAACAAAAGTTCTGCTAAAGAAAGACCATGGTATTTGTGCTCTTCTTTGATCTTTTACAAATTACAAAGAGAAGTCAACATCCTAAAAAGAGATTATGAGCTATGGATTGTAAAGACATTTCTTGACAACTTTTCTTTGATGACCTCCTTGTAGATTTACTGTGATACCGTCAGAGCATCATTGTGCAGCAAATACATAAACCCCACCCTCCTTCCCACCTCCTCTCTCTTCCTTCTATCTCTGATGGTATTATACAGGAGTGAGCAACAAGATTAGAAAGGTCCACGTAATGGTTGACTCAATTTAAGACACTGAGTTCAAACCGTGTGTGGGCATCCCTGCTTTTGCACATAACTGGGTGCTCCTCTACTATGGGTGCTGCCAATGCATGTGATATATAGTAGCTGATGTCTCCAATACACTTGCTTTCTAGGCATAAGTCCTTTGATCAACAAGAGGGTAGAACAGAGGTCCAGTTCCATCTAGTAAAAACTATAACAGTCTGACCACCAACAAGATAAGGAAGACTAAATTCTCACATTTGCAGCTCCTCTGGGGAGAAAGGAGTTAGCTTTCAATGTCCAAAGGACAGGGCAAGGGAAGCATATAAGTACTCACTATGAACCAGGATTTGAGATATGTCTCATTAACGGTCACCTTAACCTGAGAGGGAAAAGACATCATCCTTATATTAAATTAAAGAAATGAGGATCTAAGAGGCTAAAGAATCTGCCCCAAATCACTGATGTCCATCCAATGCCAAAACCCATTCTCTTAGTCCAATAGGATCACATAGTTAAAATCAAGATCCAAAAAGATGAGAGACTGTCTAGGATCATAGGCCAAACAGTGGCAGAGATAAGAATAGAATTATTGACTCTGGTCCAGTGGGTTTTCTACAACTTTTAGAAAATGCTATAACTTGCAAACTCAGAATTAATAATAAAACAAACACAGGTTAGTATAAGAGTGTAAGAGACTCCAAAGCAGCAAAATAAAACAAGCCATACACCAATACCAATATGTGAAGCATGTTAACATAGAGGGGTGGGTGAGTGTGTTGATACAGATGAATATATCAATTTATTATGTGTCTGTGTCAGTTATATATGTGGTACGGAAAAATATTTAAACAAAAATGAAGTGTACTTCTCTTTACATATCCATTACCAAAAGCTAATTGTTTGGCAGAGAAAAGAATTTTTTCCTTAATGAAATTTCTCCCTGCATACCTGAGTAAAAGGATACACTCTAGCTGGCATTTTGGAATGAACATATTTACAACTGATATGTAAACATTCTGTGTAAAGCAGGAAGTTTCTGTAGTCAAAAATTAAATCACTAAATAACTATATGCCATTCCTGAGAATTAAACATCTAGCTATATTGCTGTATATTTTACTTTTAAACAAAATTTTTCTAGGGCCAAATTTATATATTTTCTTTGTGGTTAATATTCACTCTATTATAACCTTATCATTCTATCTTACAGATTTATTAATTTTATATTAAAATATGCCATCATCTCTACCACATATTAAATAAAAAGGTGAAAACTCCAAAAAAGAATCAATCCAAAACACTAATTTGGAAAGATATTGCATTCCTAGGTTCACAGTAGCATTACTGAAATTAGCCAACCTATGTAAGCAACATAAATGTTCATGAATAATAGATCACTGGATTAAGAGATTTGGAATATATATAATGGAATATTACTCAGCCATAAAAAATGAAATCTTATCATGGGTGAACCTAGAGGATATTATGCTAAATGAAATAAGTCAGGCAAAAAAAATACCAAATAATTTTACTTATATGTGGAATTTTAAAAACAAAATAAACAAAAGACAAACAGACTCACAGATATAGAGAACCACTCATGGTTGCCAGCTGGGAGGGGGTTGAGGGGTAAGAAAAAAGAAGAAGGGATTAACAGTACAAACTGGCAGTTACAAAATAGTTGTGGAGACATACAGGGAATGTAGTCAGTAATACATTAATAATAACTATGTATTGTGCCAGATGGATACTAACTATACTTATCAGGGGGATCAGTTCATAAATTATATAAATATGTAATTATTATGCTGTACATCTGAAACAAACATAATATTAAATGTAACTGAAAACTTACAATTAAAAATGTACATTCTTTTTTTTTTTTTTTTTTTTTCCTGAGAGAGGGGAAGGGAAAGAGACATCAATGTATGGTTACCTTTCACCTGCCTCCAGCTACGGACCTGGCTGGAAACCTGGTTATGTGCCCTGGTTGGGAACCAAACCAGCAGCCTTTGGGTTCACAGGCTGGCACTTTATCCACTGTGCCACCAGCCAGGACTACATTCTTAATATATTGGCAAGAATAAAACTACCAGACAGACAGAAAAAAGCCACATCACCACAATGTGACTGGTATGGAATATAAAAGAAATGCAAGAAAGCTGGCTGGGCTTCCACAGGTGGCAACCGAAGTGCTGGGGGGATATTTTAGCAATCTATGGATTCTCTCTAAAAAGTTTGAGGCCTAAACCCCAACCTGGGCTCCCCAGCCTACAGCAACAGAGCCAAAAGGAACCCAGATAACATCCAGCTATGAAAAACATCAGGGTTTCTGTCTGCCAGGAAGGGACTTCTGGAGACACAGACAGCCTCCTAAAGGGCCAACTCATAAAATTTCATTTGCAGCCACTAACCCTGGGCTCTGGAAGAGGGAAGGCAGAGTGGACTAGAGACCTTTAGGAGAGTTAGTGATAGTGGCTCTGGGGAGAGAACTGAGGGAGCAGCCACCAGGATCCCTGTACTGAGTCATTCCCCATATTGTAGAAGCTATCTTTCTCAGGCAGAGCACTCCCCTCCAAGTGGTATCAGGTTGAGGGGAAGCAATAGCCCTGCCCTCAGGAATTATCTCTGCCCCACCCTATGAGTCTTAAATCAGGCTGCTGAGTACAGCTTGAAGTTATATCAGTAATTAAGTTTAACAACTAAGGCAAATCTCTGGGAGCTCTGAGACTTTAGCTGTTTCCCTGGGCCAGTGTACACAGCCTGGTTCTTTTCTGTACACACCCAGGCCCAGCAGAAAAAGCCAGAAGTTGTATATCACTGAGAGTTCCAAATAGTTTACCCAGGAAAAATCAAAGTCAGTGTTTGACATTGGTCTGCAACAGAGTTTTTGCAGATCTATCTAATACACAGAAACAAACACAAAGAAGTAGCCAAAATGGGAAGACAAAGTAGTGGGCCCTAAGTGAAAGAACAAGAGAATCCTCCAGAAGAATAACTAAATGAAAGAATGGAAAGCAATTTTTTTTCAGATATAGAATTTAGAGTAATGATTATAAGAAATAAGAATGCTCAACAGCATGAAAAAAAGACATAGAAACAATAAAAAAAGAATAATCAGAAATAAAGAGAGCAATATCTAAAATAAATAATACACTGGATAAAAGTAAACAATAGGTTAGATGAAACAGAGGATCAAATCAGTGATTTGGAACAAAAGGCAGAAAAAAACCCAAGCAGAGCAGCCAAAAAGAAACAAACAATAAAAAAGAAAGAGGAGCACTTAAGAAACATTTGGGACAACATCCATACATATCATACATATCATCCATATGGGTAGTAACATCCATATCATGGGAATACCAGAAGATAGCGAGCAAGGGATCAAGAATCTATTTGAACAGATAATGACCAAAATCTTCCCTTGTCTGGTGAAAAACATGACACACAAGTATAAGAAACACAGAGCATCCCAAAAAAGATGAACCCAAAGAGGCCTATACCAACACACATCATAAGTAAAATTGCAAAGCTTAAAAACAAGGAGAAAATCCTAAAATCCACAAGAAAAAAACAGGGAGTTACCTACACAGAAGCTCCAATTAGACTATTATTTAATTTCACAACAGAAACATTTCAAGCCAGAAGGGACTGGCATGAAATACTAAAGGTGATAGAAAGCAAGGACCTACAACCAAGACTACATTACCCAACTAGACTATCATTTAAAACTGAAGGAGAAATAAAAAGCTTCCCAGACCAAAACAAAAGTTAAAGGAGTTTGTTAACATATTGTTGACTGGCAATTTTATACAAAAGCTAATGCAAGTGCAAACATGAGTTAACTTGTGTAGCAAATTACATCCATCTGTTCATTAACACGTTGTTGACTGGTAATTTTATAGTAAAAGCAAGTGCAAGCACAAGTTAACTCATTATCAGTCAGCAATGCTTGGGCTTGAAAACATGAGTTTTTATGACCAATCAATATTGCTTTTATACCAAACAAGTTCTGCAACAAATGTTAAAGAACATTTGCTTTAAGAAGGAAAAAAAGAAAAACAGAGGAAGTTTAAAAATTGAATGTCAATAAATACATATCTATCAATAATCACATTAAATGTAAATGGCTTAAATAGTACAATCATGAGACATAGAGTAGCTGAATGGATAAGAAGACAAGATCCATATAAATGCTATCTCCAAGAGATTGAAGGATATACACAGACTTAAAGTAAAAGAATGGAAAAAGATATTTCATATAAATGGAAAGGAATAAAAGCTGGAATAGCAATACTTACATTCGACAAAATAGGTTTTAACACCAAGACTATAGTAAGAAACAAAGAAAGACATTGCATAATGATAAAGGGAATGATCCAACAAAAAAGATATAACCATAGTAAACATTGATACACCCAATGCAAGACAAAATCTTGTATATGTAAAATATGTAAATATGTAAAACAAATCTTGATGAACATAAAAGGAGAGATTAACAAAAATAGAGTCATAGTCAGGGATATTAACACCCCATTGACTTCAATGGATAGATATTCCAGACAAAGCCAATAAGGGGGCAGCAGCCTTAAAGAATACATTAGATCAAATAGATTTAATTGATATCTTCAGAGCATTTCACCCCAAAAGAGCAGACTGTACATTCTTTTCAAGTGCACATGGAATATTATCCAGGATAGACCACATGTTGGACACAAAACAAGTCTCAATAAATTTCAAAAAGTTTGACATTATACCAAGCATTTTTTCTTACCACAACAGTGTAAAACTAGAGGTCAATTACAAGAAAAAACTGAAAAGCACAAAAACACAGAGGCAAATAGCATCTTTCTAAACATGACTGGGTTAACAATGAGATCAAGAAAGAAATCAAAGATACCTCAAGACAAACAAAAATGAAAGCAGAACAGCACAAAATGTGTGGGATAAAGTAACATGCAGTCTTAGTAGGGAAATTCATAGCATTACAAGCCTACATCCAGAAGCAAGAAAAATTTTAAATAAACAATCTAAATTGAAGTAAAGAAAGTGCACCTTTACATCAAGATTCAAGATGCAGTGGGAGGAGTAACACTCAGTCATTGGGCAGAGGGAAGGACCCACCAAAGAACAACATGACAACCAAAATCTAAGCACAACCAAATAGCCCAAATAAATGGCATAAAGGGCATCCCAAGAGCATCAAGTTCAGGAGATTGCACCACTGAATCCCACAGGTCTCCTACCACAGAAGGTCACACCCCAAAGATAGGATGTCAAAGCAGACCAATCTAAGAAGCAGAAACAAACAAAAAGAGTCACCTAAAATGGGGAGACAAAGAAACAACCTCCCATCAAAAGGAAAGGAGGAATTACCCCTGAAAAGAGTGCTAAATGAAATAGAGGCAAGCAAACTATCAGACATGGAATTCAAAATAATGATGATAGAGAAGCTCAATGAGCTCAAAGAAAACTACAAACAACTCCAGGGAAACTATGAAGAACTCCAGAGAAGCTACAAGGAACTTACTGAGAACTATTGATAAAAGCAAGAAGGAAATGAAGAATACAATTTCCAAATTGAAGAACACAGTAGGAATCAAAAGAAGGCTAAAGGAAACATGAGGATCAGATCAGCGAACTATGTAGAAAAATGTAGAAAAAAATTCTCAGACAGTGCAACAAAATGAAAAAGGATTGAAAAAGAATGAAGTTTTAGAGAGAGTTTCAGGACAACATGAAACTTAATAATATCTGTATCATAGGGATACCAGAAGAAGAGAAACAAGGGATAGAAAACTTGTTTAGAAAAGTAATGACAGAAAACTTTCCTAACTTGGAGAAAAAGTCATGCAAGTTCAGGAAGCACAGAGGGTTCCAATGAAGATGAACCCAAACAGGCCCACTCCAAGTCACATCATAATTAAAATGACAAATGACAGAGACAAAGAGAGAATTCTAAAAGCAGCAAAAGAGAAACAGCTAATAACACACAAGGGGGCTCTGATAAGGTTATCAGATGATTTATCAACAGAAATGCTATAAGCTAGAAGGGAAAGGCAAAAAAAAAAAAAAAAATTTCCAAGTAATGAAAACAAAGGCCTACAACCAAGACTATTCTACCCAGCAAAGCTCTCATTCAAAATGGAAGGTAAAATAAGGAGTTTCCCAGACAAAAGAAGGCTAAAAGAACACACCTCCATCAAACCAACATTGCAAGAGATGCTAAAGGGTTTGCTTTAAGATGATGGAGAAACAGAGAGAGACAGAATAGAGCACAGGTACAAAGGGGGAAAATTACAATGAATAAGTACCTGTCAATAATAACCTTAAATGTAAATGGATTAAATGCATCAATCAACAGACACAGGATAGCTGAATGTATAAGAAAACATGATGTACAGTCATGCTGTCTACAAGAGACCCACTTCAGAAAAGATCTGCACAGACTGAAAGTAAAGTGATGGAAAAATATACTTTAAGTAAATAGATACAAAAAAAAGCTGGAGTAACAATACTTAGACAAAATAGATTTTGCACCAAAGGCCATAAATAGAGACAAAGAAGGAGATTTCATAATACTTAAAGGAACAGTATACACCCAACATCTGAGCACCCAAATATATAAGGAAAATCTTGGAGCAACACACTGATAGTAGAGGATTTTTTTTTTTAATTTTATTTATTATCTCCAGAGAGAAAGGAAGGGAGAGAGGCAGAGAGGGACAGAAACATCACTATTTGGTTGCCTTTCACCTGCCTCCAGCCATGGACCTGGCTGGAGACTTGGCTTGCAACCTGTTTATGTGCCCTGGCTGGGGAATTGACCAGAGACCTTCAGGTTTGCAGGCCAGCACCTTATCCATTGTGCTACCAGCCAGGGCTGATAGTAGAGGATTTTAACAGCTCATTATCAACAATGAATAGATTTTCCAAGCAAAGAATCACTAAGGATATTGTGGCATTGAACAACACTCTAGACTAAATGGACTTAATTGATTTTTACAGAACTTTTCACCCCAAAGAAGCAAAATTAACACTTTTCAAATGCACATGGAACTTTCTCAAAGATAGATCACATGGTAGCACACAAAAGAAGCCTTAATAAATTCAAGAAAATTGAAATTAAACCAAGCATCTTCTCATATCACAATGGCTTAAAACTAGAAACCAACCTCATAGGAAAAAAAAAAAAAAATCCCAAACATTCAAATTCATGGAGACTGAATAAATGCTATAATAATGAAAAAAAAATCCAACTTCATACTTACAGGAACTAGAAAAAGAACAACAAAGCTCAGAGTGAGTGGAAAATAGGATACCTCATCTTAACTAATTACATATCTGTGACTATCTTGAGGACAAATAAGGTCACATTCTGAGATACGGAAGTGGGGATGGTTAAGATTTCAACAGAAGAATTGGGGCTAGGGAACAACACAATTCAACCCATAAGCTAGAAAGGGCGTTTAATGTAGAAAAATGGCTTTTGAAGTGAACTGATTGATGAGTACCTTGAATCAGCAAAGATATGAACATGATATACATTGGTATAGCAGGACCAATGTTCACTGTAGGGAGCGTTGAGAAAAAAAGTGATAAGGTTCAGTGGGTTCAGCTTGGGCTATAAACCCTCCAAGAATCTTTCCCCATACAGGGTATGGCAGGTACCTAAGGAATATGGGAGCAGAATATGCTTCCAGGCTTTCTTATAGCCCTAGTCTCCCTTCTGTTACTCCAAATAGCAACATTAACTACATGAAAAAATGTGAAACTGTTTCTATTTAAAAGGTATTTCAAGTCATCTGTGCACACCATCCAGAATAAAAGAAATGACTCTTTCTCAAAGAAGTAGGGAGAAAAGGGAAGTCATTATGGTATATGAAGATGCTCCCTATGCTCCACATTCCCTTGGCCCACCTCTGATTCCAGCCCAGACCCAGGGGAACTCAGGAGAACAGTGACCCACCTCAAGTACCTGGAGGTACCTCTCTCAGCCTGGATCTACTGTGGACATGGAGAATTGGGAACAGTGGATTGGCTGTGGGTGTTGGGGTGTGAGTGAGGCAGGGGAAATCAATAGGAGAAAAACTGGGCTGTAAAAGAACAACAATAAAAAGAAAGGCAAAATAAAAGATGCCTACAACCAAAAAAAAAAAAAAGTTGCAGTCATTGTCTTCAGGATAGAAATTCTGGGAGATATTCTGTATTTTTCAAAGGAATTCCTTACCATGGCCTATAGCAGACAGCTTGATAATTCTCCTTCATTCCTCCTTTCCAGTCTCATGGTCAACTCTCCCTCGCACCGCTTCTTGGGAACACCTCCCAAATACTCATATACTGCCTGCACAAGTCCTTACATCAGGTTCTGCTTTGGGTAAAATCTAAGCTAAAACAGTAAAGAATGACACTGAGGTCAGCAATAGGGATCTCAGCACTTAAAAGTTCGTGCTGTGACACAGTGCTTGCTCCCAGAGGACCGAATTCAGTGAATGGTTTTGAGCCTCCACTGTTTACAGGATACTTGCAGGATGCTGAAAATAGAAAGTGGAGAAAGACAAGGCCTCTACCCTCAGGAAGTTTTAATTCTGAAGAGGGGGGGGGAGAATTTACAGTGTGGAATATCTTCACTCTTGCTGAAACCCAAAGATCCATCTTCATTTGATATTTCTGATCCATGAAGCCCCCAATAATTGCCCCCAAATCCACTTCTTCTGTTTCAGATCATCCCATTCAATTTATGATCCAGGTTCCCATGGCTCCAATTTACATGTGATTCACATAACATCTGTTTAATTTTAAAGTTTATATGGCAGCTTTTTGAAATCCTAAGGCCTTTTTCAACTTTTTTCCTCTTCCCTCAAACACCAAGGGGATGGAGAAAATTAATTTCCTGTGTAAAAATGCAAGATGACAGCAGGTCTAAGGTTAAACCTATTTACAAAGGAAATTGTTGCCAATGTTTAGAAAAGTCTGTTTTTATTTGAAAACTTCAGTGATCTACCTGGCTTCTAGTGTCTCATGGCATTTTATTATGAAAGAGTTTCAACCTATAAACAGCAATTAAGAGGACAATGGTTTGTATTGATTTTCCCCAATGCGTAGTGAACTGTGGGCTAATAGGTCAATCAATTTGTTTCCCTGGACAGCTGCCCCTGGAAGTTCCTCATTTTTCCTTCCTCTGGAATTGTCGGAGATGCCTCACCCCAGAGCCTCAGGTGAGCCTGGCCACTCCCACCCTCCTGAGGCTTTTCTCTTTCAGTGTTAATGGCATGCACAGTTCTGGACTTCATTCGTGCCTGGACTGGTTACAAGCCAAACTTGGCTCACCCAAGTACACACTCCAGGCACAACTAAGAGAAGGATTGAGACCACTACCCAGGCAGAGACGTGAGGTTGCTTTCCTTCCTTCACATTCTCATGCATTACGGTGACTCCATTCTTTCCACTTCTGTCGAAGATGACCTTCTTGCTCAAATCTTGCTCTAAGTTTAGGGGGACCTTCTGGGTACATAAACACTTTCTGCTGTTCCAGCACCATCACAGGGTTTCAGTAAACATCAGGAGCCCTCTGAGACCATGTCTCTTGTAGGCCCTGCTTAAGCCATATGGGATCATTTTGCTGCCCTCACCTCTGATAACGTGAGACTTCTCTGTGTGGTCCCATCACCTGGCCATTTCCACTGTGAGGTCTTGTCATCTACTAAAGAAATAAAGCCCAGGTCCCCTTGGCTTTCAAATACTCTCAATGTGTCAGGGATTATACTATGGGTATATTGAAAACTTAACCCTCAGTACCTCAAAAACGTGAACTTATTTGTAAACAGTGTTGTTGCCAGTGTAATTGGTTAAGATGAGATCATACTGATGTGCATGCTTATAACAGGCAGGAATTTGAACACAGGAAGACAAACACAGGGAAAATGCCATGTGATGAAACTTCTACAAACCAAGAAAGATCCAAGATTGCCAGCCAACCACCAGAAGCTAGGCATGAGGCATGGAACTGACTCTCCATCAGAGACCTCAGAAAGAACCAGTCCTGCCAATACTTTGATCGTGGACTTCCAGCCTCAAGAACTGTGAGACAATAAAGTTCTGTTACTTAAGCCACTCAGTTTATGGTACTTTGTTACTGCAACCCTAGCAAACTAATATAGATTTTATTATTGCTACCATAAGATTCCTTTCTTTCTTAAGGCAATCAATATTTCCAGACCATTTAACTGAACTGGAAAAAGGGTCAAAAAGACAAGATGCATTAGGAAAAATAAAAATATTTTCCTGCTACTATTTCATATAGTGTAAGAAAGACCTATACAATAAGAATTATTTTGATTTTCAGTTGGGAAAATGTTAGCACTTTTAGATCAGCATTTTCCAATTTTGATAAAGTGACTGTTGAGTTGTTTTAATACCCAACATAAGATTATCATAAAAATTATTAGTTTGGGGTTTGCTTGGTAGAGGCAGTGGGAAATATATGAGCCTAACAAGGGCCCAATACTTGTTTTCAACATTTGCTAACTGAATGAGGTTTTGGATAACACAAACTCCCTCTCAATGTTTTCTTGTTTATAAATGAATATTTCCTTGCAGGATTATTCAGGAAAGCAATGAAGCAATTTATATTAAGCACAATGCCTAACTCGTCCCTAAATTTTTATTTTCATACTCCTTGCATTTAGTTTACAACCATCTGATAACCTAGAAAGTAAGTAAAGGGTTGGTGGCAAGATCAGCAAAACAGTAACTCTTTTATTTAATGAGAAACTACATTTGTGCCCTGTCATCTAATGCTGTGCCTACTGTCCTCAGTAAGAAAAAGAACTTTCTCAACACCCCTACTTTCCTGAAGTAAAACGAGCTGTTCAAATGAATTTTCATCATCATAGATCTTCTTTTTATACTAACAAAATATAAAATGAGACTCTTACTAAAACTTCTAAGATTTATACAAAGTCATTTAAATATTATTCCCACTAGAAGAACAAGATCATCTCTTTTATTCTAAAAACATATTTCTGAATTTGATTCATCCACAAATAAAAAGAATAAATTGCCTTAAAATATAGATATTACCTTTGAAACTATAGCAAGGGTCCCCCTGTTATTGACAGTGACCCCCAAACCAATCCAGTTGCTACCTTAATACGCCCAAAGCAATGGTTCTTTTCATCAGTTAGTAATGGACACTCACAGATGTCTCCTGGGAGACTACAAGGATCACTGGCTTAACCTGAGAATCCAATAAAGGCAGTTTGACTACTGATTCTCAGACATGCTTGATAAGCCTTGTGAGGCTTAAGAAATATGCTCAAAGCAAATAAATCCAATTGGTTAACAGTACATCTTTCCAAAAGTTAAGATCTATACCTCAGACAAGGGTTTGATCTCCAAAATATATAAAGAACTAATACAACTCAACACCAGGGAAACAGACAGCACAATTAAAAAATGGGCAAAAGACCTGAACAAACATCTCTGAATAAACACTGAGGAAGATATACAAAGGGCCCAGAGGCATATGAAAGAATGCTCAACATCACTAGCCATCAGAGAGATGCAAGTTAAAACCACAATAAGATACCACCTCACCCCTGTCAGAATGGCAATCATCAACAAATCAACAAACAACAAGTTTTGGCGAGGATGTAGGGCAAAGGGAACTCTGGGGCACTGTTGGTGGGAATGCAGGCTGTTGCAGCCACTATGGAAAACAATATGGAGTTTCCTTAGAAAACTAAAAAGGGAACTGCCTTCTGATCCAGCAATTCCACTACTTGGACTATACCCAAAGAATCCTGAAACACCAATTCATAAAAACCTATGTACACCTATGTTCATAGCAGCACTATTTACAATAGCCAAGTGCTGGAAACAGCCTAAGTGCCCATCGGTGGATGACTGGATCAAAAAACTTTGGTACATTTACACAGTGGAATACTACACAGCAGAAAGAAAGAAGGAACTCCTAACCTTTGCAACAACATGGACGGAACTAGAAAGTATTATGCTTAGTGAAATAAGCCAGTCAGTGAAGGACAAATACCATATGATCTCACCCATTATAGGACAATAATGAACAAAACCAACAACAAGCAAAACAGAACCAGATATATGAATACAGTGAATAGGCCTTCAGTGTTCAGGGGAAAGGGGGTTTGGGGGAGGGGGGAGGAAGAGGCAAGGAAGGGGAGCAGTTTAGACAAGAACCTAGTATAAAGTAACTATGGACATGGACAACAGGTGGGATTGACTTTGAGGGGAATGGGTGGGTGGGGAGGGGGATAGAGGGGAGCAAAAAGGGGATGGATGTAATACAACAACAATTAAATTAAATTAAAAAAAGAAAAGATGCATTAGTTATCAGAAAAATGCAAAATAAAACTACAATAAAATTTTTAAAAAAAGAAAAAGATCTAGGGATGTACATGTATGTGCATGTATATATGTATGTGTACATGTGTATGTTTGAAGATGCGTATGTACACAGATAGACATTGATTGAATCAATTTGCCCTCTCAAACAAGGTTCCACTAATTGCAAGTCTGCTAGAAATATATGAGAAGACCTACTAGGGATGAGCAGAGATAATATTTTTTTTTTTACTAGAGATGCCCAGGCCCCACGCTCTCAGAAATTCTGATGAAATATCTCTCAAGTAAGGTCCAAAGTACTGCATCTGTCTTCTTCTTACATTTCTGAGGAAATAAAATGATTAGCCAGGATTAGGAACCCCCAAGGTAAACCACCTACACACCTTTGCAGGAGGTACCTATTAGCTACGTATCAGTTATTCATCTTGTTGAGAATTGCTCACACATGTGGCTCTGACCTGTGTAGGAAAAGTAGCATTTGAAAAGCAGCTAGAATTAGAACCAGAGAGCCCAGCTCTGTCTGCTGATCCTATTTCCCTACACAGAGTTGCAAAATTTCCCAGTTTATATTGCTGGGATCTGTTTAGAAGCTCTAAAAATAAATAAGTAAACATTTTGTTTTGTTCTAATACTTTATTCAGGGATGGGAAAGGAAATAATGTATCCTTGTTTTTATTCCACTGGCAGTTCACTGTGTGAGTTAAAGAATCCCAGTGCTTCAGAAAAGTTTCATGAATGTGGATGGAGCATTTGGCTGGTGGAGAGTGACAACCAATGATATTTGCTGCTACATACATTATCCTCCACTGTGGCAAGAGAGTAAATGTTGAACTGGACCCCTTACCTTGATGGAGAAGAAATCTGCCCTCAGTCTTCCCAGTTCACTCTGGGAATGAAGAGCAGGGCAGTAAAGGGTGTGTCCTCACACTCAGGAGAAAGAGCTGATACACACAGGTGCTCATCATGTTCACTATCTAACACACATCTTGACATCTGCCTAACAAGATAGTAGTGGACATTCATAAGTTCAAAGGCCTAAAGGACCTTGATAAACCTCCTCAAAAGCCTAGCCAAGCAGTTATCAACCCTGGATATCCATTCCACACATTTAGAAAGCTGTAAAAATTTGTGACGTCCAGGCTCCACCCTCAGAGACTCTGGTTCACTTGGTCCTGGGGTGCAGCCCAGACAGTGGCATGTTCTAAGTGACTATAGAATTTAGCATGTAGTCAGGATTGAGAACCACTGTTGTAACCTATTATTCATGGGACAAACCTAGCATGCCTCCAATTGTTGCTCTGTAACAGTCTGGTTTGAATGAAGTTACCTATGAGAGAGAAGAGTAGGAATGGAAAATGGAAACCTAACTGAAACCTCAAGAAATTTCCGGGGCAATGCTTCCTTTTTCTCCACACCACCCCCCAAGTGTCCCAGTCTCTCAGCCTCAAATTGTCTCTATGAAACTAGCTTTGGGGCAGGGTGATTTTAAGTGAAAGAGTGGGAAACTCAAGTGCCCCCAGGGACTAGGCAAGCAACAAAGACGAGGGAGGCAACGGAACTGGGCTGTAGCAAACAGCCCACAGGCCACTAGTTGGTTCTAACCCAACAATGACATGTAATTATTCAACCTCAATGGCCCCAGGCAAATTAATTTTCTAAAGATGCCAAAAATACAACTTTACCTGAAATGTCAAACTTTATAAAGATTGGAAACAGTTTTCTTTAACTCTTAATAAGCCAAATAAAACACATCTGTGAGTTAAATGAAGCCCAAAGCCTACCAGCTTATGACCCATGATTTCAAGGAACCCACCACTTTCATGGTTGAAATCTGGAAACATTGATCATAGAAGTGATAACAGTAAACTACAGCTGGAACCCAGTGACAGGTTTGGTTAACTTATTAAAGGACAGGCCTGCATCGCTTAACCAGATGGTATTCCCCAAACTGGGTAGACAGTGTAGGGTTTGCATTTAAAAGTTAACCCAGATGGACTGGGTGGGGCTGAATAAAGATGCATCTTTCCTGGAAATCATTTCCCTTTCATTCTCCAACCCACCCACCCATAAAGTCCAGGTGCACCTTCCACTTTGTTGCATGTCAAAGAAGAGACTCTTTCTAAATAATGTTCGTTCCTTTGGTCACCATCTGTGCCCCCAAACCCCACTTCCAACAGGTATGCAGTTGTCAACACCAACACAACAGAAGCATTTTCCATAACATATGCAGAATATTCTGCCGAATCCCCTTCCATTAGATTAGATGGCTAGGATTTGCCTTCAGTGCTGACAAACCTAAAGGGTATAAGATGAATGGACCATAGCATCGATTAAACTACAGGGGTGGGGCAAAAGTGGGTTTATAGTTTCATATAGAAAATAATACAATAATTAGTCTAGTAAGTAATAATCCAAAAATAAACTCTTGTGTAATTATGTTTTGCTTACTTATAACTGTAAATCTACCTTCACTCCAACCTGTAGTAAAGAAATGTATGCAACTAGAAGTAAAGAATTGGGATAACTATATACTGGAAAGAGTTTGAGAAAGACATTCTGTGGCCAATGGTAGACAGAGGAAACCTTGTACTTCTTCTATCTCCCTTCTCTCATCTGTGAAAGGGAGGTTTCTGAGTTCTGTACTGTCTGTTTTCCATGGTTATTTTGAATATCAAATTCTAACAAGATATATGCAATTGGATTGAAAACTGGAATTACAAGAGCCTGGCTGGGTAGTAAAACAAGATGGTGGGAGATGTGCTCACAGGGTTCCTCTCCCCACAAAAAGCAGCTGTGAGTTGTGAGTCATGGCCACAAGGCCAACTGTGGTACTGGCACTGGAGACTGGTCAAGGAGGAAGACAAGGCAGGGTAGGTGACTGGGCCCAATTCCTACATCAACAGCTACCATGGACCTGCATGGGGCTAGCTGCAGGCCTTGACCAGCTGCCAGGTTGGAAACACAAGGATGATCATGGAATGAAGGCTTTTGTTTCTTGTATTACTCTAGGCTACAACAGCACAGCCACTCCCAGATTCAATGTAGCCACCTCAAGACCCAAGAGTGTGGCTCCATCAGTCTGAGTTTCTTCATCACAATACCTACTTGGTTATTGTAGGATGGATGCAATACAATAGTTGAGGATACACCTACCCCATACCCAAAACAACATTGTACTAGGTACTGTGAAGTATTCACAATTATTCCCTTCCCTCTGAAGTGTCAAAAAGTCTAACTTCATCTATGTTAGAAACATTAGAGAGCTAATCACTGAGGGAAAATAGGTAGACCCAGAAGGATGAAAAAAAGAGGCACCAGTGTGTGACACACACAGAACTTTAGAGGAGGAACAGTTGCCATGATGAGGAGGAAAACTTTTCAGGCTGTCATTCAATTCCATGCCCTGTGGTGTTTACAAAAAGGTTAGAGGAAAGATCTAATGGATGTTCACTTTATTTTAAATGGTGAACTTACATATTTTCTGAATATACAACTATTGGGAGTGGTCAGAAAAGGATCAATTCATCCTGAATTACAAGCAGAAAAGTTAAGTCAAATACAGAGCTGAATTTACTTATTAAAGTAACACAATATATTCTTCTGTCAGCGAAGGTTACAGGTGATTTGAACAGTGAGTGACCTATAGGGTCAGAGCGCCAGGGTAAAGCATTATAAAGTAGAGAAAAGAAGGCAGCCCAAGGGTGGAAAGGATTTTACACAGCAAAGAGGAAGAGGGGGAATTGCTGAGATGTGGAAAAAGAAAATTAGCAGGGACATTCCTTTTTTAAAGCCATATGACTATGAAAATCCAAGACTTTCCCACATGTAAAGTGCTTGTATAACCATTATAATTTTGATCCTTACAAATTCATATATCCATATACAGCTATCCCATTTTATAGATTAAAAAACTGAGTTTCAGTACCTCATTTTACAGATTACAAAATTGAGTTTTAATCTCAAATCTTGCTTGGAGGTCAGAACCAGTAAGTGGTCCCTAAAGAGGAACTATGATCTTCTGAGCCCCAAATGTGCTCCAGCACTGAGTTCTGTGGCTGCCAAAGCTTGTCCATGAGAGAGGTGGGTGAGCAGATAGTGCTGGAGGAGAGGAAGATCTCTCGGCAAGAACAGAAGATGCGGTGATAAGGAAGGGGAGGCTAGTTGATGGGAGTCCTTGAGAACAAAAAGAAAATAACTAAATAACTTGGCCTTTATCCTGAAACCAGTTAGAATCATACTAAAGGTATGTGCTATGTGGTTCACTGGGTCTTAAAGAATAGACAAGTACTCAGACAAGGTCCCTATCCTTGCTGTGCTGTGAAAAATAATAAAAACATTGAAGAGAATATCCACCTGCAGCAGCTAAAGCCTTTTGGAAGAAAGCAATCCATCTATGCAGATGAAAGAAGCATACACAGACATAGTTTTGTTCTTACTGGTGAGAGAGATGTCAACATACCATCAGCTCAAAAACCAAGCTGAGAAGCGTAAGGAAATCTGAGAAGTCCAGTTACGTACCATTTCAGAAGGCAAGGCTACAGAGGCAACAAAAAGGTATTTGCATTCAGCACCTAAAATTAACTCTCTTTCTCCTTTTCCATTTGGGCACCTTATCAGGTTGGGAAATCAGACACTCTGCCTCTGATCTATCCTGAAAGGCATTTTCTTTTTGTATGTTGTCACAAATGCACAAACACAAGTTGAACAAAATTATTCCACCAATGACCAAAAAAAAAAGGAAAATCGCTGTTTTCGTTACAGGGTTACCAGGTGTTCTTTCCACCACTCCTATTTTCTTTGAGAATGTTAAGCCTATGAAAGGAGATGAAGCAAGCGAAGCTTCTCCCTTGATAACACACCCATGGCAGAGGGCAGAGGCAGGTGAGAAAGAAGGAAAAGATGGTGAAATGAAAATGTTAGATTTAGTATCTTCAGAGATTCTGTTAGGTTTCAGGAAGAAATTGTGTTAATTATGAGCATGTCATGAATTTTGTCCTACCCACTCTTGCCTGTCTCATCCCAAGGGGTTCCTTTGGTGCACCATGTAATGAAGAACCTATTATTTTTCATATTTTAACTTTCCTAGCCAAGCATCATACAGTGCTTCCTTGATGATTACCAACTGACAGTTATCAAAAACAACACCCATACTTTAACTGAGGAGAAATTTGTACATTATGGGGCCTCCATCAATAGTCAGCATATGAGTCTACACAACCCATTCATTATCTTGTACAAGAAAAAATGCAACAGGATGTGGTTGGGGACTACTTATTTGAGGAAAAATTCCTTGAGATATTCTCAAGATGATTGAATATTAAGAGCATATTAATCTATAGATATCAGTGAGAAATCAGACACTCTGTCTCTTGTCTACTCTGAAAGGATTTTCTTGTATGTCCTTCCACATATACAAACACAAGCTGTACACAACTATTCTACCCAGTGACCAGAACAAATGAAAAATCACTGCTTTCGTTGAAGTGTTACTAAATGTTAGCCACCCTTGTCAGATTTTAGGAATCCTGTTTCCTAGGGACATTAAGTGAGGTGTCTTTAAGAAACAGAGATTCCTAAAATAAGGTACCATTATCAAGCATAAAATCTTCACCTGGAACAGAAAAGGCAGTTAAATGAAATGTATTGGGTTTTACTCTCTTCTACACACTGTGGTAAGGACTTCGTCACCTGTGTTATCCTCACAACACCCTGTAAAGGAGGGTTCATCTCCATTTCACACAAGAGGAGCCCAGAAATGAAGAGCAATGACCACGCTCAACAAGGATCCCACACCTCAGATTTTGAAGCTTTGTCTATTCCTTCATCACCTGCTCATTGATTTTTGAGCACCAAGTATGTGACAGGCTCTGTGTTAGGCACTATAGATATAATGATAATCAAAACATATTCTCTCACTCATGAAATGTTGTATCATTTGTTTCTTTGTAATTTCTAAAACCTGTGAAAATCTCTTTGAATGACATAACCTAGTGCCTGCTTTTCCTAAGAAGAGGACATTGCGTGTAAGTGATGCTTTATCTTCTCTGATTTTGGTCTTCTTTCCTTTCTTCCTATATATTTCCTCCTTCCTTCCTCCCATTTCTTTCTTTCATTAGAAAGGAGTTACAAGATTCAGTACATTTGATCCCATAGGACAATGTATGATGATCACTAGAACATAATGTCCCCAGTTGGCATTTCCCATAAGACTATTTCAGGTTAATCAATTCCAGGTACAAAAGAAACAGAAAGGGCTCCATGGTCAGGAAAGTTTGTAAAACTGGGTGCACAGTACTTCCCTTTGATGATTCACAACACACACCATTTTCAAGGCTTCTAGAAGTATTTAAATATTGTTCAACTTTCCTAAGAATTGGAATTCTTATTAACAACTTGACAGTTTTTCAAATATTAGCCTTTGGAGGAATAATTACACTGGGGAACAGTTTAATACTTTGGGGAAAAACACATGGACCTTTCATTCAAGGCAGCACCTTATAGGGGAGCACAGAAACCTTAGTTCAAGTCCATATCTGTATTATAATATTTAATTAACTGGGACAACCTCTTTGAGCCTTTGCTTCCTTATGTAGCAAACAATTGGATAACACATACTTTACATTTATTGCAAATGTATGTATCCTATATATATAGTGTCTGACAAACAAGTGCAAAATAAATAGTGCCCATTTTCAAATATAGAATATTTGTTACATATATTACATATTTATATTACAATCTAATACAAAATGTGTATTCTAGTCTATTGTTCCATGATTTAAGAATATCTTTGAGTTGTCAGCCTTCCACATTTGTGCCAGAGATAAACTGACTGGAGTCACTTATATGAAATACTTTTAAAATAAAAAAGTAGCTTTTTCTGTGGTCAGCATTGTGGTCCAGTCAACCTAACTAAGTTGCAAAAGAATGACAAGAAATAACAGAATAGGAAGAAGAAAACTTTGCACAAAGAATTATTTTTTCATCCTTTATTTTCTCTTTGTGTTTTTCCTTAGTGTTGTATTTGCTTTGTTGCTATTTTTATCTCCCCAATGTTTTGCTTGTGTCTTCACTACATAAATTAAAGAAATAATTTTTAATCTACTTTTTTTCTAATTGTCAAAATTAAGAATAAAACAGAATTTCTTGACATCTCATTATCTAATATAAATGATTTGGCAGTTTACACTCCACACTGGTCCCTACCTTCATTTCTTCCTGTTTATTTAAAATAATTTGGTAATCTGGGTAACTAAAAACTGGAATATAGTTTTAACACAATTGGGTTTTTTTTTGTTTTTATTTGTTTGTTTTTAATTTTAATTTTATTGTTGTTGTATTACATACATCCCCTTTTTGCTCCCCTCTGTCCCCTTCCCCACCCACCCATTCCCCCCAAAGTCAACCCCACCTGTTGTCCATGTCCATGGTTCCTTTATACTAGGTTCTTGTAAGACAATTGTTTTTAACTTCAACAATTTGTATTCAGGATTATAACCATATTTACAAAGTTACTTAGATAATCTTTTTTACCTATTTTAATTAAGGCTATTATAAAGAATAAAGTTATTACCTTGATAACATGATTTTAATAAGGTTACCAAAAGTCTTCATATAATAATCCCATATCCCTATATATATTCATTAAATAAAAATATGTATCTTGAAAGAGCTCTATGAAAATGATTCTAATAATGGGTACATCTGGAAGGTGAGATTATGAGTGATTTTTAAATAGTTTGCTCACCTTGCATTTCTAATTTTTCTAAAATGAACACATGGAGTTCTTTTTAATAAAGAAAATATGGTCTACTAGATAAAGAAGGCAAAGTGAGCACTTGTATTTGCATACACTGCCCTAAATATTCCCCACTAAAATGACAATAAAGGGAACTTTATAAAGATCTAAACCCATTAAGATAAAGAGAGCAAGAGAAAAGAAAGCAGTCACAAATTTTTGGAAGCTGGAAAGCAGATGGCCCGAGGTAATTGACTTAGCAGACCCAAGAAAACTGAATCCTAAGCTGACAGTGGGAAAACCCATGAAAAAACCAATTTACCCTGAAAAACACCAAAAAGACTCAAAAATTGGCAGCACCAGGTACCTCTGTAAGTGGGAGGAGAAGGTCAGACTAAAGAGGGATTTGTGCAAGTCTGTTTTAAGAAGTAATGAGATTCCCACGCTCCCTCCACCACTTCATTTGGCCAAGCAACTGGCCACCCCTCCCCCCAAGTTTCCCCTAACTCATACATAAGACTGGAAGTTTAATCTCTAGATAGAGTACAACAGAAGATCCTGGGCAAGGGGATACCAGATACAGGTGAGAAGGAGGATCCTGAGTCATACCAGAAGTAAAGGAATTAAGCACACCCACCATCCCTCAGTACCAGCCCCATTTCCTGGGCACTTCACACAACACCAGCAACGAGGTCCATGCTCACTACAAGCAGAAAATAAGAAAAGCCATATCTGTGTATCTGACTTGTCCAAAAAGAAAGATTTAAACTAACAACCGTGGTTCCCGGTGAAATAGCCTAGTCATCTCAAAATACAGTGACATCAATAATCAATAATCCCATGCAAGTGTTCCTTGTCTGTGAACTGTGTTGATATAATAATGAGAACATGAACAGTGAATACAAACCAAACCAAAATTACCCTGTAAATACATAAATATATCAGGGGAAAATGAAAAGTGTATGATCTGTAGGTTATAAGGATCCTGAGTATGTCTGAGTGTCTGTATATCTCTGGGGAAATCAGAAGAAAAAATCTTTGTCCTGAATTATGGGAAGCAGCAATATTAACATGTCATGTGGCACACAGAGGTAAATGCTAAAAGAATCCTGAAAGGGCTGGAAGTGGTGGCGTCTGAGAATAATAGGAGATGGGAAGCTGGGGTTAGAGGGAGATGCCTGCTCTTTATAACAGGCTCGAAAGTCCTATTTGATTTTTTCAACAATGTTAAAAATAAAATGAGTAAGTGAGAAAATGATTTTGCTGTATGAGACACAATGGGAATCTAATGAACTAAAAACATAGGCCTCAGGACCTCTTGTCAACATGGAGGCATAGATAAACATGGCTTGCCTCCTTGCACAACCACAGCAAAAATTACAACTAAAATACAACTTTAGCTATCACTCAGAATTATCAGTTAATCAAGCTGTATGGAAGTCCAACAACAAAGGAATTAAAGAAGTCATATTCATCCAGATGGGTAGGAGGGGTGGAGATGAGGAGAAGCAGAGATATGGAACTAGAATGTGTGATGGATAAAAATCAAGAGAGATACCTCAGGAGCAAGGGAACCCAGCCCTGTACCAGACTGCCCAGCCTAGGGTTCCAGTGTCAGGGAGATAAGTCCCTATAAGTCCTGGTAGAAAAACCAGTGGGGGTTGGAGTGGAGGAAGAAACTGCAGGATTCTTAGGTGTCTCCTCTTAAAGTGCCCAAAAAGGACTTAGGGCTTACGCAGACTCACTCCCTCTGGGCTCCAGCTGGAGGAGCACCAGTAGCACATGGGAAGAAACGGAAATGTCTGGCCTTGGAGCAAGTGTCAGGGGACAGCTTCCTCTGGACAAAACCTCAGGGGCCAGGCAATGGGAATAGTCCCTTTCCTGAACCCTCTCCCATGGAAAGCCACAGAACAGAGACACCATTATCAGAGACACCATCAACCTGATTTCACAGGGGTTGCTCTGCCCTGATGATTCCCTAAGGCTCTGTACCATCCAACTTCCAGTGTGCTTTTCTACAACAGGCCACGCTATTAAGACAAGGAGTCAAAACAGCTCTACCTAATACATAGAAACAAACACAAGGAGGCTGCCAAAATGAGGAAACAAAGAAATATGGCCCAAATGAAAGAACAGAATAAAAACCCAGAAAAAGAACTAAACAAAATGGAGATAAATAATCTATCAGATGTAGAGTTCAAAACACTGGTTATTAGGGGGCTCAAGGAACTCATTGGGCACTTCAACAGCATAAAAAAACCCAAGCAGAAGTGAAAGTCATACTAAGTGACTTCAGCAACATAAAAAAAAAAAAAGATCCAGTCAGAAATGAAGGATACACTAAGTGAAA
Source organism: Noctilio leporinus (assembly GCA_004026585.1). NCBI lineage: Eukaryota > Metazoa > Chordata > Mammalia > Chiroptera > Noctilionidae > Noctilio > Noctilio leporinus. Next base: position 208,265 of record PVIW01002172.1, read on the forward strand.
TTAAAAAATAATAATAATTTACTTGTTGGATAGTTCAACAATACCTCTGCTCATGTCCACGACTCCACTCCTCCAACCCATCTGGAAGAATGTGGCTTCTTTAAATCTTTGGTTGTCAGAGTTCCATACAGCTCAATTTTCTGACAGTTCTGGATGTTATTTGTTTTGAGATCTGGTTGTAATTCTTTCTATGGTTGCACAAGGAGGTGAAGCATGTCTACCTATGCCTCCATCTTAACTAGATGTCCAGAATCAACTAGTGACTTTTTAAAACACAAATTAAAATTCCAATAAAATTGAAATATATTTTAAAGGTCATATTTAATACTAGTAGGAGTAAAAGAAGCATATATTTTCATACATTGCTATTAGAATTTTAACTTGGAAAGCTATTTGGCAATATGTATTAGGGACCATAAAAATGCTTATACTTTTGAATAAATAATACCAGTTCTACAAATCTATTCTAAGTAAATGAGAGAGGTAGTAAAAGATTTATACACAAAAATATTTATCACCTAAGTCATGGTCTCATAATAGGGAAAAGACTCAGTAAATTAGAGTATAGACCTGTAATAGAATATTAGGTAGAAATTAAAAGTCGTATTTTAAAGAACATTTAATAGCATAAGTAAATGTTTATGACAAAACATCAATGTTAAAAACACATGGTGCAAGTCATATAGCAAGTATTCCAATTTATCAAATTTTATTACATACGCATATATGTTCTGTATGTGTGCTTCAGAACGCTAAAGGAAATATATAAAAATTAATAATAGTTAACCCCAAATAGAAGGATCATGTGTGAATTCTACATTATATTTACTTTTCTAAGTTTTCCCAACATTTTTCTAGTATGAATTACTTTCAAGTGAAAAATGTAATAAGGTACAATAGTAATTAACCTTCCTACCAAAATATAAACATTGACTAAATATGTTTCCATATTCAAATTTCAAAAATTCTCAATTTGTGAAAATTCAGACACAGGTTGGATTGAAATTTGGCTTTGCTTGGTAAACCCATTATAAGAGACAAAATGCATGAATATGACAAATAAAATTATGAAAGAAATATAAAGGCTAAGATTTATTGTTCAGCAGGTATAAAGCTCTATAACTAAATATTTACCATGTGCTCTTACCTCTATGAGGTTCTCATTATAATGTCCCCATTTTATGAATGAGGAAACTGAGGTTAAAAGGTTAAGTGACTGTCAAAGGTCACCCTGGTAGGAGGTGTGGTAGCTAAACTTCACAGTGAAGTCTGACTAGCTGGGTAGCTTTTGACCTCCTTGTGGATCTCAATCCTAACTGCATGTTACAATCATCAGGGGAGATTTAAAAAGCCCAGTGCCCAGACCCCACCCCAGAGCAGTTATCAGTTATCTCCTCGAATGGAATGAAGACAAGGCTTCTTAAAACAACTCTCCACATGAGTTTAAGGTGTTACCAGATGCAGAATCTGCAAATCTATCTAAAGGTTCTCATCTTGTAGCTGTGATTGCCAGGAGGTTCCATCAACTTCAGATGCAGCATGTCTGTCCTGGGACTAAGGATCTACATCCCTAACACACACTTCTAGGTAGTTCAGTTCTGAAGCAGGTGGTCCACAGCCTGCCATTTGATTAAAGGCTAGAATGCATTATTGAGAAATACATCTATCTAGACTAATTTATACAGACATATGCATATGTTATTATATGAATAAACTTATATATACACACATATGTGTATACATATACTATATAAATTTGTTCCTAAATACTCCAGTGTGAAAAATGCCATGATTATTTATTTTTCTGTACCTTGCTACTCTAAGTGTGACACATAAATCAACACCATTTGTATCACCTGCAGTTAGTTAGAATTGCAAGATTTTAGGCCCCATATAAAACCTACTAAACAGAAAAAGATCCCAGATAATTACGTACACACAGTAAAGTTACAGAAGTGACTTTCTAAATCCAATTGAACTACCTATGCCCATTCTTAGCAGAGTACAGGGGAACCAGCTTTCTTAATTTGTTGTGGACTCTTCTTCAACTAAGGGATCCTAAGGCAACTTGGAGAAGGTCCCCAGTTTCTTAAAAGGAAGCCTGTAAGTGGTCACTCTGAGATGTCCCTTGTTTAAGCAAGCAAGTCCACTGGAGGGGAACTCTCTTCTGCTTGTAGTATCTCCTCTCTGGGGACCCACAGATCCTTTGCCTGGAACAAACATTCCTTAGTGTCCCATCCCAGCTATTCACACTGCCATCCCCACTCGGTGGCCTGCTGTTTCAGTTAGTGGTACAGGAGAAGGCCCAGGTCAGCTCCTAGCGCTGGCCACACTTTCTGTTCACCATGTCACAGGAAGGTTTCAGCCTTCTCTCTCAGAAGTCTCAGGGCTACCACACAAAGACGTGCTAGGGGCTTTCTCTTGCTGACCACAGAAATCCAAAGAAGCTATTAATTATCCAGTGACAAGGAAAGCCAGAATATAGACATTGCCCATGGTTGCAAGAGGGTGAAATCATTGCAGTTTTATTATTTGCAGCCTCCTAATCAGAAAGAAAGAGAAAATAATGGTATTTCCAAAAAAATTATGCATTATATTCATATATATATCTTCAGAGAGAAAAGTTAAGCCTCTTCAGAAATTTTCAAGATCTCTACACATATAAACCCACTAACAAATTAACTTTGTATCTTACCATGAGCTTCCTGATTGCTATTAATCAGGATTGCTTGAATGAATAAATGAACAAAGGAACAAATGAATTAATAAGTGACATTTTCTAGCCATAGTTATGACTTCTAAATACTTCATGTATTTATACTACTGTCCTTTTAAATAATTATGTTGTACTATAGTCCTTTTTCCCACTTACATTTGATATGACAAGAATTCATATCAGCTAGAGTCCATAAAATAATCAAATATGGGATGTAGGTGGCAGCAGTACATACCTATCCAACCTTTGCCCATACCTGGTTCCCCATAAAACAGTCCATCAGCCCTGGCTGGTGTGGCTCAGTGGATAAGGTGCCGGCCTGCAAACCCAAAGGTTGCTGGTTCAATTCCCAGCCAGGGCATATAATCAGGTTGCAAGCCAGGTTTCCAGCCAGGTCTATAGCTGGAGCCAGGTGAAAGGCAACCATACATAGATGTCTCTCTCCCTCTCAACCTATCTCCCTCCCCCTCTCTAAAAATAATAAATAAAATCTTTTAAAAATTAAAAAAAAAAAGACCATCACAGGTTTATAGCATGTTAAAAGGCTTGGTGGTTTTGTGATTTAGATAAAAGCTCCAACTCTGAAAGAAGAGGGTGTATCAACAGTAGCTTCCACATGAAATACTGCAGAAAGAACCTAAAACCCAGGTTTACAGGGAGAAAGGCAAACCCTCTAGTAGAGTATACAACCACCTCAAATGAATATTTGTCTATAAAAGTGCACAGGCTGAGGTAGCTTTGGGACTTGGATGGCTAACTGTCCTTTCTATAAACCACAGTAAAGATCCAAAGTACTTTGACCTCAACACCTGCCACAAAAAGAACAGATGACTCACAACTCAGAGGTCTTGGTTTTCAATAGGATGCTTGTGGCTCAAATTATTCATGGAGTGACTTTGCTCTGGTGATTAAAGCAAAGTGGTAATACTTTGCATATGTGTGTGCTACAGGCATTTTTCACGGTATGGCTGCAAATTTCTTATAGGAAGACCCAGACTAGGGTAAATAAAAAGGAAAAAAAATCTTTCAATTCAATAAAAGAGGTCGATTTTGGAAGAAAAACCATATTGGCTATAAGCCAGAAGATAAAAGGAGTAAACAGAATCACAACACTTGTTGCATATGTGATGATATACAAATGATAGAAAATAAAATATTGACACTTAGTATATACCTTAATTAAACCCATGGTTTGTACATTCTACATACAGGTACGTATCATGAAGAACTCACAGGGGTACCATGATATACTTAAAAATATAAACTCTCCCCAGTGGCACATAACTGAGAGCCCAAAAGTGAACCCCTCACATATACTGTCAATTAATATTTGACAAGGGAGACAAAACCACTCCATGTGGAAAGGACAGCCTCTTCAGTAAATGGTGTTGAGAAAATTGGATAACCACACACAGAATGAAATTGGACTGCTATCTTACACAACTCTCAACAACTCTCTCAACAACTTGAAATGGATTAAAGACCTAAACATAAGGATTGAAATTATAAAACTCCTAGAAAAACAGAAAAAAAACTCCCTGACACTGATTGGTTTTAGCAATGATTTGTTGAATATGACACCAAAAGGACAGAAAACAAAAGTAGATATTAGTAAGTGAGACTACATCAAACTAAAAAGATTTTGCATAGCAAAAGAAATAATCAACAAAACAAAAAGGAAGCCTCCAGACAGGAGAAAATACTTGTAAATTATATATCTGATAAGGAAGATTCAGGGTAGATATAGATAAATAGATAGATACGCACTTACATACATAAATACACATACACTCATATTCAGAGGAACTGAAGAAACATTTTTCCAGAGAAGATATACAGATGGCCAACAGGTACATGAATTGGTGCTTGAGGTCACTAACTCTCAAGAAAATGCAAATCAAAACAATGAGGTATCACCTCATAACTGTCAGAATGGCTATCATAAAAATAACAAGAGATAAGAAAGTGTTGGTAGGATATGGAAAAAAGGAAACCCATGTGCACTGTTGTTGGCCTCTATGAAAAACAGTGTAAAGGTTTCTCAAAAGATCGAAAATAGAAATACCATATGATCCAGCAATACCACTTCTGGGTATCTACCCAAAAGAAATGAAAACTGGATCTTTCTGAGGTAGGGGTGTCATTCAAACTCATTTTCTCCTGGGGCCACATCAGCCTTCAAAGGACCGAATGTCATTTTAGGACTGTATAAATGTAACTACTCCTTAACAGTTAATTAAGCAAGCCAGGTAGAGACAAGGTGCTGGGCCTAAGGTGCCGGGTCAGATAAAATAAGGTGGAGGGCTGGATTCAGCCCATGGGTCTTGTGTTTGCCACCTGTGCTCTAAGAGATATCTGCAACCCCTGTTCATTGCAGGATTGTTCACAGTAACCAAGATATGGAAACAAACCAAGTGGCCATCAACAGATGAATAGATAAAGAAGATGTGGTGTGCTTATATGATGAAATATTATCTAGTCCTGAGAAAGAAGGAAATCCTATCATTTATGGCAATATGGATGAAACCTGAAGGTAATGCGCTAAGTCAAAAAAATCAGACAAAGACAAATACTATATGACATCATTTATAGGTGAAATCAAGAAAGCCAAACTCATAGAAATAGAGAGTAATATGGTAGTTATTACAGATCCATTTGGGAATTTGCACACCATCTCTTCTGTATTCCCTGTATACTAAACAATGTGAAACTAAAAGGGAAATGGTGCAGCTCTGGCCTTTGAGATGCAAGACTGAGTGATATAAGAGTTGAGACCATGAAGACTGAAGTCAGACAGGACTGGGTTGCTAATTAGACTTCACCACTGAGGCAAGCTATTGACCACCCTGAGCCTCCAGTTTCTCAACTCTAAAATACCATATTAACACTTTGAGAGGTTTTTGTAAAACTTGTAGGTAATGCACATAGTGAATGTGCTTAACATATAATAGGTACTTTAAAATGTCACCACGATCACCAGATATAAAGAACTGAAAAAAACATGAAATTAACATAAAAATCATTAGAGAACACACAACTGTATAGTGATACTCATCAATTCATCATCTTCTACCACCATTCTAGATCTGTAGTGATAGGAAGCACACTGAACTATATAGAACTGACTACAAATGGAACAGCAATCCAGAGAGAAAGAAAACCAGGTGGGCTGGGACAGTCAGGTACGGTAAGTCTTTATGGGATAGGCAAGGAAAAGTCTTGAAGTGCAAGCAAGTTCAACAGGGAAAATGATGGTGGCAGCAGAGGCCAGCACACCTAACACAAGATAGTGGCTATGCAAATGACAGGTATACTAAGGCAGAGCATGTATAGGGAATAAAAGCAAAGGGAATGACTCTATTGGTAGGTGAAACCACAATGGAGAGGATAATGAAGGCAGGAAAGGAGAGGAGTGTGGAGGAAGAAAGAGAAATAGAAAAAGGAGAGAGAAAGAGAACCAAAAACCCAAGGAGGAAAGAAGTTTCTATAAACCTTAATTGCCTTCATCAACCTTCATCTCTTGTCAAGAGTTCCTCACAAGTTTTTTACATATGAAACTTAACTCCAGCCTGTTTAGTTAATTATGAAGCCATTCATCTGGTTTCTCAACAATAGGTTGAAGGTCTTGTTTGATCTGTTGCTGAGTAATGATTTTCCCAAATCCATCAAAATTAGAGAATATGGTTGAGAATTTTTCGAATAAAAGAGATTGTAATAAAGAAAAGTTATGGGGAGGAGCAAAGGCAGGTAAATAAATTTGGTTGTCCTGTAATTCTTAAACTACATTATTTTCAGGAACTTGGAACTCTGAAGCAATATGTTAATTATTGTGGATAGTTCCGTCTTATCAGTTATTAAGTAGGACCTCCACACCCCACTTACCTATATAGCATCTCAATACGTCAGCGTTTGATAGGAAATGAAGGCACTTCAAATGACCAAGTGCACCAGACACATCCACCTTCTATCCCAAACCAGCCAAGGAAACCCTGTAGGAAGTCTGCAGCCTCCATCCAATCCCAAAGAGAACCTCTAGTATGAGGCCTCCCATGTCAGAGCAAAGGTTAGAAAAGCCCACTTTCCAGGACTCACTAACACCCACTCTAGAAAAAAAGTAGGCATAGAGAGTTCATACAATGAGAATGTTATGACTTAACTCATTCAGTTAAGAAGCTTAACCCTGAAAAGATATTAACAGAGGACTGAGGGTTTCAAAGGCCCACTGGCATCTGCAGAGGTAGGTCTTAGTTTTTTAAGGTTTGTGGTTCTAAGGAAATAGCTGATGAGAAGATATAATTGTTCATTGTCAATGCCGACATTCTGTTGACTGTCAAGCAAACAAAACCCTTAATTCTATTAATGCTTTCAGGGGAGGAGGCATAAAAAATCACAAAGGCAGACTCTCCTGAAGGCAAAAGTGAGCTATTCTAACACAAATATTCCGCAGGCCATCATTTCGTAGCATGACCCAGCCAGCCGCATCACCTGTGAAGTTTCAAAATGCCAAAATCTGACCAGACAACAAAATAAAGGCCTTGTTCTTCCTGCAGATATGGCAGGCTCTTACCCAAGAAGTGCAAGATCTGTCTTCACAAACAAGAAATGTTTTTACAGTATGTCCCCCTTCCAGCCCAGACAAGATGCTGGGGTGCATGGAGAAGACTGGGTGCCCCTCCCAGCATGGATGTGGCACCCTCAGTTGTACTTGAAGGTCTGGCTCTCTCACCACCTGCTGTTCCATTATTTTGCAAACCTCTTTTGCTGGAGACTTACTTAGCAAAACCTTTCTTTTTTCCTTCAGGATCAGAGGGGCATCTGCAGATGCAATTTTCAAAATTATAGAAGCATCCACATAACCTGTTGATGTTACTGTTTTTCTTTTTCACACACATACTGGGGAGGGAAGTGTGTAGAGATATTCATGAAAACCAAAACAGAACCAAGGAGGGTTTATGAGGAGAGCGAATGGAGAGGATAATGAAGGCAGGAAAGGAGAGGAGTGTGGAGGAAGAAAGAGAAATAGAAAAAGGAGAGAGAAAGAGAACAAAAAACCCAAGGAGGAAAGAAGTTTCTATAAACCTTAATTGCCTTCATCAACCTTCATCTCTTGTCAAGAGTTCCTCACAAGTTTTTTACATATGAAACTTAACTCCAGCCTGTTTAGTTAATTATGAAAAACCAACATGGAAACCATTATTTCAGTGTGTAAATTAATTCACCAGGTGTTGTCCACCCACTGCCCTCCTGTTCTCAAGCTGACAAGGGTAGCCCCAGGCGCCTGAAGATGAGAGAGGGGAGATCCTCAGGGAGCCCTCACACTATTCCAGAAGATGCCAGGTGGAAGCAGCTAGGCTTTGTTTCCCCACTTACTGGGCCTGAAGTAAAAAGGCAACTACTTGGTAAAAGGCCAGGGCTGTACCCCAGGGTCTGTGTTAAGAGGGATTCACCTGGCTTGAAGTCTGACTAAGTGTTCTATAGGTGCACGGGGGCATGCACACACACACACACACACACACACACACACACACACACACTTACCTGGGGGTGGGTGTTCTCAGGAGCCTGCACCATATTGCCCAAGCTCACAGGGAAGAGCTGCCTACTCAGAAAACATCTCTTCTATTCAACTGCTGTAGGTTGGGTTCCCTAGAAGCAGAAGAAGAGAAAAGAGGGATTCTTGTGAGGTTTCAGGAGAAATTGCAAGGGCGTTAGGCGAGCAGGACAGGGCAAAGTAAGAAGCTAAGCAAAGATAGGTTTTGGCTGATACCAAGCTTCATCCCAATGCCACTGGCAGCTTTGGAGCATGAGCTGCAACTCAGAGTGAATTTGGGCTGGACAGCACCAAGAACTACTACCATACCCATATCATGTGGTCATTGGTTTCAGGTTGCCCCTGCAGGTGGGGACGATGCATAGCCTCCCATCTTAGGAGGGGTTTCTCTGGACATGAATGAAGCTGTGAGCTATGTACTTAATGCACATAGGACATCGATGCACGGGCCCAGCAGCTGGGGGGTCCTCCTCTCACATTGCGCGGAGCCCTGTGTTTCTCACCTTAACTTTATCCTCCCAGACATAGCTTCTCCAGGATCCTGCTTGATCAACGTTTCTATGGGAATGTGTAAGAGGAAGATTTGTTTGAAGAGACACCTGTCAGGTGCTCAGTTAGCCTGGAGCTAGAACTGATACTCATCAACTCATCACTTTAGTCTACCACCGTTCTAGATCTTTCCACCTTCAACTAGCACTCCGTCTGGTCCAGGGGATGAGACTGGTGGGGGATTCAGACCTCCTCCATGAAGACTCTGAGGCCCTGCTTATCATGCTTTACCAAATGAGGGTCACTATAATCAACCATTTGTAGTGAGAATTGAACGTGAAATGGGTGCCCCGGTGAATCTTCTAAATGCAAAACATTTTCATGCCAGCCACCATGACACAGCAGCAGCCCTACTTCCCCACTGTGACTAGTTACCCCTAATTCTTCTGTTTGCTCTTCTCCTAGAACCCAAAGTGACCAGTTACAGCCAGGCATTAAATTTAGTATGACTCTTACTATAATCCTTGTGGAAGTGTCCCTCTCTAGGAATCAGATCCTATAGGCCCACAGAACTTAAAACTGCAGACTCAGGAAACAAATCCCCTGGGTGGATCCTTGGCGCTTCAGCTTTTGCCTCCAAGAGATCATTCCACCATCCTATCAGGCATGCACTTTCTAGGTGGAATGGCATGAGGCAGAGCGGGTCCGCTGATACTGTGTTGACTGTCATGGCTTCTTCACTATAGAGTCCCTTGATTCAAGGCAATGTTTTGCAGGACCCCAGTCAGCTTTTTGGATAACTGTGTGAGCCATCATGCCAATGAAGTCACTGTGGGAAGGAAAGAAAAAACATTTCTAGAATGTGTTCATCCTGGGCAGGATGATTTGTTGACTTTTCCAGGTGGAAAGTTGCCAATGTAATCTACTTGCCAGTGAGTTGGCCAAGGACAGCACTGGCTGACATCCTGTCTGCTTGGTTATTTAATGATATTTCTGCAGCAGATATTCTCTGGTGGGCATCACTATGCAGTACAAAGTTCCTCACACTTGGCTCCCACTCCCACAGGCCCAGCCATATGCTTATATTCCAGACCACCTTGTCCCATCTTCCACCCATGCTCCTTTACTTCAGATCACCTCTCCCTTCACCAGAAAGGCCCAGGTTCTCTGCCTGAAGCTCTACCCTCCATGGGGATTCCTCTCCACAGTGTCCATTAGGTTCACCCCTGGATGAGGTGGTAGTACCACAGCTCTTTTAGGTTTGTACCAATCCATCATGAACCAAGCTCAGGTTTCCCCCTTTCTATCAGTTGATCATAGAGAAGCCATGAGTGCAAACTGGAGACGCATTGGTGCAAAGGTGGTAGGTGGCATGGGACCTGCATCATCTGTCCATTTGGCTATGAACTTATTCAACCCAATAGTGAATGGAATGCTTTCTTCTTATGCTGAGTCATTGTTTTAGCAGGTCTACCATGTTAAGCTCATATTGAACAGTTCTGACTACATGGTCTCTTGCTGTTCCATAATTAGACACTCAGTTATCTTTTAGGGTCTCATGTCTTGCCAGAAGCTGCTTTTCAAATAGTGACTACTTCTCTGATACAGATGATTTGGCCTTGTTCAAGAATCCTAGGACTCTGTGCTGTGACTCTCCACCTGCAGCATGGCTTCCTCACCCACCTTAGACTCCTCTAGTACCTTGAGATCTTCTGAGTCATTTGACTCAAGAGACAGGACTATTTGTACCACAGCATTGGCCAAGGCAGAGCTCTGTCTCTAGGGTCCACCCCAGCCTAGCAGCTTGCTGTGTGGAATATATTGCCATTCCCTCCTCTTGCACTCACTCTCTCATGCCCATGTGGATGGAAGAAGTGGATGGCTCTTAAAAGCTCTCAGAGCTCAATTCATGAGGGAGTCCTGCCTCTTCTTATTGCCTTAATGCTCTGGCCTTGCACTAATTTCTGAGAATGATCACAAACTTCCCTTTGAAGTTCTACCATAGGTTCCATGGTAGACGCAGTCCAGATGAATGAGAATCTCCAAGTCTAAAATAGAAGCACACCTGCAATGATCCACCATAATCAACATTCAGCAGTAACTGTAGAAATAATTCAGATCACATCCTCACTGCCCTGCTGAGCCCCTCTCAGTGGGTTTCCAGCTTTCCTGAGTGTGGTATCCAAGACCTTTCCTGATCTGGACCCTGGCCATCTCTTTAAACCATACCTCCCATCTCTCCCCCACTATGCCACCATATTCCATACACTCTGACCACTGCACTAAGTACATGCTCCTCTTGCATAATATTCCAGTGCATTTGGCCCCCATTAACCATGTCAGTTGAAAGGGCCATTATTTATCTTCCTAAACACAGCACAAATGCCTCTTCTCCCCTGGTAGGGTCAGGTGCCCTCACAACTCTCCTTGCATAGTCTCTTTCTTATAAATACTATGGTCACTGATTTGCAAGCCTGTTTGCCTCCTTCCCTAGGCTGTGTGCTGCTTCAAGTCAGGTACCTGTTTCTGTTCAGTCTTTTCATCCTCATCACCTACTCCAGAGCCTGGTATAATATAGACACTCAATAGACGTCAAATTAATAAATGAATAAAGGCATGTAGGAAAAAGTATATCTGTTCTCTCTCTCTCAAACACACACACACACACACACACACACACACACACAAATGATCCACATTACAACAAAATAATTCATAAACAACTAAAACTCTCTCCCTATCCTCATTGCCTAATATTCCCACCTGAAATTCAAAGATGGTTGCAGGAATGGAGGGTTGTTGGATGTTTCTGATCATTTGTAAGTGGTCTGAGTCATGCCCCCAAGCCTCGAGATTTCCTAGTTGCAATAATTTTACAACTCATCTTCACTCTATTTTCACCATTGCCTGTCTTCCCACACAGGCATCACTAAAACCCCCCTAAAATCCTTCTTAGCTTTCAAAATAATTGCTCCAGCTGGAATAGAGGAACAGGCTAAAAATGGGGGTCGGGGGGGCTCCACCTTTTATTCAGTTCCCAGTGGCCATTTCTGCTGCTTCCCTGCCTATGCCAGCTCCTGTCCTCTCCAATAATTCCCAGCCATGGGGTATAACTTAAACCATCCCTGATACAAGGGAAATTTCATGCTATGGTTATTCATCTAAAGTGCAGTATCTTTGCTAAATCAGTAAGGACAGTTACAGAGGTTTCTTGTTTTTGTTTTTGTTTTTGTCTGTTTAGTAGTTCTTTCAAGTAATGCAGCTCAGTGAATTTGTGAACCCCATCAAATCATATTAACAGGCCACAGAGGCAAGCGAAGGTGGCCCTTGATGATGGGGTGAGTTTGCCTGCTTTTCAAAAGATTACACAGTAGGGAGCATCTCAGCATCCCTACATTAGTTAGCTTTGCCCAAACTAATACCATAGGATGTGACTCAAGGGGCAGGCAATGTGTACTGCAGCCTAGGTCACAGTCCCAAAATCTCCATGCATCACCTCACAGAGAACAGAAAGACACAGTAGATATAAACTAGATCCCTGACACAGCCTCAGGTCTCCCTAAGGTAGCTAGAATCGCAAATTTTTAAGTTGGCCAAATTTATTATAGATCAAAAGCTGACATGTTTTAATATAGTAATAATCATTCCTAATCTTCTCAGTATCTCAAACCTTGGTTCTGAGAAATCCCAATGTCTCTACTTCTTACAATAGGTTATTTCAGAGCAAAATGATTCCGATCATAATTGATATTACTAATTTTGATTTTAAAAAGATCTCAGCTATGGGCCACTCATAAAGCTGTGTCTCTCCTGACAACCGTCTATCGCCATCAGGGCATTCATGTTCCTGCCCTCTGACCACGCCCACACTGGGACTCACTACATGTTGAAATCACCACAAGGAGGGATAGGACATACCAGCAAAGTCCAGCTACAACTGACCAACATGGTGACTACATTTGGACCCAACTCTTAAGATTCAGGGGATGGAGAGTATTATTAAATCAAATAAACAATGTGGGTCATACTCCCTAACCCACCACAGCAAATCACTGGTCTGCAATCATAGTTTCCGTTTCTACTTTCATTTCTTTTCGAGCTCAAAGTTTGCCGGAGAAATTTGGGATTCTCAATACGGGACATTCTGATTTGTGTCTCAAAGGTTTCCAGGGCTTGCAAAGGAAATGTGATTTTAATTTACAGCTTTTAAAATCCGCTCTGCTTTAAGGGGTTTGCACATTAAGGTTATGGCTACATGTCAACACAGTTTGTTGAAAGTTTAAAATGTCAGCTTTTAAACTTTGTTGTTGATGGTTCTTATTCCTTTGGTTAGTTACACAGAAGAAGTCAAATAACCAGTTTGACTAGTTTCCCCCTGGCTGGTTTGACAGATGATCTTGGTGCTATTGTTGAAACAGGGAACAGCTGCTTTGGCTCCCAACTACCTAAATGTTAAACACTGAGGGCAGAGCTCCTAATTACATCAACCACAGTCAGGCATACACCCTGGATTCATCATGGAGTTTTTATCAGCTCTCAAGATGGGCTTATTAGAGTAGGACTAAAAGAAAACATCTCTAATCCTTAGTTGTCCTGAGATGGTGGCAGTCCTCTCTCTGTCTACACGCTCCCTTATCCCTTAAGGCACTTCATGAAGTGGCAAAGATAAGGTGTAAACCACCGTCAGACTCTAGTCAAGTGTCGGGTTTAATTTGTCTGTTTGTAGTAGAACCATTTGTAGATCTTATCCCCCAAATCGCTGTCTGCCCAAGGTCATCATAGACACAATCTCTTGGGAACAGCCAAGTGTGCTCTTATATTCGCCACTCCTCGGATTTTATTCTCTTAACCACATTAATTTTCAAATTCACAAAGAGCATGAAAACAAGAGAAAAGGTTTCCATTCTTTACATCTTCTGTTGGCCTCTCCCTCATTTTTTCTCTTTCTAAATACAACAAAAAGAATCTTCTCTCTAAATTATGAAATTTTTCAAACTTCTTATTTTGTACGTTTACTCCTTTGATACCATGTTTCATGCTTTCTAGTCCTGCATGTCCTCTCAGAAGGTCATTGTCACTGTTGCGTGTCCAAAGTGGGATGGGCTGCCATGGGGAGTGTCTATCATCGAAGTTTTCAAACAGGTTTTGAATGATATCTATCTGTGATATTATGGCGTATGTTACATAAGTTTAAGGTCCTTTTCAACTCTGAGATTCTAGATCTGGTTATTGAAGTCCATGATTCCCCAGACGATGTCAGCATATTGGGATATTGTGTTGCATTAACAGCAATAAAACCATCTCCAACTGCCAGGACAACCACCCAAAGTCACACCTAATTGTTCCTAGAAGTCTCTAGAAGCATTTCACTTTTTTTTTTTTTTTTTGCAAGTTCTGCTTTAACCTCTGTGACACTAACCTTCTTGTAGGCACCTGCCAATTTCCAGAACATGCTAATTGTCCTTACCAAGCACCATCAACATTCCTAGTCAGTACCATAACTTCCACAGCCCCGCCTCTGGTGCCTGGAAGCCTCCCAGTGCTAAAGCAGGTCTAGATTCTCCAGGCCTCTGCGTGTGTTGAAGTTGTACTGTGGCCTGGGCAGAGGGCAGGAGAATATCATCCTCCTCATTGGTGATTACACTGTGCTATGTGGGTACTGTGGCGGATTGAATTATTACTCTCATGTCCGTACTCATCTGCAGTTCTCACATATATCCACATCCTTACCATGACCTCTTGAAGGGCAGAGTGTACTTCCCTGCCCTTTCACTTCTGCCTTGCCTATGTGACTTGCTCTGGCCTACAGAGTCTCCCCACCAACCTGCAGAACCATGAGCATGAGAATAAATTATTGATGAATTTGCTGCTGAGTTTTGAGGTGGCTTGTTCTGTAGTATTACTATGGCAATAACTGATATAGGTATTAAAGTAAGGCTGCTTATAAAATGACAGGATCACAAAAGCTTTGCTATCAAAATGATTCTTTTTTTTTTTTCTTTGCCCTTTGTCACTTCCATAAAACTCAGATACAAACTTGTGGAAGATTGGCCTGCTCACAAATCTGCATGTCAAAAACAATGCTAGATCTAGAGTTCCTTTTCTGCTTTTATGACTGAAACTTTTTATTGAGCAGAGCTTTTAACAAAGGTGTCCAAACAAGGTTCATCAGGTCTTTATAGAGATTCTATTGAGCAACCAGAATGATATCCACAGGGGATCCTCGCTCCTATGTACTCAAAATTTAGAACAACGTGTGAAATACCCTCCCCTGCATCCTCCCAATACTCCAGGCAAACCACTTTATCCTGGACAGAGGTCAGACTTCATTTCACTCATGAGAGCTGACCCTACTTCTATCTCATCTTATACCCCTCACCAGTTCCTTAAGACCCAATTCTCAAAGCAATAAATACTTATTAAGTACCTACTATGTGCTAGACTATGAGTTGGGTTCTGAGAATACAAGGATAATAAAAACCCAACAGTCTTTGACCTCCCAAGTTACACTTTAAAGTCAAGAGCTGCAGGTGTCCCAAAGAGGGCTTTCTTTGATTAAGTGGTAGCCTATGCTATAGTCATAATCAACATCGTTTTGACACTTGACCTAATTTATAGGGTATATCCTCACTCTAATCCCAGCCTTCTCCTACTCATTTAACTACTTGGGCCCCTTCTTTGGACTTCCAACTCCCAGATGGATAGAGTACCTACCTGCCATAGTCAGAGCTCCCTTTCCAGGCATACCCATGACACTCACATAAGTGCCCCAAATATGTACCACAAAGTTCTCTACCAAATACCCTTTCTAGGTTACTGTAGGGTATAGGTACTATTTGAGCTATGTTTGCACATAGATACTTAGATTTTTTTATTACTTCTCCTGCACTTTCTTATTCCAATTTCTTTTAATCAAACCTTTTCTTTCAAGGGCATTTCCTAACCTCTCCAAGGCATGCCCAACTTCTGTTGGGCACCTGTATGGATTTTGTTCCA
Organism: Noctilio leporinus; assembly: GCA_004026585.1. Taxonomy (NCBI): domain Eukaryota; kingdom Metazoa; phylum Chordata; class Mammalia; order Chiroptera; family Noctilionidae; genus Noctilio; species Noctilio leporinus. The sequence continues at coordinate 224,017 of PVIW01002172.1, forward strand.
CCAAAATGTGGTCATCTTCAATGACCATAGCAAAATGATTACTGATATCCAGAGTCTCAGGACTTTGCCCTAGAACCATTCTTTTCAAAACATCCTCTTAGTTGTGGCTGGCAATTCATGGCCCAGACATTGCTTTAAAGAGATGGATCCCTAACTCTACACTGTCACAACCTTATGCAGCTTTCCAAATCTAGAACATTCTAACTTGGTTTCTTCAGCCCCAGAATGTGGTTTCTTTGCCAAACACTGCCAACCTACTTTGACCACTCACCTTCCTTGCACTGGACACATGGCATGAGAACACAACACCCCTAGGCCTGTGACCAAAAAACTCAAGAAAGGGTTCTGGGGTAAGGGTGCAAGGAAGTATTACTTGAATTGTCTAGAAAGAAACTAAAGCAAACCCAATATAAAGAATAAAGATATAAAAATTTTTCATTGTAAAATACACTGTTCAGGCCCTGGATGGTGTGTGTGTGGGTCAGTGGATTGAACACCAGCCTGCTAATCAAAGGGTCATTGGTTCAATTCCCAGTCAGGGTACATGCCTTGGTTGCAGGCGAGGTCCCCAACTGGGGGTCCATGAAAGGCAACCATACACTGATGTCTCTCTCCCTCTCTTTCTCCCTCCCTTCCCCTCTTTCTAAATAAATAAATAAAATCTTTAAAAAATACATTGTTCAGATTTTAAATTCATAAAAAGACAGTATAGAATTCAGTACAGTAGGTGCTGTTTCTTAATACTTACATTAGCCACTCACAATAGTAGTTTATGAGATATCCTCATTCCAATTTCCTATTCCCCTCAACTGGCTCAAAGTCAAAAACTAATCATATAATACAAAAGAAGAGGATGTTTCTGAAAGGGATGGAATGATGGAAAAAAATTAGAAAAGTCCAATAAGCCACACCATGCTGGTTCATGCCCTTGGAGTCACCATAGGACTTAGGAGTTAATGCAAGAGTAATGCCAGCCCCCAGGTCAAAAGGGCATAGCTTCTCAATAGGATCTTGGGAAGGCTCATCTATTTTTATCCAAAGAAAAGACTGTTTCTACCACAGTGACAGAGGGAACTCTAAATGATAAAAGAGTGACTCCTCAGGCCAGCCCAGGGCAGAAGATACTCTTCTTAGTGGTCTACAGCACCTCTCAGGTAGGAATCTTGCAGTAAGGGGTGGAGGTGGGGACTTCAGCAGCCACGTCTTCATAAGAATTACCTGATAACTTTTTATCATGCACATTCTTCAGCCCCTCTCTGATATATTCTAAAATGATAGGACTGGTACAGGGACCCTTAGTGGGTATGCTTAACAAGCGCCCAGAGTGATTCTGATTCGGGGGTGCCCTATTCACACTTTGAGGGATAGTGGTGATAGGCCGAAAACAACTCAAAAGACCAAAGACTAGAGATTCAGTCCTAGACTTGTCACTAGATGTAGTGGCTCAAGTGCCCAATGTCTCCAGCCCATTTCCTTATCAATAACATGAGTCAGTTAGGTTAGATGAAGACTTCCCTGAACATCCACACACCCACCTGGCTTTGAAAAGGGCATCTCTATTTTATCAGCCCAAGTTTCTAAAACAACACCTACATTTTGCATTCAAAAGAAGAGAGGCTATCTTCTCCAAAACAAACTTGAAATGACTGGATTAGAGTTTCCCTTATAGCAAAACCTAGAACTCTAAAGGATCTGCTAATCTATTTTATTGTCCTAAATTCCTGGTTTTCCCAGGACTTACCCAGTTTTAACCTTGAAAGTTCCAGGCTTGTGGAAAACCCTCTTCCTGGCCTGACAAGAGAATCTAATTTAATGGACTCCCAGCATATATCCGTTTCTCAAGAAAACACTTTAGGGCTTTCTAGCACTTTCCTCTGCCTCCCTTTATTCCTTTATTGGGCCACTGTCAATTATCACAAAATTTCTCCAGGCTGTTTCTCCATTTCAGTATGTCCTAGAGAGGGAAATTGGGCTGCTGGACCCTAACCTTTAGTTCCTCCCAGCCATTCCATTTCTTTCCAACTATATTACCTCCATGGTTTGCATCCCCAGCACTGACTGTTGAAGAGCACGAAACAGGCTCAGGCTCTTTGTAAGTAAGGCTGTCCTCTCTTGTGTACTTCTGGAGGAAACTGCCTCTTAACTTCTGTCTAACATTATACAACATGGGTGACAAACACAAGGCCGAAGGGTTGAATCCAGCCCCCCATCTTGTTTTACCTGGCCCCGTACCTTCGGCCCAGCACCTTGTTTCTACCCGGCTCACTTAACTGTTAAGGAGCAGTTACACTTATACAGCCCTAAAATGACATTTGGCCCTTTGAAGGCAAACGTGAGGCTGATGTGTCCCCCACTGAAAATGACACCCTTGTTATACGAGCAAGACATGGAATCCTAGAACACCTGTGTCTAGCACCTGAGCTGGCTTCAAAGTATCATCCCACACTCAACTCACTTCCTCACAATCCTTATGGATAGAGAAGCCTTCATTAGAAAAACCTTTATTGTCCTCTACACACTAGTTTTCTAAACTAGTTTCTAACATGAATCTTTCACTGTCATGGCATTTTCATCTCTCTTTTGAGCTGGCCTAAATGAGTCATAGAATCACTCAGTGGTTTTACAAAAGACATGATGAATCTCACATGATCATCATTTGTTACTGTTAAGCTAGCTATAATTATTAATAAAGGTTGTTGGCAATGACCCAAGTAATGAAAATTAAATCATTTTTAAAGGACAATCTGGTTTAGATAATAAAGACAAAAAAAAAAAGGTAAGAAAAAGAAAATGCTTAGGGAACATAAAGGCTTCATGAATTCCACTCAATTTTGAGCAAGAAGAAAGTTAGTATACACATAACTACAAAAATTGTTGATGTAAGATACTATTAAAATGTAAAATGGGCAAATAAATTGTGATATATTCATAGTGAAATTCTACACAGCAATAAAAATGAATGAACTACTGACAGACACAAAAAGCATAACCCTGGTCAGATGGCTCAATTGGTTGAATAGTCATCCTGTGTACCAAAAGGTTTGATCCTTGATCAGGGCACATACCTGGGTTGTAGGTTTGATCCCTGGCCAGGGCACATATGAGAGACCACTGATCTCTCTCTCTCTCTCTCTCTCTCTCTCTCTCTCTCTTTCTCTCTCTCTCTCCCTCTCTCTCCTTTCCTCCCTCCCTTCTCCTTTCTCTAAAATCAATAAGCATATCCTCAGGTGAGAATTTTTAAAAATACATAAATCCTAAATCTGTTACCAAATTAAAAAGCCAGGCACAGAAGGATACCTAATGTAAAATTCCATTTATATGAAGTTTAAGAAGAGGCAAAACAAATCTGTGGTGATAGAGGTGAGAGCACTATTTTTGTATTCTCCTGTGGATGCAGAGGTTTGAGAACAAGGCCACCCTCCTCCCTTACCTGCAAGACAGAATATCGGGATAGTCTTGCAGAGCCATAAGGATTGCATGACCCCAGAACATCCCTGTGTCTCTTCCCTAATTTCTTCCTCTAATAATAGTGTTCTTGTACATAAATGTACTAGTTGGAATCTATTCTCTTCCACAACAAAGGGTTTCTATTGACATACCTTGATCTCTGCCAGCCTAGAAAGTTAAAGGATGTCACTCTATTTAATACTAGATATGGGGGCAAGAAGAAAAAGTCATTCATGTTGCAAATCACAGTATTATAGCCAAAAGGCTTAGGTAAGGTATTAGCAAATACATACCACTTAGTTAGGATATGCAAGCTCTATTTTTAGTGCTCATTTAATCTTCTCAATAACCTAGGAGATAGATATTATCCTGATTTTGGTACGGAACCTGACACTAATAAGTAGCAGAAAGAGGATTTGAAACAGGCAGTCTGATGCCAGGCTCTGTATCCTTAAGGAAATATATATTATATTGCCTTTAACCTGCTTGACATTTCTTTACATTTCCCTCCAATATAATACTGTATTTGCCAAAATACAACAAATCAGATTGCTTCATCAATATTCTTTTTGTTCTTAATGCTCTGTGAATCATGATAGACTTATATTTCCGAACGTACACATCTCTTTTCATCCCTCTCAAACTGTTTTCGTTTTTGCCCTCAGCCCAGAGAAATGGAAAATTGCCATTTCTTTTCCATCTTCCCTTATCACTTTGACAATGGCCAAGCTTCCCCAGTCAGCCAAGTTTGGCGTTTCTTGCAGTAATCCAATGTGCTGTAAGAGTGTTTCTCAAAGCTATTCTTTTACTCCTTGGAGTGCTGATCAAACTCTCCCAAACAGAATCAGAGTAAATTTTATACCAAACTGAGACCAAGGGTCTCTGGTTCAATGAGAGTGACCTGAGAGCTTTCTGTTTCTCGCTCTGCAGTAAAGGATAAGAGCGCTTTAAATCACAAACATCATTGTCAATGATTACTAGAAAACTTAATGCACCAGAGGGCAGGAAGATCAAAGCTTAGCACCTGGAGAGTTCCACATGGTGTCGATTAATAAAACAATGCCCTCCATTACATAAGTCTTGAGCAAGGTTGCTTATGGACCCACACTCCCCCAAAAAATTACTGTAGGGGTCAGATAACATATACAATACGTGCAGTCTCCCCTATCCAGGAGCGTTCTCTCACCCTCACTCAGTTGTTGACATAAAGCAGGAACACTTTATTTTGTTTTAAGCTTCTTTTGTCTAAAATGGACATTACAGATTTTGGACCTGGACACAGCACATCTGCAAGCCAGCGGAAATACCAGGATCCCGCGTGCTCCTTTGATTGTTACATTTAAGATATCATGTGTGCTACCAGCTCAGCTGCTGCAGAGCATTAGGGGCCCTTATTCGGGGCTTGTAAAGTACTTTGGAAATACTATAGACCAGGATTAGAGAAGATGAGTATTCCACCTGGCTTCAGGAGGGATGATAACCACAGGCAGTGCTGTATAGTTAAATTGATCTATGATCAACATGTGGAAAGTGAATGTGCGTGTTAGTGGTTTTGAGATGAGCATGTTAGGAGTTAGTCGAGCTCTGGAGAAAGGGGAAAAAATGGTTAGGAAGGGAAATACATGTGTTTAGCCTTTTTGTAGACTTTTGTGAGAGTGAAAGCAAAACCAAAACAGAATGCAAGTATCCATTGCGGAATGTCACTTTGGAATTTGGCTGACAAGGCCTGTGGGTTTTTTTATATGTGAGAGGCAAATCATATGGAAGTTATGAGCCCAAGTGTAAGGTAGCAGAGGTTTCAGTATTACATTCTATGTAGGAAACTTTAGCACGTGTTGATAACGTCCTGGAAACTTTCCCAGTGATAAAAATAAGATAACTTTCATTTGTGTAGGCCATTTAATGCTGTTAGATCCCAAACAGTGCATAAAAGTCTATACAGGTATGTCTAAGAATTACAAATCATGGATTCATTATGGTCATAAGCTCCATGCATGCACACATGAGTTATTTATATATGATGCTCACAGGATAAACAGTCCCTGCACACAATACACATATCGTGTGTGTGACCCAACAGTGTCCCCCCTATTATGTAACATGGCCCCCCAAATGCTTTTCTCATTTGAATCTCATAACCAGTCTGTGTGTTTGCAAAGACAGATCTTAGTTATATTAATACATCCAATTTACAGATTAGGAAACTGCCTCCCAAAGAAATTCAGTGACTTACCCTAGCTTTCATGGCTTTTAAGTAACAAAACTTAATAGAATTCAAGTTGTCTTCCAACAAGTGCCCCATGAATTCCACAGTAATGTGTTGGGAGCACAAGAAGTTGGGCCTATCTGGCCTACCCAAAAACATTCTCAAGAACTTTTGGGACTTGCAGATACCATAAGTAATGGTACTATGAAATAATTTTCCAACCCTGACCAATGTGGCTGAGTTGTTCGGGCTTTCTCACGCAAAGCCAAAGGTCTCCAGTTCCATTCCCAGTCAGGGCACATGTCTGGGTTGCCGGTTCAGACCGTGGTCAGGGTGTATGCGAGAGGCAACTGATTAACGTTTCCCTCCCTCTCTTGCTCCCTTCCTTTCTCTCGAAAAATAAGTAAATAAGATCCAAAAGTAAAAATACAAAAACCTTATCCAAAGTCATTTTCTAGAAAAATATTTTCAAAGTTTAGCCAGAGGGCAGCAGGGTCGATGGGAGGTGCAGGTAAAAAGTCTCCCTATCAACTTTCATTCTCTGCAGAAGATCTTCCTACTATGTGCAGAATCTTGTTTATCTTTTTCATAAATGTCTTATGCAACAAATCCTTTAGTTTATACAATGCATTAATTTCAAGGTGTTTGGTGAGGAGGAAGCAGAGAATACAGAAAGACCTGTTCCCCCTGAGGTTATATATTTTTAATGTCCTTTTTATTATTCCTTATAAGTAAAGAAACAATACCTGGTCATGCTGAAAAATTAGTTACATACAAAACATATATTCTTTCTTTATGTAATTTTCTCTCTGAATACATCAAAATTATAAAATATTATCCACTCAATTTCATTTTAATACTGTCATTTCCATTATCTCACAGGAAACAAAACCAGAATGGCCAGTGGGAAGGGATTGCATATTGGAGTGAGGAGAATTGAGATATTACACCCAATTTCATAGTTGCTTTCATGCTGTTTTCAAACCCTGGAGATGACTGAAGGGCTGCTCTACAATGCATATTCCAACAGGCAGCCTCTCTCTTTACCAGGGCAGGAAAAGGGGGTGCATGGAAAAGATTTGGGGTCTAGAGGAGAGCTTAGGATTGGTTTAGAAAAACAGCCAAGCAGACCAACGGAGAATTGGGGCATGGTAAAGGAGATATCTTTATTATTTTTTTAGAGCTTCCTATCTTCCAAAATCTGTATTAAATGCTTTATCTTATTCTATGTATTTGTTTCTTTTTAACCTTACATTTTATTGGTTTTACTGTTTTCAACACAGCTAGTGTGTAATACACTAGTGTGTATTAGAATGAATGACTACCAAGGCACGCATGCTTTGTTCTCTCTCAAATCACCTTTCACTTAATCCTCACCCCAAGTTCCTGAGGTAGGTATTATTAGCCTCATTTTAAATGAGGAAGTTGAGCCCCAAAGAGAGTAGGAGGCTTGTCTAAGACCATCTCCCTGTGAGAACTAGCAGAGCTGAATTCAAACCCAGTTCTGATGGGTCTCAAATCTCGCATTCTTTCCCCGGCATCACGCTTGTTCTCTGGCTCACTTGGGAGCACGGAGAGGCCGAGGCCAACCTCACCCTCAGTAAGCAGCACTTTCTTTGTGGTATTTGGCCAAGAAACTGTCATTTTATGTTGCGTCCTTTACTCCATCAACCAAAAGTCCGGTGTCCCTAGTCAACCCATTGAACCATGGTGTAAATATACAAAAAGAAAAAAAATTGAAACCAATCCCATTCAGGCTAGGATTTTTACTGTCTTGCAACTTGCCATTTCAGAAAGGCCAGGCATGACTATGGAAGGCCATAGAACTTTCAGAACAGCTGGCCCAGTGAAGGCAGATTGAGATGCTTTATGCTGATTGCTTTGATCCACATTCTGCAGTTGCAGCCCTCCCTTTTGTGAGCAGCCCTCCCGTTGAAGTCTATGAGAGCCGGGGACCCCTGGGAAAACAGGTAACACAGAGCACAGCCCTTTGTTCTTCAGCCGTCCTGTCAAAATTCTTTAATTTAAAATAAATCCCTTTTTTCACTTGCATTCAATTATTCCTTTTTGGTTAAAATTCTCCGTGTGTGTTATTTCCTGCTTAGTCTTTCAAAGTTTTTCCTGAAAAAAAAAAAAGGACCTATTTTGGAGAACAAGTGTGCCTTGCACAGTGTGAAGCAAAAACCATACTGACAGAAAGCTTTTCATTTTTTCAAATACATTAGCCGTGGTTATAACTTCAAGCCCTGGTAGGGTTTCAATCATATTGGGATACATGTAATTTATGGCAAAATAAAATAATACCAGGTCATTGGAAATTGTTTTTTTAATCCTAATTTAACTTTTTTGCAATACTGTAAAAATATATCTGTTCATAAGTGAACATATCAGGTTTTAATAGTTATTTTCTCCACAATCATAACAAAGGTTTGGGAGTTAGGGCTCTGAATGGCTTTTCCATGAGTTTTCAGGAAACTTGGTTTTCTGTCCAACAGTTGGCTATAGAGAGGTTTCACTGAACATGCTATATTTTCATCTGCCTCCTGACTAAATTCTGAAGGACACAAATTACTAGCCATAAATCTGCCTTCTGCACTAAGACCAAATCCATTCAGTAAAGTCCTGGCATTTTGATGATATTTTTGTTGTCATTGGCTATGCTGTAGGCATTTTTTTCCTTATCTATGTGATAAACTAGTTCCTATTCCTCCAATGATTTAAATTATACCTTTCCGTACTGATTTGACTTCAATCTTCTTGTAAAGAATGTTGACAACAAATCAGATCAGTGGTTATCACAAAGCGGAAATTCAATGTTCAGTCCTTTCAGATGGTTAAATCAATGATGATGTGTTTATTACTCAGGCTTATAATCGTATTTACTCACTGCAGATTTAGTGTTTAGCAATAAATGCTACCAAATAATTTTTAATCTAAACTCAGTCTTTTTTCTTTCTTTTTTTTCTTTTTATAGATTTTATTATTTTTAGAGAGAGGGGTAGGGAGACAGGCAGAGAGGGAGAGAAACATCTATGTATGATTGCCTTTCACCTGCCTCCAGCTACGGATTTGGCTGGAGATTTTTTCATTTTTAATATGCCCAAAACCACAGAGGAAAAAATATATGTGAGTGAATTTGTATGTTTATATGTGTGCACGAGTGCATTCAGGGGATATATATCTATATCTATATATACACACATACTATATATATACTGACATATATAATAACATGTTATAGTTACTATGCATATATAAATAAATAAAACTTATTTCAAATCCTCACCAAAAATACTATTTGACTATTTTTTACCCTTTTTAGAGTGGAGACAGAGTTTTTTTCTTACCCTTATAAGGGAAATCTAAGTCATGTCTAAGTGTCCCACCATGGGGCTGTGTTTCTTCTTCGCCAGTCGATCTCAGCTTTTGTTGAATCTGTGGACCCACCACGTTGTCAAAATCCACTCCCTTCTGCAGCTTGTGCAGAACATCAAGCCAAGAGCTTTTAGTGCTTAGCAAAGATATACTGAAAAGGCAAATGTCTTGGCAGCCATTTAAAATGTGTGTGAAAAGCCCCAAATAGTACCTCATCGAGTATCAACTCTGGCATTGGCAGAGGGAGGTGAGGGGAGACTTGAAACCTGCCCAGCACCATAATTTATTTTGCCAGGAGGTAAAAAATTGACCATAGTTCAGCATGTAATCCTTCTTCAAATATTATTTCTGGGAATACTTTTCTCACCAAACATGACCCTGCAAATTGAATCTTGCCTTGCCATCCCAGGTCTGCATTCCATAAGTTCTGTTCTGAAAGTAAACTGTTTATACAGGCAAAAAAATCAAGTTGGTCTTATTGTGCAGTCTAGAGAGACTTAGGATTTTGGGTCTAATAGTTTTCACTGCTTTGTTTTTACCCCCATCCAGATTACCAAAACAACTTTTTAAAATATATTTTGATTGTTATTACAGTTGTCCCACTTTTTCCCCCGTACCCATCCTCTTGGTACCCTTCCTCCAGCAATCTTCCCCGCCTTACTTAGTTCATACCATGGGTCATGGATAGACATTCTTTGGCTTTCCATTTCCTAAGCTGCTAATATCCCCCTGTCTATTTTGAACCTACCAATTATACTCCTTAATACCTGCACCATTTCCCCATTTCTCCCTTTTCCCCCCTCCCAGCTGATAGCCATCCAAACGATCTTCATATCTATGAATTGATTCCTATTCTCATTGGTTGCTTCATTTTTTTTTTAGATTTAGTTGTTGATAATTGTGAGTTTGTTGTCATTTTAATGTTCATAGTTTTTATCTTTTTCTTAAATAAGATCCTTTAACATTTCTTGTAGTAATGGCTTGCTGATGATGAATTCCTTTAGCTTTACCTTATCTGGGAAGTTCTTTATCTTCCCTTCCATTCTAAACGGTAGCTTTTCTGGATAGAGTAATCTTAGTTGTAGGTCCTTGCTTTTTATCACTTTGAATATTTCTTGCCAGCACCTTCTTGCCTGCAAAGTCTCTTTTGAGAAATTAGGGGATAATCTTATGGGAATGCCTTTGTAGGTAACTCTCAGCCTTTCTAGTGCTGCTTTAAGGTTCTTTAACTTTTGGCATTTTAATTATGATGTATCTTAGTGCGGTCCTTTTTGGGTCTAGCTTTTTTGATACTCTGTGCTTCCTGGACTTGTATGTCTATTTCCTTCACCAAATTAAGGAAGTTTTCTTTCATTATTTTTTCCCAGAAGTTTTCAATTTCTTGTTCTGCCTCTTCTCCTTCTGGACCCCTATGAATCAGATGTTGGCACTTTCATATATGTCCCAGAGTCTTTTTTTTTTTTTTTTTTTTTTTTTTTTTTTTTTTTTTTTTTTTTTTTTTTTTTTTTTTTTTTTTTTTTTTTTTTTTTTTTTTTTTTTTTTTTTTTTTTTTTTTTTTTTTTTTTTTTTTTTTTTTTTTTTTTTTTAGATTTTATTTATTATTTCCAGAGAGAGGGGAAGGGAGAGAGGCAAGGAGGGAGACATCAATGTATGGTTGCCTTTCTTTCTTTCTTTTCTTAATTTAATTTTATTGTTTTTGTATTACATCCATCCCCTTTTTGCTCCCCTCTGTCCTCTTCCCCACCCACCCATTCCCCACAAAGTCAATCCCATCCATGTCCGTGGGTCCTCCTTTATACTAGGTTCATGTTTAAACTGCTCCCCTTCTTTGCCTCTTCCTCTCCCCTCCCCCCAACCCCCTTCCCCCTGACCACTGAAGGCCTATTCACTATTCATATATTTGGTTCTGTTTTGCTTGTTGTTAGTTTTGTTCATTATTGTCCTGTAATGGGTGAGATCATTTGGTATTTGTCCTTCACTGACTGGCTTACTTCACTAAGCATAACACTTTCCAGTTCCATCCATGTTGTTGCAAATGGTACAAGTTCCTTCTTTCTTTCTGCTGTGTAGTATTCCATTGTGTAAATGTACCAAAGTTTTTTGATTCAATCATCCACTGATGGGCACTTAGGCTGTTTCCAGCATTTGGCTATTGTAAATAATGCTGCTATGAACATAGGTGTACATAGGTTCTTATGATGAATTGGTGTTTCAGGATTCTTTGGGTATAGTCCAAGTAGTGGAATCACTGGATCAAAAGGCAGTTCCATTTTTAGTTTTTTAAGGAAACCCCATACTGTTTTCCATAGTGGCTGCACCAGCCTGCATTCCCACCAACAGTGCCCCAGGGTTCTCTTTGCCCCACATCCTCACCAACACTTGTTGTTTGTTGATTTGTTGATGATTGTCATTCTGACAGGGGTGAAGTGGTATCTTATTGTGGTTTTAATTTGCATCTCTCTGATGACTAGTGATGTTGAGCATTCTTTCATATGCCTCTGGGCCCTTTGTATATCTTCCCCAGTGAGTTGTCTGTTCAGGTCCTTTGCCCATTTTTTTTTTTTCTTTTAATTTTATTGTTGTTGTATTACATCCATCCCTTTTTTTCTCCCCTCTGTCCCCCTCCCCACCCACCCTTTCCCCCCAAAGTCAATCCCACCTG
>PVIW01002173.1:0-235436 GCA_004026585.1 Noctilio leporinus
TTGTACCCTTTGCAACAACATGGATGGAACTGGAGAGTATTATGCTTAGTGAAATAAGCCAGTCAGTGAAGGACAAATATCATATGATCTCACCCATTACGGGACAATAATGAGCAAAACTAACAACAAGCAAAACAGAACCAAGTATATGAATACAAGGAATAGGCCTTCAGTGGTCAGGGGGAAAGGGGTTGGGGGGTGGGAGGAGGCAGAGTCAAGAAAGGGGAGCAGCTTAGACAAGAACCTAGTATAAAGGAACTATGGACATGGACAACAGGTGGGATTGACTTTGTGGGGAATGGGTGGGTGGGGAGGGGGACAGAGGGGAGCAAAAAGGGGATGAATGTAATACAACAACAATAAAATTAAAAAATAAAAAATAAAAAGATTTCTTCACATAGCACAGAATCCTGGGGCCATGCATTGTTGGAGGCTGAGAACTGAGATAAATTCTGACCCCTCTGATCATTTCCAAGGTTGTACGGCTATTAAAAGAAATGATCTGCACCTTTTCAGCTCCTGCTCTCACACTGCTTGAGCCCCCGATTATTTCATGGTAAATAACAGACTGCAGTAGCACAAACATACAATTACATCAAATAAATACTGAGGATGGAAAAGAGGTGAATGGTCTCCCAGTTTGTGGCAGTGGGCTAAGTAACCTGTCAGATGTTCCGCACATATCCCAGGGCAGACCTCTGGATTTTCCTGCTGATAAAAGGACCTTCCCTAAATGAAAATTACTTGGATCAATGGTTTTAATGCTGCCCTGTTTTTGTAAAGTCCAGATCAAATGTCAAGCAAGTTTGGATCTTGGGGTAGTTGGCATTTATCTATTGACTATCCCACCAGGCTCCACACTGGAGAACTCAATGTCTCAGAGAGCTGGGAGAACATTGCCACATTTGGGGGTACTGATGGAAGACAATGAGGGATTGTTTGCCAACAACAAGTTCCAGTTATCCTTTTGTTAAAATGAGTCTGCAAAGCTGCTGCATCTGTGTGTGCTGTGAAGCCCAGCACAATTGCCATTGTTACAGCCTTGTTTGTTGTGGCTGCTCCATGTGCACAGAATTGGCCAGGGCCGAGATTGCCATATTAAAATCATTCTTCTGAGCGCGTGGTGGTTGGGTCTCCAGTTACATAAATCTTTGCCTTGTGCTCCTGAACTTGACAGCCCAGCCTATAATGATTTGGGGATAGGGGCAGCACATGAAGCAATTGGTTCCTTGAGTCTGAGAATAAACAGGCATCTTGAGGTGGAAGGACAAGACTAAAAAAGAGCTCAACAGAAAGGACACATGCAATATATTTCTAGCTTACAGCACAAATTTGTGCAGCAACAAGCAGCCTTTGAATCCAGTCTGCACCTTGGAAATGCTTGAATTCTAAGTCTCAAATTTAAAAAATTGTTCATCTTTTTAGGAAGAAAGAAAGGGAGGGAGAAGGGAGAGAAAAGAGAGAAGGGAGAGAAGGAAGAAGGAAGGAAAGGTGTGATGGTTCTCTGGCATATCAAACTGAGTAGGCTAGGTTTCTGGAATAGAACAGAGGGAAGCATTTTGTAGGAAACACACCTTCTGGTTATTCGGTCAAACACTAATCTAGGCACTGCTGTGAAGGGGATCTAATTAAAGTTTTTATTCAATTGACTTTAAGTAAGTTTATCTTGGTAGGGCTAACTTAATCAGTAGAAGGCCTTTAAAAAAGGTTTGTTCTATCTGTTGTTGTTGCAGATGGTAAGCTTTCATTCTTTTTCATGACTGAGTCATACTCCATTACAGTGTACATATGCACCTCTTCTTTATCCACTCACCTACTGATGGACCCTTAGGTTGTGTTGTACATGGAATCTAAAAGAAACAAAATAAATGTACAAACAAAATAGAAACAGACTCAGAGATACAAAGAACATTTTGATAGTTGCCAGATGTGAGGGGCATTGAGAGGCTGAGTATAAAAGGGAAAAGGATTGGGAAGTCCAGATTGGTAGTTATAGAATCACCATGGGCATATAAAGTACAGCAGAGGGAATATTGTCAATAATATTGTAATAACTATGTACAGTGCCAAATGGGCACTAGATTTATCAGGGTGATCACATTCATAAGTTATACAAATGTCTGGTCACTATGTTATACACCTGTAACTAATATAATATTGTATGTCGTCTATAGTGAAAAATTAAAAAACAGTTTTAAAAACTGCTGGGTGTTCCCTGAGCTGCATTATAAGTAGAACCTGGGTCTATAATTGTTCTATCTGCACCAGAACTTCACGCCCTGCCTGTCTGTAAAAGCTTTAGTATGTGCCTGTCAGTTTCCAACTTGATCCTGACCTTCTTTCCCAGGCTGCCCATGGGTTTCAGTATCCACATTATTTCAGTCGATTCCTTATACTGTCTGTCTGTCTCTACCAGTTCTACTTCTCTCGTAGAACCTGATTCATAGAGAGGACAAGCCAGTCTAGCCATACAAATCAGCACAAACCATGGCATTGTCAACTCTACCAGCAAAGTTGTTCTCCACTTTTCCCCACCACACCCCCAACCTAAGGGATATGACACTTTTCCATCAAAACCATGGCTCAAAGAAAGGGGAGCAGCTTAGACAAGAACCTAGTATAAAGGAACCATGGACATGGACAATAGGTGGGATTGACTCTGGGGGGAATGGGTGGATGGGGAGGGGGACAGAGAGGAGCAAAAAGGGGATGGATGTAATACAACAATCAAATTAAAAAAAAAAAAAAAAAAAAACCATGGCTCACTGAGCCATGATTTCAGTAAAGGTGTTCTTAGGCAACTAACTGTAGCTGCAACTCTAAGAGTTGTAGTTCACAAAGCCTCTCCCAGAAGTTCTGCTCTCCTCCTCCCACACCTTACCTGGGAATGCCTTTGACTGAGTGCTTCTGTGGCATAGGCAAGGGCACACTGGTCACATGTCTTTCCTTGATACATGTTCAGCCAAAAGAGTGCCTAAGCAGGAGAATGTCAGGACCTGGCAATGATGCAGTGGTCACAGACCACTAGATCTTGATTCAACATAGGCTTTTCTCTATTTTCACCATTTTTAGCACCTGGGTAGAAATGATTAGGCATAACCAGGACACTGTTTGTTAGTCTGCATACTCTTTGAGTAATATACTCAGTAAATCATTTGTTGAAAAGTTTTTCTCTATATTTAGTTAATCTGGGTCTCACCTGGCTTTGGGCAGAGTCAAAGGAAGAGACAGATTTGCCTGTGGGGTGAGGGACGCCACATGGCTGACTTTTCTTTCTAGTCATGCTTTCCTTTCTTTTCACATTTTGATGTGATCAGAAAATAATCCCTTTTTCTCACTGGAGAAATAAGGAGGGTGGCTGAGTCTGGCCACTGTAGGATCTTGAGTACCAACAATTTTCAGCAAGTAAATTCCTGGCAACTAGGAGGTACTGGGATGAAATATGGCAGAGATGACGTGAGGGTAAGAGGAATGCTACAGAAGGCCAGTACTGAGAACCTGGAGCCTTAGTACCTCCAAAGCAGGGGGTAAGGTCAGAAGTGGCAGCGATGAGGACTGCAGGGCAGGGAGATGAAGCCCAGAAAGTGATCAGTGCCCTAGGTGGCTCCAGGTGAGCCAGGCAGGAAGGGCTGCGGAACTACAATTATAGATTAGCAAGAGGAAGTCCTATTGTTTGTAGCCTTTCCCTGATCCGAGATGAACAGGCCCCCTGGACGGAGGTTATTAAGTCAGCTTTTCAGAAAAGAGCATAGGAACAAGGCAGTGAAGGAAATGGCAGCCCCTCCCTGAGCAGCTCCACCTCCTCAGCTTTTCAAACCCCGACAGGTGCCCCATCGCAGGAAATCTGGGCCTTCTCCCAGGAAATACGTTCTACCTGGGAGAGCTCCTGTCATTTTCCTTATGGAAACAAATCACAGAAGACACACTTCTGAGGGCTCAGAGAGCCACTCCAAACTCCTGGACCCCTTAGCTACGCTACCTACATAAGAGAGACCTGAGAGGAGGCACAGGAAAGGTTTTTGTCCCTCAGGCATCTCCCTTAAGGATCTCCTTTCTGCCCACTGAGAGGCTGCATACTTTTCAACTACTTCATTCTTCCCTCTCCCCCAACCTGCCTGCTCCTGGTTCTGTCCCTAATACGACCCAGTGTGGGTGTAGTGGGAGGGTGAGGGAGGGGCTGCTTAGGTACTTCTCTTAGCTCTGCCAGCCCACAGGAGGGCAGCTTGACCTTCTGAGTCTAAAAGAGGAGACAAGTACTAAAAGGAAAGGATCCTGCCATTAGCTTTACAACTTTGCAAGCTCTGTGACCTTTTCCAAGATATTGAGCGCCAGCAAGGAGAGATAGTGAGCCGGCCCCACCTCCTCAGGCTGGCCATATGGAGCGAAGTGAGGTCAGAAGCCAGTGGGACAAGTGAAGCTGTTCTCTGTCCTGGAACACTGACGCTGATATAGAGGAGGTCTGACATGATGGACAGAACAAACTTCAAATCCCTACTGGGAGTATTATTTTGGACAAGCAGTTAATTTCTCTAAACTTTGATTTCCTCACCTTTTAGTGGAAAAAAATGAATTCTTTATATGGATGATGTAAGAAAAACTGACACAAAGTGTATAAACTATATTTAACCCCAGTTTCTAGAACACCAATAAATGGTGACAAATAGGAAGCAAAACAGGGACTGAAATCCTAAACTCTGACACAAATGCCATTCTTCCCACTACACCATTCTTGCCATTTGCTAATGATTCTTTTAGGGAAAGACTGATAGAAAGATAGGTGATAGTTCCTATTCTCATATGTTTATTTGTGGTGTGTGTTTCATATTCATAGTAGAGAAGACACACACAGTAATGTTGGCTTAGCGAAGGTGGTCCTGGCAACATATTTAGAGATTTAAAGGAGTGAGGCATTAAAATAAAATACAAAAGTCACTTTGAGAATACTTTAGAAATGAATAGAATTAATAATATGAATAGGGGGGAGGAGAAATGGCATTATTCTGATACCTAAACCAAATACAGATATCATAAGAAAACTACAGACCAATATTCCTCATGAACATGGATGCATAATTCTTAATAAAACATAAATAAATTGAACTAGCAATATATAAATAAAATAACATACGATGTTATTCTATTACAGGAATCAAAGCTTGGTTCAACATTTGAAAACCCCTATCAGCAGACTAAGGAAGAAAGGCCGTACCATCATCTCAACAGATGCACAAATAGAACTCATAGGATTTAATATCCATTTATGATCAAATTCTCAGAAAACTAAGAATAGAAAGGAACTTCCTCACACAGATAAAGGATATATATGGAAAAGTCACAGCTAATAGCATCCTTAAGTTAAAAGAATGAATGCTTTACCTCTAAGTTTGGGAAGAATGTTCATTCTTACCATTCCTAGTCAACATTTTACTACAGGTCCTAGGCAGTACAATAAGGCAACAAAATAAATAAAAGGCATCCAGATTGGAATAGAAAAACCAAAATTACCTCTGTATCCAGAAAATATGGTTATCTACATAGAAAATCCTCAAGAATTCACACATACATACACACACACACACACACACACACACACCAGGCTATAAAATCCATAAACTTAGCCAAGACAAATATTTGAAAGAAATGTAATTCCTATACACCAAAAATGTGAACAATTCAAATTAATTTTTAGTAAACTTACAAGAAGACTTAAATAAATGGTAAGCTAAAACATGTTCAAAAATTGGAAGCTTCCATATTGTTAAGGTGCCAATTTTATCTAAAATAAGGAATAATTTCATTGCAATCCCAATGAAAATCTCAGAAGGCCTTTTTGAAGAAAATCACAAGCTGATTCTAAAAGGAATATGTTATAAAAGCAAAAGACCAGAAGTAGTCAAAACACTTTAGAAAACTAAAAAGAAAGGTGTCCCTTTCACTCTCCCACTCCTCCCACATTCACATTGCTGACACTGGATGTGTGGCTTTTCCCCACACCAAGCAATTCTCTGCAACACTACAAAGGGGCCCTACTATTTAGCTCCATTCCACATACTCAGATCACACAGGATAAGGGCTCAGTCCCCCAAAACTGCAGCCCTCCCCCACTTGCGAAACTAATTCCAAGTCCCAGGTTGTCACCAGACTTCTGAGTGACCAGCTATAAATTAGAATTCCCACAATTTCTCCTTGAGCTTGGTAAGTTGCTAGATTGCTCACAAAACTTGGGGGAGCATCTACATTTACAATCTATTATAAAACAGTATGACAAATGATACCAAAAAAATCCAGCTGGATAAGATGCCGGAGTCAGGGTGCAGGGATAGGGCACAGAGCCCCCCCACACCCCCTGCAGGTATACCACTCTCCCAGCACACACACAGCTTCACCAACTTGGACTCTCTCAGAACCTCATACTTTAGGGATTTTTATGGAGGCTTCATTACACAGGCACAATCCCAAATTAACTTCATTTCCAGCCTCTCTCCTCTCTCTGGAGAATGGGAAGTTGGACTGAATATTCCAAGCTTCTAATCATGGTTTGGTCTTTCTGGTGACTAGCCCCTTTCCAGGAGCCCACCCAAGAGTCATCTATCACCAAGGAAACTCCAAGGAATGGAGGGGTTTGGGTAGGAAACAGGGTCAAAACCAAGTATCAGAAGAAAAGATCCTCCCAGCACTCTGATCACTTAGGAAATTATGAGGGTTTTAGGAGCTTTGTGCCAGGAACCAGGGGAGCAGAGACTGTATGTGTTTCTGTATATGTCCATGTGTGTGATTTTTCCTATTATTTCACAGGAGAGAACTGTCACATCAAATTTCAAAACTTCCTATAATACTACAATGATCAAGACAGCATGGTACCGGGGATAGGACAAATACACACAAGAGAATGCAATAGAGTCCTGAAATAGACCCATGCATAAATGGTCAATAGATTTTTGGCAAGGGTACCAAGAAAAGGAGAAAGAATTTCCAACAAATGATGCTGGAAAATTTGGACAGCTATATGCGAAAACAGTGAATCTCAACCTGTAACTCATGCCACATACAAAAACTGACTCTAAATACATTATAGACCAAAGGGTAAAATCCCAAGCTTATAAAATCCATAGAAGAAAAAAATGGAGACAATCTTTGAGACATGGGGTTAGACAAAGATGTCTTTGATTGGACACAAAAATGTATGAGAAAATTGATAAAACTGGACTTCATAAAAATCAAGTTTTAGCTGCATAAAAGGCAGTTGAGAAAGAAGCTACATATTGTGGAAAAATATGCACAAAATGTGTGTATATATATATATATATATATATATATATATATATATATATATCAATGGACTAGTATCCAGAACACATAAAAACTCTCATAACTTAATAAGAAAGTAAACAATATTAATGAAAAACTGGCAAAAGATTTAAAGAGAAATTTCATCAAAGAGATGCAGATGGCAAATGAGCACATAGACTGTCAACACGGTTAGGAAAATGCACACCTACAACACACCTAGTAGATGTGAAAAACAAAAAAGGATGCAAAGTCCCTGGAACCCTCATACATTGTCAAGTGGGCATAGAAAGTGGTACAGCTACTTTGGAAAACTCTGGCAATTTCTTAGAAAGTTAAATATACATTTGCCTTACAACCCAGAAATACCTTTTCCTGAAAATCATCCAAAGAAAATTAAAATACATGTTCATACAAAAACTATAAATATTTGTAGTATCTCGATTCATAATTGTTAAAAAAACAGAAACAACTTAGGTCAATATCAACTGGGAGAGAGAGAGAGAGAAATTGTGATACATCTGTACATTAAAATAATACACAGCAGTGAAAAAGGAACCAACTATTTGATATATTTAACAACATGAATCTTGAAAGCATT
The DNA here is from genome assembly GCA_004026585.1 of Noctilio leporinus. Lineage (NCBI taxonomy): Eukaryota > Metazoa > Chordata > Mammalia > Chiroptera > Noctilionidae > Noctilio > Noctilio leporinus. The sequence goes on from PVIW01002173.1 coordinate 7,889, forward strand.
ATTTTAAGTAAAATATGTGATATGTAAAAGACTCCATACTGTATGATTCTATTTTTATGCCATTGTTGAAAAATGTAAAGGCATGAAATCAGATCAGTCACATCTAGGAAGTATAATGGAAGAAAGGGATGACAGAAATTTGGAGTTAGAGAAAAATTCTATACCTTCACTTTTGTAGGGTTATATGACCATACACGTTTGTCAGAAGTCATGGAACCATACACCTAACATGGGTGAATTTTATTGTGTGCAAATTGCATCTCAGTAAACCTAACATTTAAAAAGTAATGGGAAAAAAATAATCTTTCTCCAAAAGAAAATATGCAAAAAAGTACAATCAAATAGGTGGTAAGTCAGGTTAACACTGACTAATGTCAACATATACAGTAAGAGAAAGTGAATAGTTCTTTGTATGATTTTGATCATATTCATGTAACATATTTCAAATAACTGGAAGAAAACCAACTAGACTAGCTGGGTTATCTACTAGCAAAAAATGTAATAAATGCCAAACAGGACAATTGATTCCCCAAATATAATAAGCTAAATGGTGATCCCCAGAAAGATATGTACACATTCAAATTCAGAACCTATGACTGTTACCTTACATGGCAAAAGATGTGATTAAGGATCTTGAGACAAGGTGTGCTTACCCTGAATAATCTATCCTAAATGCAATCATGTGTACATTCATAAGGGAGGTGATTTTGAGACATGCAGATGAGAAGGCAATGTGAAAATGGAGGTAGAGACTGAAGTGATACAGCTACAAGCCCAAGACTGCTGGCAGCCAACAGAAGCTAGAAAAGGCAAGAAATTTATTCTTCCCCCGAGTCCCCAGATAGCGCGGCCCTATCAACACCTGATTTCAGCTCAGTGAAGTTGCTTGGATTTCCAGGCTTCATAATTATTTTAAAAATTCTGCCCTGGCTGGTGGCACAGTGGATAAGGCGCCAGCCTGGGAATCCAAAGGTTGATGGTTCTATTCCCAGCCAGAGCACATAAGCAAGTTGCAAGCCAGGTCTCCAGCTAGGTCCATAGCTGGAGGCAGGTAAAAGGCAACCAGACATTGATGTATCTCTCCCTCTCTCCCTTCCCTTCTCTTTGAAAATGATAAATAAAATCTTTTTTTTTTAATTCTGTTTCCCTAAGCCACCAAGTTTCTGATATGCTACAGCAGCCACAAGAAAATAATATACCACATTATAATGATATGGTAATTAATACAGGGATAGGGTAGACATGCCTAACTTCACAATAGAAGTAGGCCCTGTATGAATTCTTCCTGAATTGTACTGACCAATATAGTCTGTTCTGTGGCTTGTTCCCCTTGCCCTAACCATCACATCCAACAGGTAAGCCTGCCAAAGCGAGAAGTAAAATCACAGTGATGGGAGCAGAGGCTGCTGCTTGCCCACCTCGTAGCCAATCTCCTTTCTTCCTTAGTAAATAATATCTACACAGTTTGACACTGCATTGTGCCCAGCTGAAATATCACATTTCCACACCTCCCTTGTAGATACAGATGGCCAATGAGATTTAAGCAGAAGTTACTGGAGAATGTTTCAGGGAAAGGTCTTCAAAAGTTTATTCAACTTGGATTCAAATGCCTTTACCCACCTCCTTTCCTTCTTTCTGATGTCTGCAAGGCAGCAGTGATGGATGGAGCTCCAGCATCCATCGCTTGACAGTGAGGTGACCTTGAACATAGAAGGCACGCACTAAGGATGGAAGTGCAAAAAAGACAGAAGGAGCCTAGGTTTCTAGTGACCATGAAGCTGCTGTACTGGTCCTGGACTGCTTGCCTCTGTGAATAAGGCCATGAGCATTTTGAGCCTCTATTAATAGCAGTCAAAAGCAATTCCCGATTCAAGGATTTAATTAAATTTATAAAATAGTACTAAAAAGGAGAAAGAGAAAGCTAAAAATGAAAGATTAAAAATGATAGCTTGATTTCTCCCCTGGTATAGCTTTCTCAGAATCAGATTTCTAATATTTTAATCTGCCATTCTTTACTCTTTCCCTTTTCAGTTAAACTGAAAATGAATAGAAATGGATAATTTACAAGTTATACCACTTTATGTCCCAGAACTACATGAAAAGAGTTCCAAGCCATGTTACTTGTTACAAACCCAGAAAAAGTTACTTTAGCAGCCAAATTATTAATTTCCCCATTCTCTTATATTATTAACCAATGTACTCAAAGAGCATCAAAACACTTTCTTTGTAAACTACATGATTTTGCATTTTGCAGAGGCTGACTTATTTTGACCCTAAAGAATTTAGATAATTTTCTCTCGATCATTAAAAACACAAGTACATGTACAAGACAGATATAAAGGTGCAAGTTCTAAAATCTTAAAAAAAGAAGAAGAAGAAGAAGTGAAGTCCCAGATGAAGGTCAAGAATAGGGAGAATTGCTGATTGGAATGACAAAACGCAGATTTAGAAAACAGCAATCATCATCATCATCATCATCATCATCATCATCATCATCTTTTGCATGTTTTAAAATCTGAGAAGACCAGCAGCCTGGGTGACTGACTGCCTGCAGAGCTGAAGCTTCTGGATCGCAGTTCTGTTTACAAGAGCTCCATTCACACCATTCCACAAACCCCCCATTCACACCCCCATACAGACTGTCTGTCCTGGGAGAGCAATTTGGGGACTGCCAGGACTATAAACCCAAGTCATGATAAATAAGATCCCAAGCTCTGCCAGGTATAGGACATAAGGCAGAACAGTTCATCTACAGTGGGCTCCTAATCTAATTTTACATTCATTTGAGTTTCCTCACCTCCAATAATATTTCTGAAAAGGGGGTTTAAACTGGCACAGAAGAAATTGAAACTGACAAGCTTTTGTTGCATGCACTTCCAGCTGGAAAAAGGACACTGTATCCACACAAAGGAGGAGGTTCCATGGAGCACTGCCCAGGGACCCAAGGACACTTCCACACAACTGTCAACATCAGCGCGTCTGTCCAGTTTAACGCCCTGGGTAATAAAGTTGGAAGGAACAGGGAGTCATTTCAATTGCACTTTAATTTCAACTCAGAAACAGTCTCTGAGAAAAACTGAAAGGTCATTCATACTCTTCAGAGCACTGACCTTGGTCTGTTAGGGTGAAGAAAAAAAAAAAATAGAAATTTAGGTGGCTAAAGACTTGAGTGTGGATATGCTACAATTTTTTATGTGACCTTAAACAGGTTAACTTCCTTGAGCTTTGGTTTCCTCATCAGGTAAATAACGTTGCTAAGACATTTATTCCTGAATGAAGTGTAAAAAAATGGCCATCGGTGCTCAGTAAATGCTGATTCATTTTTCTCTTCTATACAGTCCCATAGCCCCAAACTGGCAGCTCACAAGACAAAGTGGTCAAATAGACATGTTTTTGCTGCAATATTGGATATTTTTTTATTTTGTGGAGCCACAATTAAATATTTTCCTAAAACCAATTTTATTTTGAGAAACTGTACTGCTAACACCATGCTTTTGGCCATGTAACTGTTGGCATTGATTATATAGGCAGGGCATGTGCTAGCCAGCACATCAGCTTCCTTATCCAGCCATGATTATCCCCTTGAGTTCATTGCCTGAGAACATAGATATTTGAATGTACAGAATAGACTGGCAGCCACAAAGGGACCCACTCATGCCACCATATTTTGTACTGAATCACACATTCCTTTGGTACCCTAGTCCAACACTGAAGTGGAATATGTCATTTGGGCTAACTCTACTTATAATGAACCAACAGACTGAATGTGAAATTGGAAGTTCATTCAACTAGTTACCTGAAAGCAAGTGATGGAGGAAGAAGGTCAAGGAGACACACACCCAACCCATGGCAGACTGACCGAATTCAGCTGGGTTCATTGTGCCCTTTTGTGTATCCAGTGAAACTCGTTCAGAGGAACAAAGTATAAATCACACACTTTAATCCTAATAGTGTTAATTAACATTTAAATGTGTTTCTTTATTCTAAGATAATTTGAGTCAATTTACACTTGCAATCGTGTATTAAATTAAATAAACTGTCAAATAAAATAGACATGGGAACAAACTCTTATGAGAGCAAGGAGAAACAGACACACTCATATTGCTGAATCAATACTAGTACAAAATGGTACAACACACCTCTCCACAACAGGGAATTTGGAAATATCTAATAAAATTCTAGATGAATTTATCATTTAGATCCCCCAACACCCATTTCCAGGAAACTAGCATGAACACACACCTGCATAACTGGGAAATAACATGCATTAAGTGTATTAGTTATTTATTGCTGCACCACAAATATAGGACTATGGGGTTTGACACTCATAACTTCTAGGCAAACCGGGACTGTTAGTCAATCTAATAACAAATTGCCCTAAAATTTAGCAGCTTGAAGCAATATACATTTTTTTAACTCACAGTTTTTGTGAATCAAGAACCCTGAAATGCTTTCGCTGGACCTCTGCTTGTCTCTCACAAGGCTGTGGCCAGTGTCAGCCAGGGTGGGGTCCCACCTGAGGCTCTCTGAGGAGGGGATCTGCTTCCAGGCTCCGTTAACTTGCTCCTGAGAGAGTCCCATTCCTCCAGCTATTGGAATGAAGGTGCAGGTCACTTGCTGGCTATGGGCTAGAGGCTGCACTTAGTTCCTTGCCATATGGCCATCTCTCACATGGCAACTTGCTTCATCAAAGCCAATACAAAGAGAGTTTTCTAGCAAGATGGAACTCATAATTTTGGTAACCTAACCACAGAAATGGCATCCTTCAATATTGCATTATTCTATTGGTCAGATGCTACTCAATATTGCCATGCTTTATTGGTTAGAAGGTGGGGCTTACACAGGAAGTAGAAATCACCTGGGCCTAGCATAGAATCTGCCCCCTGGCCTAGGTGTATCAGACACATCTGTGTTCCATTTCAAATCTTAAACTCCCAGGTCTTGATTAGCTTCATAGACCCAAAACATACCAATTAAAGGGGAGGCTGGGGCACCTTAAAGAAGATCACTGCCAGTCCTTTACAAATATATCTGATAAACACACCACTGTCCCTCCCCAAAGTGACCTACAGCCACTTACCAGAATAACTGTGTAGTGGGGAAAGGAGAATACAGAGATGTTTAAAGAAATAATACATGTTAAATAATACATATTCTTAAAACACTATCATGTAACTACAAATATCATCTACTACCATTCACTGCTTAGAAAAGCATGGAGGACAGGAGATGGATGAAATTCTGGCCTAAGATCATTTCATGGTGGATCTAGTGGTTATTCCTCCACTAACTGAGTTTATAATTGGGATAGGTACATTTAAAAGATGGAAATCCCTCACACCTGTTTTCTGAAAGTTGCAGTTAGAGCCCTAGTGATAAAAGGCCTTAGTGGAAAACCGTTATGATTGGTATAACTCTAGCAGCTCGGGTGATAGGTACAACCAAAACAGCTTGTGATACCACCCACTTTCTTCCTGGGCATCATTTGAGGTGAGACTAAAAGTCCTAAAGCCACAGTGTGCCCTGCATGTGTGATTTGAAACATACTGGGCAGGTTTCTGGACCCCTATAACCCCCACCCACTAGTCTATCATGTAAAAGCTCATTATCCCTGAAAGGAGTAACACATTAACACAATGTTAGTTATATAGCATCTATACCCCGCTTTAGAGGGTCTACAAAGCTTCAGCTACACACTCAACAATTAAGGTAATTACAGCCACAGCTGGTGTACTCGGAAAGCTATAGGCCAGGACTATAGGCCACCATTAAGGCAACTGCAGGGGTTCCCTCTGTGAAAGTCCTGCATCACTTAATCAGCCCACATTGGCGATTTAGCACTAACTTCTCTCCAGGGACAGCTTAGGCACAAAGGATGACAGCAACATTGGGCAGGTGTGGGAGCCAACCTCGCTGAAAATCCTCACTCCCCAAAGGAGCCAACACTATGTCCTGTAACAACTCCCTAGAAGTAGCTTTCATGGCCCTCAAGAAACACCTTTTACAAAAGTCACCACACTCAGGGAATCCCAAAGCATGGTGTCCTTGGCAAAGTGTGGTTCCCTATAGTTCCTCCCAGCCCAGATGCAATTTACCAATCAAGGGTCATTTTTATCATCGGCAGTGTTGCCTGAAAATGCCATTTGTAACCTAACCTACCCTTAAGAGGTTGCCAGAGTAACAGCTATATCACTAACCTAATGTCAAGTTCTCATTCAGAAGGGAAAGATTTATTTACCCTTTACCCCGCTGCCCTTGTGTGAAAGAATCTATAGGTTCTGCTTTAATTTAGGAAGAGGATACTGTTCCGATGTCTTTTGGGGGAGCCACATAGGAGGAGACTGGAGTGGAAAGAGAGCCAGCTTTAACTCCTCCCCTTTTGTTCTGGAGTGATTTCTGCTTGATGTATGAGGCTGACATGTTTTTTGGCTGGTTTCAACGAGGGAAGCTGCTATTGCAACAACCCAGTGAAATCGCATGGCTTCACTTGACAGCCAGAGACAGAGGTGCCTGGGACTATGACAGCAGAAAGTAAATGTCACCCACTCTCCACTATGCCCTTCAAATCAGAGGCCAGCACAGTCTTACCCTGGGTCCAGAAAACTCCATTAGGCTCTTAACCCCTGGGAGCTCCACTGCTTCCAGGTGGGCCTGCAGGTGGGACACACTCGCTGGGAGGTGGGGACCACTCATCTGATTCTCTCTGAGGCCTCTGAGCCCATAGGCCCTTTCAACTCTCTGCTCCTTCTTCTAGTGCACCCTCTTTTCCTCTCCCAGATTTGGTCACTTGGCCCCATTCTCTGTCCCCTGGTATGGAGCTAGAGAGTTTAGAGTCCTTATGGATAAAGGGCAGAGTGAAAGTCAAGCATATATTTATTTACACAACAATCAAATTGTTTTCCTTGTGAGAGTGCCTCCGTAAAAACCTTCTGCTCTATTTTGCTGAAACGATCTCTAACTCTTTTTCTCCCCTTTCGAGTTATGTTAAAAACAAGTGTCTCAGGGGACAGAGGGAAAGCAAGGAACTCACACCACATCTAAATACCTCTAGTTTTACAGAAATCTGTCTTGTTTGTTCCCCCAAAACTGGAACATCCATAGGAAGAGGTGGGCCCTGAAAGACCTCCCCTCCCCCAAGGATGGGCAGCAAGCTCACTTCTCCTGTTTTCATCTTCCCACTGGGCTCTGTCCTCCTTACGGCCACAGTCATCCCAAGCGCCTCGCAAACAGGCACCAGCCCGACAGGGAAAAGTCAGTTCTTTTTTCTCCTGCAGCAAGTCCAGCAGGCATCTTTAATGATTCTCCTGGGGCTTTGGTCAGCTGCCCAGAAAGCCTAGAACAGGCCTGGGAGAAGACAGAGGAGCTGGCATCTGCGGCCATTCCTTAATGAATTTCCTGAAGGGGGAGATGAAATATAGGGCGAAGTCCGAGGAGGCGAGCTGGGGAAAGCGAGCAGATGTGGTAAAAGATACTCTTTCATGTTTCCTGTGCACTAGCAATCTGCAGATGCACGTTGGCAGGGCTACAGTCGGGGAACAGAGGAGGCTGGAGTTTGCACATCTGGAACTCATCTGGTTGGGGGCAGAGTTCAAACGCTCTCTGCTTCAGCTGCTTTGCGACGTACCTTGCCAGGCAAGCCGTTGCTGGGGATGGAGGAGCCAGCCCTTCCAAGTCCCTCGGGCCTCGCTCCAGGGGAAGCCCTACCTAAGCCGGTGGGTTTTCCTCTGTATCAGTTCCGTCACATGGAAAAGTTGAAATAATTATTTGAACAAAACCAGAAAGAAAGAAAGGGACTGGGAGAGGAAGGGTGTGAAGAGAGGACTGTGCCACAACTGAGAGAAGCCTGGCTAGCCATCAAGAAACAAAATGTTCTTGGACCAAATCCAGTGCATGAGTTAACTGGAGAGCAAAGAACACCATTCAGTGGAGGGGGGAAGAAAGGCTTTCTCTCTGCATAGTAACACCCAGGGAGCACGCTCACACCACATTCACTTTTCTCAGAAATCCTTGTACATTTTGCCTTCACTGATTTCAGGAATGCAGAGGGCTCTCTAGATCCAAAGGGAATTGCTCCCCATGTAAGGATTTATGGGCTCCTGCAGGGAGAGGGCAGGATCTCTGTGGGCCTGGTCATCACCCTTACTGACCCGCAGCCTCCTACTGCCACTGTGTGACACGTCCTCCCTCCCAGAGGGGGCAAGGTCACCGCGGGTGTTCAGCTTCCTTCAGAGGATGGACATCTTTGGGGTGAAATGGTGCCCTTGCTCAAAGTTCCTGCCCTGCTCAACTATGTAGACCATATTGGCGGCAGCTGTCAGCAGGCTGAGCCTGGGCTTCATGCACTGGCATGTGGCAAGAACTTGCAAGGAGTGGTAATGAGTTAAAGACTCTGGGGACACTCCCAGGTTGGTTGATATGGTCCAGGTCCCCAGAAGGATAAGAGTCCACCTGGGGAGAGAATGGAGCACATGAAAAGATGAGTAACAAAATGCAACCAGATATAATAAATGCCACATGCAGAATAAAACACGTTCAGACAGATCTCCTCATAATCCCTACCACCAAAACCTGCCTACCTTCCTGTCTCCACTACCTTGATGAACATCTCTGCCATGCCCAAAGTTTCCTAATCCTGAAATGGTCATTTCTCTCTATCACCTTACTTATCCAATTTGGCCATAGATCTTGGTGATTTTATGCTCTTGAATGTGTCCACCTCCCCATCCCACCCACCTCAACGTCTCTTGCCTAAATCACTATAGCTGCCTCTGAATTAATCTTGTTCCCTAAGTCCATGCTCCAAGTTATCTTTCTGAAATATATATCTGAGCATTTCACTCCTTAAATAATTCAATGGCTCCCAACAAATTTTAGGATGAAGCTCAGCCTCCTGAGCATGACATATAAAATGCTCATGATCTGGTTTTTCTCTTCCTTGTAAACTTCATCTTCCATGGTGTGCTGGGCAATGTTTGACAACCTGACCTCGAGATGCACCCTGTGCTGTCTTCTACTGCACACTCCCCCTCAAACAACAATGAACTTCTCCCAACTTCCTGGTCATGCTCTAATCTCACCTTCACTGGGCCTCTGCCTATCTTTCTCTATCTGCCCAGAAAGAGCTTTTTCTACCTCCCTCATACTGAGTAATCCTTTAAGACATTGCTCCTCCCAAGAAGCCAGCCTACAGCGAATGTAGTGAACTTTCTGTGGCCACCAAAATGCAGCCCTATAATTGTGCACTGATGAGGCCTGCTGCTCTAACCAGGCACCCTTAAGAACAAGCATTATTTTTTTTTCAATTACAGTTGACATTCAATAGTATTTATATTGAATAATATTTCTATTAGATTCAGGTATAGCATAATGGTTAGACATTTATATAATTTATGAAGTGATCCCCTTGATAAGTATAGTACCCACCTGGCACCATACATAGTTATTCTAGGTACCCATCAGTAGACAAGTGGATTTAAAAACTGTGGTGCATATATACAACAGAATGTTATTTCGCTGTAAAAAAGAATAAAGTCTTACCATTTGTGGTAATATGGATGAACCTAGGGGACATTATGCTAAGTGAATTAAGTCACTTATGTGGAAATCTAAAGAACAAAATAAACAAGTGCCATTTTAATCTTTGTATTCAAACTGCCTTAAATGCTTCCTAGCCCATAGTAGGTGTTCAGTACTTGCTGAATTAAAGAGTATAAACAGCGATGGTCTTTAATTTACTACTCTCTTGCAAAAAGTTACACTGCACCCTCTTGGGAAAAGATTCAAGTTTGCAAATAAGTATGATAGGCCTTTCACAGACATCTAGCTCAGGGAAGTGCAGGAGTCTGAGTAGCTAGAGAAGACTTCCTGGAGCACAGTTGGCAGATTTAGCAAATTAAAGTACAGGATGCTGACCTGGCCAGTGGTTTAATGGATAGGCACCAGCCTGTGAATCCAAAGGTCACTGGTTCGATTCCCAGTCAGGGAACATAACCAGGTTGCAAGCCAGGTCTCCAGCCAGGACCCCAGGTGAAGGCAGATGAAAGGCAATCACACATTGATGTTTCTCTCCCTTTCTTTTTCTCTCCCTGCCCTTCTCTCTGAAAATAATGAATAAAATCTTTTTAAAATAATTAAAAAAAATAAAGTACAAGATGCCCAGTTAAATTTGAATTTTAGATGAACAATAAATATTTTTAGTACAGTAATTCCTAAGCAATATTCAAGAAATACAGTCAAAAAGTATTTGTGTATCTGAAAGTCATATTAAATAGGGTGTGCAGTATTTTATCTCATTACCCTATATTTGATGAGACTGTATTTGAGCAAGAAGTTAATGGAAGAGTCAGATTTAGAGAGGGCAATGAGAACATGCACTGGTCTTGTCATTGGAGACTGGTGGGAAGGGTGTGGAAACCTTCAAGGCACTTTCATTTGGTCAAGTTAGGGCATAAGGTTTGTGTCCACAGAGGATAAGAGGCTGAAAAAAAGAAAAAAAATATTAAAATTGATGTCACCAGAGAAGAGATAATTGCAATTATTTGGACATTTGTTCAGAGTTCATAAGTCCTGAACTGGCCTAGAGGCAATTGGAAGAAAAGACAGGAAGAAAGGGCAGATTTCTAAATATGTGGGAAGTGGAGAGGGGAGGGGGTCTAAGGAATCCTTAGAGATTTAAGACCCAAGAGGAGGAGCCAGCTTAGAGAGAACAGTCAGAAGAGGATGTGCTTTATTTAGACAAACTGACTTTGATGTGAAAGTAGGACATCCAAGGAGAAATGTACAGCCAAGTTGGACATGAAGTGTGACAGCCTGGGTATGACAGTGACTGGGGAGTGTCCCCACATACAAGTTGTGATGGCTTTGAAAGGGCTCTCCTTCACTCACATGTCTTCATTCTTGACAAAGGAACGGGACTCTCCTCACCACTATCTCACACAGTGAGAAAGAACACTAACATACCAAGGTGTTCAACAGCTCCTCATTCCAGAGCTCCTCAAGAGTCCACTGGGCCACAGGGGAGAAGCCTCACTCTGGCTTCCCGAGGGAATGACTGATGCAGTTCACTGTAACACATTTATAACATAGATAAGGGCATTTTTATAGGAAGTCACCTAAAGTACTGTAAAGTCCAGATTTAATATAGTTCAAATCCATGCCTGAATAAATTCCTTATCTGCACAAAACTGGCAGAAGCAGAGTCTGTGGAAATAATAGGTGTGAAAGTGCTTTGAAAATTATAATGTACTACACAAATCTAGGAATATTATTATTCACACAAACTGAAAAGCTATAACTGAAAATCATTATCCAGATAACAATGATGCCAGTTAACTGAATATTTCAAGGAAATCAAATTTAACCCTCTCCCTGACACTTCTTATGGCTCTCTTGTCTTTCTTTTACACAGCACTCATCACCATCTAGGATACTCTATAAGCAATCATTGTTTTCTTGGCTACCCACAAAAACGTATGAGTAGTGAAGGCAAGAATTTATGTCTGTTTGGTTCATGGTCATATCTCTCCATTCCCTAAACAATGTTTATTTCTACTGGAGTGAATTAACGTTAGTTTTCAAAGGGATATATTTTGGTAGCTAGCAAGTGTCCTGAAAGACAAAGTGAAAAATCTCCAAATCACAGAATTCATTGTCCTGTATCTTCACATCAAATTGTCATGAAGGCCAATTAGGAGGTACCATCTGTGTGAACAACTTGATTGTCCTCACAATAAGACATCTCTAAGCCAATGCCTAAATCTTTCCTAGTACCGGGTGCTATAGGCATCCCAGGTGACCAGTGAGAGTTAATTTTCCTCCCTCAATAGGGACCTGGCTAAGCTAAGCTGTCTGATACTTCCTATCATACCCAAAAGGCCTCAATGTCTCAGCCCACCCCTGCTGAGTATTGACACAATGAAGGCTCTAAGTGGACTGTGCTTTTTCCAGTCCTCCTGGGAGAGTGTGTTTGTTTCAAATGCCAAAGAAGAGCCACATCTGAATTCCAATTCCAGAGCTCAGCATGTGTATTTGAGCCAATGGTTCTTTCTGCACTGTTCATTCCCCTGTCTCTGCAGAGTGTTGACTGGACACCGCCTTGCACATGGTGTTCTGCAGAGCAAATGCAAGAGAAAGGATTTCTGCTCAGCTTCCCAGCATGAACTGGCATCCCTACTGTAGCAACACACACACACTCTCTCTCACACACACACACAAATACACTGCAGCTGAAGCTCAGATGAGCCTTGAAACACATCCAGCTGCACTGTTATACCCAGCTGGTATGTGTCCTGGTTAAATAATGGAATAGGCTGGCAAGCCTTGGGAAACCCAGTCCAAAAGACTGTCATGGCTGAGAGTGCTTGGCCTCCCTGGGAGGCACAAGGCTCAGTGGGGAAAGACTCAGTAGCTGGATGTTAAGAGAGATGGAGGGATCCTAACTAAGATGAACTCTGAATAGCTGACTCTTATTAGAGTCCAGTTTCAAGAAGAGGGATAGAAATCAGCCATGACAGGTGGGCCACAAGACCCATGGGAACCTAAAGAAGTCAGTAGTCATGGCACCTGAATTCCCAGCAGGTCATTGTGACAGAACACCTCATGCCACTCTCACTATGGACTCCATCTACTCTGTTTCCACTCTTCTCCTGTGTGTCAATCACCCAGCCACCCACAAAGAGGCCGGAAAGGAGGCTCCCTGCTGTCTCCTTCTTACTGGGGGAACTGCCTCCTGTGAGTCTTCCCCTTCCTCTGTAAGGCCATTCAGCTCCACAGATCCTATCAACCCTTTCTCTTTTCTATTCTTGTCCTCAAGTTAATTCATTGCAGTATTCCTTTGGCCTCCTAATTACTGCCAGACGTGAAGCTGATGGGTTGGGCTTTGTAGACACTATTACTGCCAGATTCTCTTCCTTTCATTGTCTGGAAGCCTGTCTCTATTTAAGCCCTAATCCTTTGTGCCATTTTTGACCTAGTTCCCAGTATTTTATATTTTTCCATATTAAGTTAAATAAGCCACTTGTCAGCCTGCATATACCTTATTAGATCCAGCGCTTCTTCTTTCGTGACTCAAATGAATTCCAGGCAAAAAACAATTCCACCACCCAGTTCCAGGGACTTATCCTCTCTCTTAACTTATAGTATGAAGGACTAGATGGACAGTCTGTTGATACTCCTTAACTAGGCAAAGAGGTGCTGTAACTCATTACCTATAGTCTTCAGATGAGCCAATGTCTTTAAACATATCATGGAACAAGTATGGATAAAGAACTTCTTATCACTGTGAAATCTACCCATTTCTGAATAGAAAAATTGAATAACAGTTGATGAATGTGTTTAATAAATTAGAAGGAAGACATAATTGAGCAAGAGAAGAAAAGGAGCATGAAGATTCAAGAGTTCAACAAAATAATTTAACACTTATCTAAAGCAAAAGTAATACTCCCTCTTCATCTTAAGCGCCATATAGCCACATGTGTCACCGAACACGAGTGTAAGAGGCACTGCTTTGGAAAACATTGTTTCTTGAAACATGTAAGGCGTGATCACAGGCCTAAACAAAGACATCATTAGGGATAAAGAACCCACAGACTGGCCCTGCCCCTTTTATAAGAAGAAATTGCATGCACTGTGTTCATACCACAAACTCTTTGCACCAAACCAAACTTATAAAGGCCCTCAATGTTGCTTTGATATGCTCTATCTTGCTTACCCATCATTCAAGGAAACATTAGGACTACTAAGGGGTTTTACAAGTACTATTCACAGGCTATATTTCTGCTCCCAAATAAAGTACTTTCACAGCTGACCAATTGAAACTGTAGAGCAAGTGGGAAATTCATGGATTACATTCAGAAACATTAATGTCGAGGTGGTTTTTTAATCCCAGGAAGGAGTGGTAACTGCCTTGCCCTGGCTGGTGGCAACTTGTATTGTGCAATCTAAAGATAACATCTGGGACAGGTGAGAAATAAATAAAATCTATTGGTTTTGACTCGCCAAGAGGAGAGGCTGGTGCTAATCCATTTTTATCAGATTATAGAACCAATCCATTCTGTTTTAAAAGAATGTTTTTATAACTGATAAGCTATTAACAGTAAAAAATAAAAATAATTTAAAATATCTGTGACAAAACATGCTATGCATTTTCTATGCATTATTTTAAAACAACCATCTGGCAGATAGTAGGCCCTATTGTGATGGATGTTTTATAGGTGGAACCTGAAATTTAGTTAGCCAACCAGAGTCAAAGGACACCTGGTAGATATGCACAAGTCTGCCTAGCCCAGAGCCCTTGCTCTTAGCTACAATGCTTTAAAATAAATTCATGATTGATTTTTTAAATTAGACATATAAATAGAAGCACAGAACCAATTTTAACCACACTGACTCAGAGATGTGACACAACTTCTTCAAACAAATATACATTGTATAAATACAGTTTCACCAAAAAAATACAGCCATACTTAACATACTGTTGTATAAGCTTCATATCTGCATTTGGAATAGATTGTGAGGGTCTTTTATGTCAACAAATACTCTTCTACCACATCACATTGAATGACTGTTTTCTACACCGTCAAGTATATTATCAGTCCTCTTTTTGGACATCTTACAGAGTGCTATGATAAATATCCCAGTAGCTGACTTCTTACTCTTATCTTTATATCATTAAGATAAATTCCTAGAAACAAGATATATACATTATTCACAAGTTGTGCAATTGCCTTGGGAAGTGTGAATTTCCATTCCTGTCAGCAGCTATTAAAGAGTATCCTCTCCCTCATGCCATTACCAACATTGGTTTTATCATCTTTGCCAAATTGAAGGGGGAAATAATAAGATCTCCTTGATGTTTCACTTGCATTTGCCTAATTAGTACAGGGGTGGAACATTTTTCATATGGTTTTTGGTATTTGTACTAATTCTTTGTCAACTCTTTACTCATGTCCATAGCTCATTTTTCTTTCAGGGCTCATTTATATAGTAATCATTTGCCAAAATAATGTGTCAAATGTACAGTATTTCTCCCAATTTTAATTTGTTTTTTACTTGTCAGTCTTTTAATTGCAGAGAATTTTACATTTGTTTTTTCCTTTTTGATTTCTGTCACTGACATCATTCTTATAAAAGAATCTCTCTCTACTTCCAATTTATAAAAATACCTAAATTTTCTTCTTATACCTCAAAGTACTTTTTACATTGACATGTTTAATTTATCTGTAATTGTCTAATAATTAATTTATCCATATAAGATGTACTTTATTGTTTGCAATTTATTAAGCCTAGTGTCCAAACATCATTTACTAAATAATCTATAAAGTCATAACTCATTTGTAATTTTACATATTTATTTATACCAAAACTTTTTATATACTTATATTCCTTTTCAGAATTATTGCTCTATTCTACAGACTTTTCTCTTGATTCTTCTGCCAGTATTATCTATTTTAATTAGTATAGCTTTATAAGCCATATCAATGCCTCAGAGGGCAATTTTCCCTTTATTATTACCAAAATTTATTCATTCAAATGCATTTAAGAAGTATTCTGATATGGTTAGAATTGTATCACATAATTAGAATAATTTTTAAAGAATTGATAACTTTACAATTTGAGTAAATTGTTCCTTCAAGGAATGGGCAAGGCGTGTCTATTTATTCAAGTTTTCTTTGATTTTTCTCATTAATTCATTAACTTTCTTATAACATAATGTGTGCTGTTACATAAATAAAATCATCTTCTCTCTGTTACATTTTACAACTGGCTATTATGAAACTTAGATTTATACAATTGATATCCTAGCTGACCTTATTCTCACAGGGTAAACTTGATGCCCAAAGATCCTAATTGTTATTCAAAAGTTTCCCATTTCATCTGCAATACAACTGAGTACATAGAGGTACCAGTTAGGCCTACAGCTCTTCCCCTCCAGGATGCATCTCTCAATAGTCCACTTCTCCCCATCTCCACCACCACCACCCTGGCCAAAGCACCAGCAACGTTTGCCTAGATTATTATTGTGATGACTTCCTAACTGGTCCTTCTGGTTCCATAGTCCTTCCTTTAATCATTTTGAATTTCAAAAATGAGCAAATTATATCATTCCCCTGCTTAAAGGCTTCCCAGGACTTCTTAAATTCAAACGTCTTATTTACTCTGTACTTCTCTACATGATCTGGGCTCCAAGTACCTTTGCAACTATCTCTCTTCCCTGCGCTCCCTTCTTGGTGTGCTCTGAACAGAATTGTGTCTTCATTTCCTCCTCAGGCCCTTTCTGCAAGCTTTTTGTCTGCCTGGCAGCTCTTCTAGATGGCTGCTCCTTCTGACCATCTCCCTTCAACCTGGATCTCCCCCACCTCCATCTTGAAGACAGCATCTCAGAGTAGTCACAGTTTGCATCTTTAACATTATCAAATCCCTAGCAACTGAGCAGGTGTTTGTACAAATCTATGAAATGCATAAACTCAGGTCTTCTGAGCCATAGTACACCTTGTTTGGTGCAAGCAGCTCACATTGTACAACAGGTGGATGGACCTGTGTTTGCATTTCAGTCTCAGTCCTCATTTAACTTGAGTCCTCAAGAAAAATACTCAAAGCCTTGGAAAATTGCTTTCTTTAGGCATAAAATGGGGTGATAAGTAACTTGATCTATAGGATTGGTTTGAGAATTAAATGAGAAAACAAGTATTAAACTCTAGAATAATTCCTGGCTGAGAATAGGTACTCAAGATACCTTTTGCCCATTCCTGAGTTATTTTCACTCATTGTCTAGCATCTTTACCTAGTTTTTCAACTAGGGAACTATGGAATTTATTTCCCAGGAGCCTTAATATTACATTAAATGAGGCTTTCAAATTAGGTACAAAACAGAAAGTGCTACCATTTTGGATGGGTCCTTGTTGCAATTTTTTTGGAACTCAGAATGAGTAAACATTTCAGCAAATTATTTTCTACCCTAAATTGGAACATAGAGTCAAAGACAAAGACAGTCTAGCAAGTCAACCAAAAAAAATTATTTTGCTAAAAATCAACACAATTTGGGTCTCTAATCTTAAAGCCACATTAGGGGGAAATACTCATTGCTCAGATATCATGTAGCACACTGGAATTATAAAAGGTGGCATTAAACATAATCCCCAGAGGATAATTAAAAATTCAAATAAATTGATGATGATGGTTTCCTAAAGCAATTTCACTGAGTTTCCACAAACCTCCAGCATCAGGGGAATACATAAATTATATAAGGCTATAAAGTCTGACACAGTAGAAGTGGTTCATTCTGAAAAAGGAAATGAATTCTTTGACCTTGACTATCAAAACAGTAACATAGATTTTTCTACACTTTTCTTTGAAGTTTACAATTGAGAAGCCAGGTCAGTTTGTTCCTCTCTTATTTATATTTTTGAGGGTTATTCCAATGAATACAATCTGAAGAAGGGAAGGTAGGTCATCAAAATGGCCAGCGATCTTAGTTTGTGGCACCCTCCAAATTATGAGCTCACTTTAATTGAAATACTACCTGAAAGAGAGTGGGCACAAAGGCATAGGTCACCAGCTATTATAAAGAGGTTCCATATGAGCGTGGTTTTTTTTTTATTGTTTATTTCTAGTTTTAAGATCAACATCTGTTTTTCCAAGAGGTGCAAGAGAAGATCCAGCCACCACCAGCCCAGGGGATTGAGGGTGCATACTCCAGAGCATACTGCTGGGATTGAATTCCTGTTTCACATCTTACCAGCTGGGTAACCTCAGGAAAGTTACCTTACCCTGTTGTGTCTCAGTCGTCTTGTCTATACAATGGACTGATAAAAGTAGTACCTACATTGTAGGGTTGTAATGAGGAGTCAGAATTTGAAGGAACTCAGTAAAGCTTATGAAAGCCTGTATGAAAATCAATTACAAGTCACAAGAGATTTTTAATGTTTGGCTTTGTGAACTTTTGTCCTTAGTGAGAAGGGAAGGGATAAACCCTTTCCTTACTGAGGTAGTGGACTGGGACTCTCTTCACCCGGCCCTACCTTGTCCCTACCCTGTACCATACAGTGAAAGAGGGATATGTGAGTTGTAAAAAAACTGATGTAAGTGAAATGAATAAAAATCTAATCCAGCTCACCTTAACAATCAAAGGAAGATGGAGAAATTGAACTTGGGTTTTCCAGTCTTGCCTGCCACTTTCTTCAAGTACCATTCCAAATTGTGACCTATTCTCAGAGCACAGATCGCGAATGTAAGTTCCCATTGCTGGGAAAAGTGCAGAATATCAAAATCTTGACCATCAGGGGGCCCCCACAGCATCAAAAGAAATAAAATAAGGCAGCACCATTCTCGTGCTCCAGAAGATATAAGCCTCAATGTGGAGAAGAACCCTCCAAGCTCTTCGGTGCTCCCTGCGCCTCACCGTCACTGCCTCGCTGGGTCTCACCTTTGCCCCTGATCACAGAGTGATGTTTTTGAAATCTGAAAATAATTTGCAGTACAGTCTCTGAGAGCAGCCCATATGCGGAGAGGAAACTGAAATGAAACTTCTGAATGGCCTTCCTTACCATGGGATGGGGTGATGTTTAACACTAAGGTTTTTGAGAAGGCAGAGGAATTTTGTGAACCTATCCTGGGTGCCCACCTAAGAAGGCTGTTCCTGGATCTCAAGTCAGCTCATCCACAGATGAGCTGTGGATCCCCTAGCATCTGAGGCAGACTCTTCCAGCTGGAGGATCATTCTAGAAAGCAAGAACAAAGACAATGTTGGCCCATTTATCATAATCGTGATAATGAATAGCCCAATGACAACAGCAAAAGAAAGCAGAGAAAATAAGATGTTACAAGATGGAAAGGCAGGTAGGAAAACTGCATACTGATCGTTTTTCTTTAGGACACACCATTGAGAAAAATCAAATCTTTACCCTCTGCTAGCTTCCTGTGGCTAAGTCACAGAAATCTAATTGAGAGACTCAGGTCCACAGAAACCTGCTGTCTGCTCCGGCTACAGAATCATATTATAAGCACGTGACTCAATTATTGTAAGAAATGAAGAATTATTGCTATAGCATCATTATATAGGCTGCATATCCAGATGATGCTTTTCTCATCTTTGTTTACAAGTCTTTTCCCCCATTAGCCCTAGCAAACAGATGAAGGTGAAATCTCAGGGGATGCTGTATTGTTTGGTTCTTGGGTTTTCCAAATGCATTTTGCATTTCCATTGTAGGAAAACACAGAATTGAATGCCCATACAACAGACAGAAGGACAGTTGCTTCTTACATAGCATTGCAGTATTAATATTATAATTTACCTTTTTATCTTTGGGGTTAGTTAAGATAGGAGAAGCACAATGGCTTCTCACAATTCTCTGCTCCTCTCCCCACTGTAGCTGCCCTCTGCACATCCAGAGACAGATCAAGTATATCATTCTGTTTGTTCACAAAATTTTGCTCCTGTAGCATTTGTCCAGAATCAACCCCTGATGAGGGTTGAGTGTTTCATCATTGTTTTGTACTGCTTCATTCTCTGGCTAGTAGCAGGTATAAACAAAGCCAGCAGGCTTTCAGAGATGGGAGCAGTAGCTAAGATGTAGTTCTTCAATCTTCCTCTCTGCCCTCGTTAGAGCAACTTTGTTCAGTGTTGCCTTAAACCTACACCTCTTCTTCATCAGGAACATCCCCATGTCAAACTTCACCCTGCCCCATGGGTGGTCTCCCCCAACTCTTGCAGAACGAATATTGAGCATCAAGCATCGAGCCTTGCAGCCCTCACATTCTCTTGCCCAGACAACCTCTGTGCAGAGATTTCCCCAGTCATCACTTCCCAGGACAATGATCTCTCTGAGGCTCCTCTTCCCCCACTTGTCCTTTGAAACCCTAGTACCAAGCTCAGTGCCTTGCTCTCAAGAAATGTTCTCTAAAGAAATGAATAGATGAGTGAATTAGTCAACCAAGGATTGCAACTAACCAGCCTGGGAGCCTCAGGAACAGAGGATGTTGATACCTGCGAAGAGCTAGACTCTCATTAGGTATGCAGTTCAAGTTGCAATCGCAAATAGAGAACTCCCAGAGGAGCATGCAAATTGCAGACTGACCAGCAGTATTCAGAATTGGTTGCGTTAGCTTAATGTCCTATGGCATGCAGTTTACATAGCCTGTGTGGGTCAAGTTGAATAGCCAATATCGTATTTTTACAGTCTATCTTTAAGTGTTGCTCAGCTAAAGGAAATAATGATGATAATAATGATAACAAAACAACCAGTAAGTAATAGTATTAATAGGTGTGATTTTTGGTGATGGCCTGGTTCTGGGATTGGGCAGTGGTGTATGAGTGTTCCACTAAAAATATTGAACCACATGTCTTGAATCAAAGATTATGATTAGTGAGCAATAAAATTCTGGTCCTGACCAAGTTGCTCAGTTGGTTGGAGCATTGTCCTGTACACCAAAATGCTGTGGGTTAAATCCCCAGTCAGAGCACATACCTAGGTTGTGGGCTCAATTCCTGATCCTAGTGCATACAGAAAGTAACCACTCAATGTTTCCCACATCCATCTTTCTCTCTCTCTCTCTCTCCCTCCCTCCCTCCCTCCCTCCTTCTTTCTCTTCTCTCTCTCTCTCTCTTCTCTTCTCTTCTCTCTCTCTCTCTCTCTCTCTCTCTCTCTCTCTCTCTCTCTCTCTCTCTCTCTCTCTCTCTCCCTCCTCTGTCTCTCTCTCCTGTCTTCTCAGTCTCCCTTCTTCTCACTCTAAGAACAATAAACACATCCTTGGGGAGAATTTTAAAAATAAGTAAGAAATTAAAGGTCTGTGTAGCTAGGGGTTAAAAATAAAGAGAGCAAATCTTCCTACAATGTTTAATTCTCAATCTGTTATTATCATTATCTACCTTTGTAAAGCACTTCAACTTAAATAGCACTCACTGTTCTATTCAGTAGCTGATTTAGATTTTGTCTAAGGTTTAATAAAACCCTTTTTTAATACTGAAAGTGGTAGATAAGCAGTTCTCAATATCCATAAGTGAGCTGAGCATGTGATTTGAACAAGGCTTTGATTACAAGCAGATGTCCTGTTTTAGGGGACATTATGGACTCATGACCTATTTGAATCTACACAATACACCATGTTAAAAGAACACAAGGACAACAGGCTTCCACTATATTCAGGCACAAAGCTTAAAAGAAAGACTTGTGAAAACCAATTCAACATTATTTTCCCTCATTTGTGAGCCATGTCCTGAGTTTTCAAAAAGAGAGAAAAAAAAAATCCTAATCCTGCTTAAAGTTCAATTCAGAGGACAGAATTAAATTAACCCATGTTCCAACAACAATAAAAAGTAAAAACTGAGTGATGACTTTACCCTTGCATGAGGCTTAACTGATTTTTCATGACATTAGAACTCAAATTTGTTAGCAACGCTAGGATCACTCAGCATGCAGCGAGGGAAGCAGGGTGCCCTGCCGAGCTGGAGAAGAATCGTTAGTGACGGGGACTGCGCCAATGAGATCACCCAGGGCGCTGCTTCGTTCGCTCAGCAGTCAGTCTGAAAGTTGACCATAAACCCTTCATTTTACGGCCTGCTTACAGAGAGCAGCACAATTCACAGTAATGATATCAGACCTTAAGTTAGAGGGAGCATTTTATCCTGCTAGGCTATCCTGGTGCCTGAGAAGAGTCAGTCAGCTCTGGGCTGAGAGATAACCCTGAACACGGGAGTATTTGTAATTATGAAGAAAATGCCATTTTGCTCTATGTTATTAAATCTCACATGTTAAACTTGGGCAACGTACACTCTCACTCATGTTGCCTTTATAACGACTCTAAAGGGTAGGTCTCGGGGATTGTATACAGCCTGCATGCCTGGACCTTAGAGGGAAATATAATGACACAGAATATGGCCTAAGGTAAAGATTTCATTTTTTGAATAAAGTGGAGGCTTGCACAGCAAGGCTCAGCAAAAGGAGAGAAAGCTGGGTCACCTATTGTCCCCATAGAAAGGTATTCAGGGCACACTGGGGACAAGCAATGGTTTATGTATCTGCAAAAGGACCCAGGCCCCGTTTCTCTATGCCTTTGAAAAGGCCATGCAGGAAAAATGGGTTTGTTAGAGGAATTACAGACAGACTGCTGCTGCTAGGCCTGTGAAGGACAGCAGGCTTGCCTGCTGGAAAGAAAAGACCCCTTTGCTGAAAAGCTGAGCTTGGGCACACACAGCATCTCCCCCGGCAGAGGGAAGCCCCCACCCGGGATGAATCACAAAGGTCATCTTGCAGCACAATGTGACCCATGAAAGTTTATAAAACACTGTGAAATACAATTATGCTAACTAACCTAAATTCTTTGTTTCCCTGTGTCTTATGCTAGCCTTTTGGGCATGATCCTGCTATAACTAACATCAAATAAAGCACTCTATATTTTCTTAGAAGAGGGCATCCCTTGCCAAGTTTCTCTCCTTTCATAAAAAGAAGCATACATGTTTCTCAACAAACAACTATAAATCTTTTGCTTTATTTGATTCTGTAATCTCTTATACTAGGTCCCTTGTGGTACAGGCTTTCCCCACTAGGTGAGTGTCCTAAGAACCCATATATATCAATGTACCAGCTGGCGTTGTTGTGAGAGGCTGTGTTCAGCTTCAGTGAATTCTTTAAAGACTGTTTCAAACATTTCCTCATTTCATGGTGGGTGATTTACAAGTGTACCTGCCCATACCATGCTGAGTATTTTGCTGTTTTTGACCAAAAATAGCATGACTTCTATGCCCCACCCTCCCTATTCACCTGATCTCACCCTGACCAACATTTCCTGTTTCCCTGGATGAAAAAAAAAAAAAAAAAAGGCCTCAAAGGGAAACACTTTGCTCATATGGAAGAGATAAAACAAAAAACAGCAGAAGCACAAAAAGGCATCCAAATTGATGAGTCAAAAACTGTCTTGAACAGTGGAAAAAAAGTTTTGATAGGTGTATTACATCAAATGGAAAGTACTTTAAAGGTGACTGGAGTTTAAATATATAAGAATAAAGACACAATTATTTATAAATAAATTCCGATTTGGGGGGTTCCCCCTTGGACAGCATAGGTCATATTTGTCATCAGACCTCCCTGCCTGCACACCACTGTCTCCTTTCCCAGCTACAGGGCCCTTGGTTCTCAGCCGCTAAGCTCCTTTCAGCAAAGAGACCTCCCTGCTGTGGCCCCATTCCCCAGCAATACACAATGATCTAAGACACAGGTAGATTGGCCCTCCGAAACTTTTTCACTATCTGCTGTGCCGTGAAATAAGTGATGAGCATTCTGAGCACTCAGAAAGGATATTTTGTCAGGAAAGGCTCCCAAATCCCTAACTTTCTGTCTGTGGTCCTTGTACACTTAGATTCAGTATTTCTTGCTAGGAGATCAGCGGCTGGATGATAACAGCTGATGAGCCCTTGTGCAACATACTCTAAATCCTTCGGTTAAGTCTGTATCAGCCTTTTGTCCTGACCTATCTTTCAGCTCTTCTGTTGTATATTTCACATTGCCTGATTGTACGCGTTATTTTGGCAGACCACTTCAGTCCCTTAATGGAATGAGATTTTGTGTAAATAAATTAGCATAAAGTGTACACTTTGGATGTTGCTCCCTAACAGCTAGTGTTTGGTGTATGTGAATCTCAAAAATAGAGTCACCGCCTCAAGTTCTTGTCGATTAGCTATTAAATACTTTTTTGGCTATTAATATTGCCAAAACAGTGTACTGAACTTGGAACCCAAAAATCTCAGTTTGATTCCCGACCCTGCATTTGGTTATTTTCCCTGAATTTTCCTTTTTGCTCTGTTGTTTCTCCAAACTGGGGAGAGGTGGGGAGTCATAAAATAAATGCAAAAGGCATATTCCACAGGAAATCACCAAAGACTCTGCTCTATTCTTGGCAACACTTTACTGTCAGGAAGAAACTTCTCTTTAAGAAAAAAAAAAGAAAACATCATATTAAAATAATTTATTAACCGATTAAATACCAAGATAAGGTATGACTCTTAAGTCTCATTCAAAAACCAACTGCTGGCCAAGTCTCCAACTCTCTTTTACGAGGCCTTTTAGGATTCCTTGAACGAAGTTTCCTAAGGTCTAGAACAGATCGCTTGATCTTGAGCCCAAGCCAACAAAATTCTCCCAAGTATCTCCCCAGCCCTGGGGCAAGGGCCTGACACGCAGGAAGTGCAGTGTGTACTCCTGGAGGAATCAGGCAGGTGCCTGCCTGTTTCCTGTAGTCTCCAAGAACTGGGAACCCGACCAGGGCACACCATGTTTCGGCTGCAGCCAACCATGAGCAAAAAGGCAACAGTGCAATCTCAACAACAAACGGGTGCTCCTTTTCCAACAGCAAAGAGGTTGTCCTGAAAACCAAACAGGCGACAATGTGAAGAGCACACTTTTCTCATAAGCAAAGAGGTCTTGTATCTGTCAGCTGATCCCAGTCCTCTGAGTCACTTCTCTACAGCAGGCAACTGAGACCCGGTCAGTCACAGTACACATGAGTGAAGAACTAAGCAAAGGAACAATGAAATAAATGTCCCTTGTGTCAGTGATTCACAACTGCTAGAGGATACAATTTGAAATGCCAGCGTAAACCTCATGTCTTCTGCTTCTATCAGAATCGTTCTTGGTTGCTTTTACTTTTATATGAATCAGCCTCCAGCTGGTTCAAGATTGGTCATCAGAGAATGAGGTTCCATTTTGATACAAATTAGGAATTTGATTATTTTGTGATGTGTTGCTCTGAGGTCTATAATGATTTTTCCTTCTTAAATATTATATCATGTTCAATTCTGATCACCATAAGACATAGAGGTCTATTCCCAGTTTTTAAAAAAATTATCATAACACCTTAATATTTTTAGTATGACAGTGTGCTTAATTGTCCTAAATAAATCTTTAGATTCCCAGTGCACCCTGGGACTTAACAGCAAAACCAACTAGCTCGCATACACAAAAGATGTGTATGAGAGATGCTGGTGCTCCAGAATAAGGTAGGGTGGATGACCCAAGCACACCCCCTCCACATGCACTGTCACCTGCCTGCACACGAGCTTCCCCTCCACTTAGCTTTCCAGATGAGCACAGAGGCACATCTGCTAAATATAGGCTAAAAACTGTTCCCCTAAATAGAATTTAATTAGAAAATCTGATAATAGATATATAGTTCTTTTGGACACTTCTAAACAACAAATATTACCTTTTTTTTAATTTTTTATTGCTATAAGCTCAGATCCTGCCAGCCTGTCAAGTATCTAGTATGTCTGAACACCCTTGGAGTTCCATATTCTCATTGACGTAATTTCTCCCGAAGCAGGACCCACCTCATTTCTGTATCATGAATTGTATTTCCAGCTGGGTCAATGCAGTATGAATTATATGGGAAGTATCACAGCTACAATGTTCATGATTGACTTGTACTTCTTTCCTTGGCAATGGCAAAAATCCAAGCCATTTTCCCAGGCCTCTGGCTTTGTGGATGATAAAATAAGAAATGCTATGCTAGGGTAGAAGTTGGTAGAAAATTATATAAGAGAAGTAGAAGCAATGTATGTGTGCATGAGTGTGCATGCATGTGTGTGCTACTATATGAGTAGCCCTCATCGGGCTATGTGGACACAGGCATTGGAACAGAGCAGTTCTCTTTATTTCAAAAGCATCCACTTATTTCACCAATACAAATTGCAAGACAATCTAGACTTTTCCCCTTTCACTTCCTTGCATTTTTCTCCCTTGAATAATTTCTGGGCTCTTCTCCTGATTCTGCCACACACTGGCTTTGTGACTGTTGACAGGTTACCTAACATCTCCGAATCTGACCTTAAGAACGAAGGTATTAACATCACCTGATTCAGAGAGTTGCTATGGGTATGAACTATGGGAGACGCCAAGTCAAGTTCTGGGCTCTTCTACTCACTTGCATTAGATCACTTTCCACTTCTAGCCTTTCTTCAAGGGTAAGATTATCTGGACCACTCTATCAACACCCCACTTCCCATGTACAAACTTGAAAACATCAGCTTCTTTGTCCATCAGTAAATGGATATCCAGTGCACACACAGAGTGCACAAAGATGAAAACGTCCACTTTTCATAACCATGGCACCAGCATCAAGGAAGCCGCCTAATAATCAACATGTTTTAAAGTAAGGAATTATTCCAAGTATTAATTTACCAACTTTCCACACTCCAAGTTCCCAAAGCAGCCAAGAACATCTGAGACCCTGAAGGCTTCATATTTCCCTTAATGGGGCACTAATTGTTTTTCAAATAAATGTGGCTAGTGCGCAAGCTCTCTGCCCACATGTAGAACGGAAGTGGATTAAGGAATGGTAAACTTCACCCATTCCTCCCATGGTGGCAACCTCACACTCTGAAGATTCCAGGAAAGATTTGGTTGGGATCAAATATATTGAATGTTCCATAAATACAGTTAATATTTGGATGACAAGAGTATATCAATTGTGAAACACCTTCCTCAACGTTAACAATTATAACTCTATCACTGCTCCCCATAACATTTACTTTTCCTAAAATGATTACATCCTCACTATAGAGACATACATATACATAAACATCACACGTCATACAAGCGCACGCGCCCACACACTCACATACTCTCTCTCCACATTTTTGATACAAAGTATTTCTATGTGAAGGGCTCTTTAATTTTGCAACTTTTTTTTTTTTTTGGTGGATTGTAAAATGAGGTGTTTTAACAGTGCCACCTTGTGGTTGTGAGCCATTTCAAGTTCGTCACCCAACAACACCTCTCTTCTTCCCCCACCTTCCTTGCTTCTTTTTTGTGAACTTTTTTTTTTTTTTGGATTCATTAATCATCCCTCTGTATTAGTGTTACTGAAGATAAGAATTCCACCAACACACAAAGAAGGCCATTAAAAACTAACAGAAAAGCAACAACAAGAGGCCAAGAGTAGACCCTGTTACACATAAGGACATACTTTGTCTTTAGGGGAAAGAAATGTAACTAAAACTGGAGATTTATCTAGAAGAAGCAACAGCAGAGGCAGGAATGCCACAGTGAGTTTAAAGGGGAAGCTACCTGGTTTACAGCATCTTGGCGAGTTTTCCCCTTCAGATGTTGCCACATTCTCTGCTCTGTTGACAGTCTGAGAGCCCGGCTGTGGAGAACAGCAAGCAAAGACTCCTCGGCTGCAAACAATGGGATATTAAAGCCATTGATATTCTTCTCACAGCAGCAAGAGCTATATCCAGGTGCTAAAGGAGTTGGTTGTTTGCGAAGAAGTAATAAATATTCCTTCCTTTTTAATCATTTCTGTTCCCTCTCAAATCACTACCAGCAGCCTTTTCCTAGGGGCCAGAGTGCTACTTGGGGAAAATAATAATAACATGATATGTCTCTCCTAAACCACTACAACTCCAAGGACTGAGACATTCATTAGAAGCTTATGCTAAGTAGCAGGTAATACATGGACTTTTTTCCGGGTGTGATCATTAAACCCTCTGAAAACTTCATACAGCCTTTGAAAGCCCTTGACGCTTTCAACTTTGATGTGGATTTGCAGAATTAAAAATGAGAGGGAAGGAGTAGAAGACTCAAGCATCATGGCCAAAGAATATCCACTCATGTGTCAAACCAAGAGTACCCAGGTGGCTGACGGACCTTCCCTAACAGTGAGGCCCAAGGTCACACATAGACCTCATGTGTGCACACACATGTGCACACATGCACATACATGAACACATACAAACCGGAACAGCTATCCATGGGAATAGGATTTAACTCAAGCTCCTTACTTTTAGGGCCTTGGACCTGGTACCAGGTCCTGAAAATGGGGATATGGGGTTGGGAAGCTCAAAAATGAAGTCAAATGCTGTGGAAGGTGAAGATGAGAAAAGAAATCAATGCCTATTGGCGACTTGGTTACCAGAAACAAAACTTAGCACAAGAGATGACAAGTAAGGGTAAAACAGTCAGAGGGATTATACACCTGACTGAGGAGGAGGGCATGACTGGAGCAGCCAAGGAACCTGAGTAAGGTGAGGTCACCAACACGTGTAGGGCCCTGGAGATCTGCCAGGCTCGGACAGCTGACCCTCCCAGGCCTGAGTGGCTCCTGACCAGACGGGACACTGACCCAGGAGTGAATTCCTTTCCTTCCCAGTGACCCTGCGTTACTTTCCAGTAAGTCCTACTGTAATACAATTGTTCCTTTATCTTCACAGGAAGGGATTTGTGACTCCTTCTGGAAATGGAAGTGTTGCGGGTGCCAGGCTCACTCTCTTGGCTGCTGGCTCAGAGTCTGACCACAGAGAGACCCAGAAGGAAGCTCAATTACGTGTGGGCTATGATGCAACAGCCCAGCTCACCACTGGGCTAGGTGGTGGCTTTAACTCTGGAGGACCCAGTAGCCTTGTGGTGACCACCAAGCAGAAATCACCAGGACTCCAGGGGTCAGCAAACTCCAGCCACCAGGCTCACTCAGCTTATCACCGGTGTGTAAATCAAGTTTCGCTGGAACTCAGCCACACCCATTCATTGTAGTATCCTCTATGAGGGCGTTGACAGCAATGGCAGAGCCTAGATTATTTACTCTCTGGCCTTTCACAGACAAAGACTGCCAACCTCTGGTTGAAAAGGAGAATCAAGAGAAGGCCTTGTGGTACATAAGAAAGCCCCTGAGAAGGAGGCTCCCAAGGCCTGGGCTCTAGTGCAGTCCCTGTAAGAAAGCACCTAGGTCTCTACCTCTGAGTAACCTTGAATGTCTCTGCTAGCTGCAAAAGACACAAAACATCTATGATTTACACATTTGGTAATACATGGGGTTTCAGATGCCAATTTTACTGCCAAATACTTTCCATTTTCAAAAAAATGTCATTTTTCTATTTGCAACCCAAGGATTGTAATATTTCAAATCACTAGATTGGAATCTATATCTTGTTTATTAAAAAAAAAAGAAACATGTCCTGGATGGTGGCACAGTGGATAAGGTGCCAGCCTGCGAACCCAAAGGTTGCTGGTTCGATTCCCCAGCCAGGGCACATAACCAGGTTGCAAGCCAGGTTTCCAGTCAGGTTCATGGCTGGAGGCAGGTGAAAGGCAACCATACACTGATATCTTTCTTCCTCTCTGCTTCTCTCCCCTCCCCTCTCTCTCTCTCAAAGAATAATAAATAAAGTCTTTAAAATAATAATGATAATTTTTTTCAAATAATTCTAAAAAAAACAAACACACACATGAACACAGATGCACATTTATGCATATACCAGAGCACACTATCCAGCCCTCCAGTATAAACATAGGATTTCACACCCAAGTTCCTCACACTGAACCTTCTGTGGGAAAGACATGTGTCTTCTAGGGCCTCACCACTTGCTCTGAGAAATCTGCTGTGTTGAGAGCCTCACCATCTGTACAGCTGTGATCAAAATATCACTATTCGGTTACCACCTAGGATGCAGCTGTAGGATTACGAAGAAGTGTTTCACAAAAGTGGCCAATTGTCTGAGCCTGTTTCCTGATGGAAAAAGGATGCTAATTCCCAAAGCATGCTGTACTTTATAGGGCGTTTACATACAACATATGGATGCTATCTTATTTGTTTGTATTCCATACCATCTTTACTTAATGGCTACTTCCAAATAGCTTCCAAACATCTCTCAAAGAAAAAATATAACGCAGTGAAGCTGGTTTTAAATCAGGGCTTCTGTCTCAGCCCAGGTTCTCTCCAAAAACATAGTCTCAGACAAGATCATTTATTTTGGTAAGTGATTTCAAAGTACAGGAGTGGCAAATTAGGCAGATTGAAACCAGGAAGGAGGAGAAGCCAATCCAAGCACCCGTTTAGCCACTGGTAAGGGGATCTGCAGCCCCCTGCCCCTGGGTTGCTCTGAGTGGCCTGGCTGAATGTCTTCCTAATAAATGCACGAGGTTGGGGGCGGGGGTTATTTATCCACCAGCTCCGAGCATCACCCCATTGGGTTTTTGTTCACTCCCACTTGCAGTGCTTCAATGGGGCTGAACGGCTGGCCAGGCCTCTGCAAGCAAAGCCTCAGAGAAACCCCAGCTCAGCAAGCAAGAGCTACGTGATACAGCTGAGAGAAAGAAGGGTCTGGCAGGTCACACCTGCATGTGCCTGTCACAGCAAGGGCTGGAGGCAAGAGGCAGGCTAAGAGGATATAAGAAAGGGCCTTAGAAGTGACACATCCAAATGTGTAATGCTTACATTTCACTACCATCCTCCCAGCACACCATCCATGCCATTCTCATGATCACATTATTCCTTTATACAACATCAGGATAGCTGCCTCGTGCTAGACACCAGGAATAAAGGCATGAAGGCACTTTCCTTGTGCTCAAGGAGAATTCCAGTTCAAGGGAGGATACCACTCTGTACAGATACTATTTTAACCCATTCAGATCAACACTAGCAGTGAACATGTAAGCACAGACAGGATCTCCTACCTCTTTTTGATGGGTAGCAATGATCAGAGGCCAATATTAGGGAAGTCTTCCAAAAGAGGGTGATGCGAGGCATTTTAAAGGACCGACAGGACCTCCCCAGAAGTAAATCAGCATGGGAGAACACATTGCCTAGGCAGAGTTGTGGAAGTTGGAGAAGTCAAAATGTGTGCAGGAAAACAGGAGAACTTTTGGAAGGTTAAAACAGAAACATGTGGGGAAGTGGCCAGCTATGAAGAGGTAGCAAAGCCCAGGCCAGGAGGCCCTGGATCCCATCCTGAGCACCAATAACTCCATTTTGCTGAAAACAGAAGAATGTGGGAAGGTTATTAGAAAGGAAGGAAGTTATTCAATTTGCTTTTAAGAAAGGTAACTCTGCCCTGGCTGGTTTGACTCAGTGGATTGAGCACCAGCCTGTAAACCCAAAGGTCACTGGTTTGATTCCCAGCCAGGGCACATAACCAGGTTGCAAGCCAGGTCTCCAGCCAGGTCCGTAGCTGAAGGTAGGTGAAATACATTGATGCTTTTCTCCCTTTCTTCCTTCCTCCCTTGCCCTGGCTCTAAAAATAATGAATAAAATCTTTTAAGAGAGAGAGAGAGAGAGAGAGAGAGAGAGAGGGAGGGAGAGGTAACTCCACCAACGACATCATTGAAGGGAGTTTATATAATCTCAAAGGAATTTTAAAGGTAAATTAAATGCTGTGTAACTTGGTAATCCCAAGCTTAAAATAATTCAGTTTTGTGAACACCTCAGTTCATACGGTATACAACAACCTGTTTTTCTGTCAACGTACAGAACATTACGGCTAAATTTTTAATTTTGAAGATCTTTTATTCATTATTTTCAGAGAGAAGGGCAGAGAGGGAGGAAGAAAGGGAAAAAAGCATCAATGTATAGTTTCCTTTCACCTGCCTCCAGCAAAGGACCTGGCTGGAGACCTGGTTTGTAACCTGGTCATATGCTCTGACTGGGGAATTGAACCAGTGACCTTTGGGTTCTCAGGCTGGCGCCAATCCAATAGACCACACCAGCCAGGGCTTATTATGGCTAAATTTAACACATGGCTCAATGAAAACCATTTCAAGGCTTCATCAAAGCAGAGACTTTTAAGCCCTGGCTGATAGCACAGTGGATAAGGTACCAGCCTGTGAATACTAACCGTCACTGGTTTGATTCCCAACTAGGGTACATAACCAGGTTGCAAGCCAGGTCCCCAGCTGGAGGCAGGTGAAAGGCAACCATACACCATACATTCTCTCTCTTTGCCTCTCTCTTCCTCTGTCTCTGGAAATAATAAATAAAATCTTTTTTAAAAAAGCAGAGACTTTTGAGAGAGTGCTTGTCTATTATGTATTATTTAGTGTTTCCAGCACTTTACAATTCAGGCCTAGGAATAATTTAAAGCACTGACCACCTCTCTAGCCCTTTACTTCTGAGAAACAGCATGATAACTTAGGAAGACTAATGCCAGGACTCAATCTTAAAGTGCAGGATTTTCCTATCCTGTTGAGAAGAAAATCAATCACTTAGATTTTTTGAATAAGACCATGAACAACAGGTGTCCAATAAACAAAGCTGACTCCTGCAACTTAAGCTCAGCAAAACAGAGTAATTCTGAGGCTCCTTATGTGAATGTACATGCCAAATACAAGAGGCATGGTCCTCTCAATGGAAGAAGAATAAGGCAAAGATGAGAAATTGAATAAGAAGGGACAAACACAGAGACAAGAGAAAGATTAAAGGAGCAAAAAACTTACTTTGCCTCATTTTCCACGTCACCTACAATGAGCAAGTATCCCATTTCTCCCTTTGCTAGACTTTTCACAATAATTGATATTGATATTGGATTGCTAAAACTATGACCCATTTCTAGACGCAGTCCCAAGACCCTCAGGTTCAAGCACCTTCCCTTTGTGTAGTGAAAGCACCATCTATTTTGAAACTATGGGCCATTTTGACAGTCTGTTAAGACCTGGGGACCGCTTTCCTATTTCTAATTTCTAAATAATGATGTATTTAAATGAAAAAATAAAATTATATTAAAATACAATTACCAAACTGTTGCAGAACTAATTCTATGATATACTAAGCATGCACTTCTTTATCAGTGCACAATATCAAGATCTAATGGTGACTCTGATAATTAGCATAATTTTGACGACATGATGAACATGATCGATATTCTGAAATATCTTCAATGAAATATGAAAATATCCAGTAATTTCTATTTGACAAACTCACATGTGCTGCTAATGCTGCTATGGCTGATTGTCTGCTAATAATTGATGCATATGCTAAAGTTCAATTAGAGGCTGGTGAAACTAAAGGTGTCATTCACGAATGCCTAGTTAGCCTGCTAGTCACACTTCTGAAGGTGTGGGCTCCATGTTTCAATCCATTTCCTGGGAAAAAAAGCAACTCTAATTTCAAGGACTTGCTCAGATCTACATTTAACAGCAGTTGTCATTTTTAAATCAACTGATTGAAAACACACTTAATAACTAAAAGTCATTGTGAATTTAGAGCTACTTAGAAATATTTAATTATAAATCAAAACCCCATATGCTTAGATTAGACCTAGAACAGTGTGCAGATAGCCATACGTGCAAGACCTTACATTTATTTAGATGACAGATGATACACTCAGCACATAACTTGAATAGCTATTTTTAACATAACCTATTCTGTTTTTAAAAGAAAGGAATCCCGAATATAGACCATGGACTTTGTGGGACCTTGAACAAATTAACTCAGTTTTCTCATATGTAAAATGGGTACTAAAGTCATAGTGATATTGACTTCATTAGATTACTATAAAAACAGAAATGAGTTAAAGAAATGTTTTTCTAAGCCTTGGCTGGTGACTCAGTGGATAGGTACTGGCCTGCAAACCCAAAGGTCGCTGATTTGATTCCCAGTCAGGGCACATAACCGGTTTGCAAGCCAGGTCTCCAGCCAGGTCCATAGCTGGAGGCAGGTGAAAGACAGCCATACATTGATGTTTTGCTCCCTCACTGCCTCTCTCCCTTCCCCTCTCTCTGGAATTAATTTCTTTAAAATCTTAAAAAATAAAATAAAATAAATGTTTCTCTAAACAATGGGTTATAAACCACTTGACAGGGCATAAAATCCATTAACATGTCACAATAAGCATTCTTTAAACTAAGTAGAATAAAATGGAAAATAGCAAAGTATATCATACATAATAAAAGTAAGTGTTATTTGGGGAAGCTTTTCCTCTAATAATACATGTTTAACTTAGTCCTGCTTTACATTATTTTTTTTTTTAATTGTGAGTTATGAAAACTTTTTTAATACTGAAATAAAACATGTAAAGTATATAGCAGAAGGCATGGCACCCAGTGAGCTATTGTTATTAATTGTGGTAAATCATGGTGCCTCCATGGCCCAGAGTCACGGACTGGGTACCACACCTCCAAGAGGGGACTTACAGACATGGCTTGCTAGGAATGTATGGGCCATCATGTTTAACATACTGTAATCCTGCAGAGGGGCCAGAACAAGCCTTACCATGCAAAGAGGAGAAAAGAAAAATGGGAAAATAGAATGGCGTTTTATTTAGCTTACCTTAAGAGTTTGAATGTCACCTCTGTTCATTACAGGTCATGTAACTTCATGTAAGTTATTTAATGTCTCTGCACCACAGCACTCTAGGAATGAAAATAATAATTGTAGCTACCTTATGGGGAATTAAATTAGTTAAAGGTAAAAAATGCTGACTATGTTCAACACATAGAATGTGCTCAATAAATGCTAGCTCTTGTTGTATCTGCTATTATCATTATAGTAGGGAGAATAAACAAAAATCTACAAATGTGGCCATTTTCTCTCTCTTCCATTAATTTCAAATAATTTTTATCTTTTACCAGCAATCCTACAGCAAAACAAAAGGCTTTCTGAAACCAATGAAAAGGCTACAAACAACTATCTCTTTAGAAAGTCCTTTGTACAGTGCCACCTCCATTCTCCTTGCTTCTGAGATCTGCGTTACTTTTCTAGGGATATTTTTTATGTTTCTGTCACTTGGGGCTGGCAAAGTCTGTGTGTGTATAAATGCTCGCATCCCAACCACATGCTGCAATTTCATCAAGATAGCCAAAGGAGCTAAGCCCAGCTTTCTAGAGGCATGATTCCTTGCTTCCATGTGGAAAGCACCATAAGGAGTTGATGTGACCCATGCAAAGGACAGTGGAGCTTTCCTAATATTTACAGACATATTGGCCTCCGGATTAAATCTGGGATTTCATGCGCCAGAGATGTATCACCTGACAGTGCCTGGTAGCCACCTGGCTGAAAATGGGCTTTCTGGAGGACTGCTGAGTTTCTAAATCACATTACGTTGTGTCAAGCCACACAGCAGGTAAACAGTGGAATAATTCAGAAGCTCCACATCAAGGAAAAACACATACTCCAGAGAGGCATTCGCCTCTCTAAGGCTACATGTCTTTCTTGCCCTCCCTTGCCCTAGAAGTGCCTGTTAAAACTATGAAGTATCTGCCATCCTCTGCATCTTGGTCCTGCCCTCCTAAGACCCACCAGCCAAAAGGGGGTTTGGAATGCCACCCACCCAACACCCCACCGAGGTTCCTATACTCTGTGTCTCCTGTAAGTCTTTAGAAAAAAAACATTCCAGATTCAAAGTAAATAAACTGCCTAGAGGTCTGGGCAGAATCTCATGAGGATAAATAACAGCAACCAAAAGCAGAGCTGAAAGAAACAGACCATGGCAGAGAGGGTTTGTCCAGTCTTGGTAAGATGAACATTTTCCAAAGTGGAAGCGGATAGACCAGTATAACCAGTGTCCATGTTCCTCACACCTAGATGCAACGGGTGTTCTTCTTTTAGCATTATCTGTATATGTATGTATCCTTATGATTGCATGTGTGTGTTCACTGAAACATTTGAACGTGGCCGGTATCATATCACTGAATCCCTAAACATTTCAGGCTGGGCCTTCTCACAATGAGGACATTCTCCCATATAACCTTAATAGAATGAACCCTCTCAAGAAATTTAAGAACGATTCCATAATGCCATCTAATACTAGCCCATATTTTAATCTCCTTCCTATGAGAAGGATTAGAGCATTGTCTTTGCTTCCTAATAGCTCTTTAGGCCCTTTTAATACAGAGCAGCCCCCCTCACTCTTATTTCAGTGACATGGACGTGTCTGGGCCAGCTGTCTGTGGAATACCTCACAGGGAGCCCTGGTGCACTGGGATTGGAAGGGGCAGGGGAGAAAAAAGGTGCACAGCCCAGGGTAGCAGGTACAGTGCATAGGGCTTTCCATCTCAGAGTGGAAGACAAAAGCCCCCAGTCCTACACACACCTCCCCTCACGCCATGTCTCCAACCTCGCACGCCTTGCTGCGGCCATGCCAGGCGGCTTGCTGCTCCCCATCACGCTAACAACACGCCTGGCTTGACATCGCAGCCCGACTCCTCTCTCTTCTCAGGATGCCTTTCTCCTGTGCGTCCAAAAGCGCTGCCCCTGACTCCTGCAGGTCTTTTGCTCTGTGACCCTTTCTTGAACATCCTATTTAAAATGACAAACCACCCTCCCTGCTTATTTTCTTCCCAGTGTGCTTCGTGCTGTGCTTGGACATCTAGCTTTCTATGCATTTCACTTTCTTTGCGGATTTTATCTCACCCCCTGCAGTGTATGCTCCTCCAGGACAGAGCTTTTGTGTGATGTACTCACTGCTCCTTGATTAGCTTGGCGCCCAGCTCTGTTCAATCACCAAATGTTTATTAAGGCTCACTGCAGTCTTCCAGGCGCTGGCAGAGCATGAGGCAACCAGACGTGCCTCTCAGAGACGGCACAGCCTGGCTCTCCCTCCCTGCTGCTGGGGCCAGTGGTGAAGCCACTGCCCAGCATTGAGAATGGTTCTCAGGAGCCAGTGGAGGCCCTGGGGCTGCCCGGAGCCATTCCCGAGCCTGGCATTGGCTTGGAGCTGGGGCTAACCACACATCTCGGTCCTGCTGTCCCAGTGGCCCCTGTGAATCCCTCAGATGCCTGTGCGGGTCTCTGACTATTCACCTGGGCCTAACAAGTCCTCAGTGTGTCCCATCAGAGAAGCCACCACAAACTTGTCCTCTCTCCACCCCGCACAGGACCACCTCACCCCCTCTAATCACCCACCTTGTCACCTGTCCTGAGGACATTGCACTGATCTTTCTAAAAAGCAAAGATGGTCAAACCATTACCTCTGCTCCAAATACTTCACCGGCATCCCTCTCCGCATAGGAGAAAACATAAGCACCCAGCCTGCCGTGCCCAAGGTCCTCCCTGATCAGACTACATCTTCCCACCCATCTCCCACCACTCTGCCCTCACATCTGAAAACACTAAACTGCCTTTCATAACTTCTGGAGTACCCATGTTCCTCATGCCGGTGCTTCCTCTCGCTTCTGTCCAGCATGCGCCTCTGCTCCTACCCCTCCACCTCCAGTTTGTGGCCCTGGGAAATGATGCCTCCTTCGAATTCCAACTCAAATGTTACCTCCCCTGGGACCTTCTCTAATTCAACAGATGACCCTGGGCACTTCCTTCTGCTAGAGCAGCCCTGTCAAACTCAGTTTCCCCCGGGGCCACAGCAGCCTTGCAGCTGCCTTCAAAGAGCCAAATGTCATTTTAGGACTGTTTAAATGCAACTCTACTCCTTAACAGTTAAGTGAGCTGAAACAAGGTGCTGAGTGGATAAAACAAAAGTGGAGGGCCGGATTTGGGCCTTGGGCCTTGTGTTTGCTACCTGTGTGCTAGAGGAACACAGGGCATTTTTTCTGAAGTGAAAGTCACTTTAATAACGACACCTCTCCATGAATTCTTTCCCTGTCTGACAGCTAACCCTCAGCATGGACCTAGAAGGTATGCCCTATGAACAGGCTTGGGTCTTGCACCTTCCTGTCCACACAGTCTTTGGTAAGATGCTAGGTGTGTAATGAAATTGGACCACTTGGTTTAAGCAGTTATTTTGCCTTGGGCAGTACTGTTGGTTGAGGGACTTAAGGGCCAGAGCTAATGACCCTGATCTTCCCCATTCTGATTTTATGGCTCAGGCCTGAGTGAATGGTAAATGTTCTCATTGTTTCCCTTTGCTGAAACATTATGTAAACCCAGCACCAGGCGGCAGTTTGACTGGCGACAAACAATTCTGCATTCCAGAGCATGGTGACCTCCTGGCCAGTTTGTTTTGTTTGCTTTTCCCTAACAAAGAGACTCTCATTTAATCTCTGAAAGGTAAAGCACATGCTATCTTCCATCTTGTCCTCCCTCATAGAAATGTGAGCATGCTTGTGTCTGGGTGTGTGTGTGTGCATGTGTGTCTGAGAGGAGGGTGGGAGGGAGAGAGGAGAGAAGAGGAGATGAGAGGAGGGGAGGAAAGGGAAGGGGTAGGGGGAGCGGAGGAGAGGAGAAAGAGACAGACAGAAATTAGCCTAGCTGCTATGCTTCATGCTAACTCTCCTGCATGGACCCAAAGGGAAGCCTGTATAACACACAAGGGATTAGGCACCTGGTCCAGAGACCTTGCTGCATTGCTACTAGCCTCAGCAGACCACTTGTTTCCAAAGCATTGACAAACATGGACAGCATCCTTGCTAATTTTCTGCTCCATTTTATTTTACCTGCCTGAATCCAAATGACTAGATGTGCCTAACATTCTTGTCATAACCAGCACTTAACAACTAGCAGCGTTAGGATTTCCATAGGAGTTTAGACTAATTTTCTACAACCTAAGAATTGTCTGTGCTGTGAGTACGTTTCTGTCATTTCATCTATGACATGTTCACATGGCTGCAATATCACTTCATGTTGTTATATGTCAATTTTCCACCATTATCCTTGGCCATAACAGAACCTACATTCGTGGTTCTGTGTAGTGAGGGAGAGCAGAATTCTTAGTCTAGGAGCTTATGGACTTGGGCCTGAAGGTGACTAAGCACTTCTTGCAGGGTCCTGAGACTCATCCCCTGGCTGTTAGCATTGTTTTAGTTTGTCTGGCTTGAGCCAAAGCCAGCTGAACCTCCTCCAAATTCCAGTTTGGGTCAGATCTCAGGAGACAGCCTGTTTGGTTGTTCAAAACAAACAAATATCTGCCTAAATATCCACCCCAACCTGGAGTCAGGACAGATTGCCGATGCCTTGTGACCCCACCAAGAGTCCAGGCCATGGTGGATGTGAGAGGCGAGGACATTAGGTGAGGTGAGGAAGCCTCAACAGAAGTCTCACTGGCAGGTGGTGAGCTACAGAGCCACTTTTCTTCTTGTGCTCTCACTTTCCTTCCAGGCACCTACATCCTCTTCCTTGTTTCCTAGTCACTCGTGGCCTCTGCTTGCATGGCCTCAGCACTGTGGACAGTCTGCCACTGTTCAGTGAAGAGGGAATGTGCCTAACCCTGACTCATTCCCAGAAAGGACAGGGAAGGACTAGAATAGGTGTTCTCACTCACAAGGAGCTCCTTATCCACTTATTTTGGTTTTTAGATTGATAAATAGATAGATAGAAAGATAGATGACAAATAAATAGATATTGTCATTTTACTCTTGGTATTTCTTATATTCTGAAGGATGACTGTTTAATATTTTATATATAATACTAACTTCATGGTGGTGAACTCTTAGCTTTTTCTTGACTGGGAAGCTCCTTACCTGCCCTTCCATTTTAAATTTTAAATGTTCTCAGTAGACTAATCTAGGTTGAAGGCCCTTGCATTTCATCACTTGGAATATTTCTGGCCAACCCCTTCTAGCCTGCAAATTTTCTTTTTGAGAAATTGCTGACAGTCTTATGGCAGCTCCCTTGTAGTTTATAACTTCTTTTCTCTTGATGTTTTTAAGATTCTCTGCCTTTAACCTTTGGCATTTCAAGTATGATGTGTCTTGGAGTAGGCCTCTTTGAGTTCATCTTGTTTGAAACTCTCTGCTCTTCCTAGACTTCCATATCTATTTCCTTCACCAAGTTAGGAAAGTATTCTGTCATTACTTTTTCAAAAAGGTTTTCAATTTCTTGCTCTCTCTTTTCTCCTTCCGGCTCCCCCCAGGATACAAATGTTAATATGTTTGAAGTTGTCCTAGAGACTCCTTACACTATCCTCATTTTGGGGGGGATTCTTTTTTCTTTTTGTTCTGATTAGCTGTTTTTTGCTTCCTCATATTCCAAATTGCTGATTTGATTCTTAGCTTCATCCATTCTACTGTTGATTCCCTATAAATTGTTTTTCATTTCAGTTAGTGTATCCTTCACTTCTGATTGGTTCTTTTTTACGATTTCCATGCTTTTTTTTAGGCTGTTGAAGTTCTCCCTGAGTTCACTTACTCTACTCCTAAGTTTATTGAGCAGCCTTATAACTAGTGTTTTGAACTCAGCATCTGATAGATTGCTTATCTCCATTTGGTTTATCATTTAGGAAAATCTGAAGCATGAGCCAAGACAAACCATTCTTGTGGGAAAGCCACACTGGAAACAGCTTGGGTGGGCCTAAAAGTTGGGTGGTACTGGGCCTCAGGGACTCACCAGGGTAGAACAAACAGTGTGAGCCAGATTGATGGAGTCTCAGATATGGAGCTGCCTGCCAGCTCCTTAGGGGAGGGGGTGCTCAGAAAAGAAACAATGGCCTTTGCCAGCACTTCTATCTGGGAGAAATCTCCCCCCTCCCAACTTGCTCCCTGATGCCAGACACTTCAAATCCTCCCCCTATGCCTCTGGTGCCTTTAAAGCTGCTGTCCCAGTGCTAAAGCTCAGAGGGAATGAGCCTGAGTAAGTTTGTGCATGGGCCCTTTAAGAGGAATGGCCTGGGCCTCTAGAAGTTTCTGTCTCCCACAGCTTCAATCCCCACTGGTTTTTATAGTCAGAAGTAATGGGGTCTTATCATCCTGGCACTGGAACCCTGGTCTGAGGGGCCCGATGTGGGACTGGGATCCCTCAGTCCTGAGATATCTCTTCAAATTTCTTTCTGCCAACCATGGGTGTGGGGACAGCCCACTCTGTGCCTCTGCCTCTCCTACCAGTCTCAGCGTGGCTTCTTCTTTAATTCTGTGGTTTTGAGTTTCCATTCTGCTCCATTTTTATCTGTTCTGGATAACGGTTGTTCTATAGTTTAGTTGTAATTTTGATGTGGTTGTACAAGTAGATGAGCCATGTTTAACTACACTGCCATCTTGACTAAAAGTCCAAATGTACCATTTTAAATTTATGTTTATGGATAAGTGCCTGCCTGCAAACCCAAAGATCACTGGTTTGATTCCCAGCCAGGGCACATAACCAGGTCTCCAGCCAGGTTTCCAGCCAGGTCCTTAGCTGGAGGCAGGTGAAAGGCAACCATACATTGATGTTTCTCTCCCTCTCTGCCCCTCTCCCTTCCCCTCTCTCTGAAAATAATAAATAAAATCTTTAAAATAAATAAAAATGTTCAAATGTGTACAAATATGTATATTTTATTAACATCTCTCTCTATATATACATATATGCATATGCATATATATCCATATATATAAAGTGTGTGTGTGTGTGTGTGTGTGTATGTATGGGGGTATATATATATCTTCTACCAGGAAATTCTGAGCAAATTTGAATGCTCATGCTAATATAACAGATATCTGGTATATAATATATATAATATAAATCTATAATTAAGAATATAAATAACAGTAAAGAAGAAGGTAGGTGTGGTAGAAAGAGCTAGGGCATTGGGAAAAAAGAGGCATAAATTTAAAACTGCTACTTTCTCATTACATGGAACTGGAAAATATTAAAAATCCTTATCTCATGATTTTTTTAGTGGGAAAAGGGACTAAGGAACATAAAGAGCATAACACTGTTTTTAGCTGTCTGGTATACTTTTGGTAATTAGGTATAAAATGTTAAAAATAATGACAATTCTACTTTTAAAGTTAATCATTGTTTATTAACTAACTATACTGTCTTTCAGGATAAAATCACACTCTCAGGCCTTATCTTGAAACTTGTGATAACTAGAGAAAATCTGCAATGTGAAAATTTAATCAAAGTCAAGTAAGCTATTTTGTAATAGCTTTGAAGAGAAGTTGTGTGTCGAACGGAGGTTAAGTTAGGAGGGGCATGTACTGACAGAGGAAATGTAGAGGACATTCTAAATGAGCAGCACAAGCATGAGATTGGAAGGACAGGAAAAGGCTGGAGACAAGAGAAATCAGATCCATCAACGCAAATAGACAGCATGGTATAGTGGGATGCTTGCAGACTTGGCAACCAACTGCTTCCAAATTCATGGTCAGCCAGTAGAAGTAGTGTGACCCTGGGCAAGGTATGTGACCTTTCCAAACCTCCACCTCATCATTGGTAAATGAATACATACTTCAGATGGAAGATTAGAAACGAACAATGTAAAGTGCATGACACCACACCCTGTTTACAGAGATGTCTACTAAGTAGCTATCATAATCCCTTAACATCTGTATGAACAGATCCCCAACAAAACAAAGTAAAACCAGCCAGGGAGCTGGCCAAAATGGGAGCAGATACTGATGAGCTAGAAAACAAAGAAGTGGCAATAAACATGCAAAAAAAAAAAAAAAAACAAAAACCTTTTGGGGAGCCCTAGCAAGATTAACCCAGAAAATATTTGAAAGGATAATATTGGAATATAACAGAAAAATGTGCCAGAGGTCCTGGTAGCTCAGCATCAGGAAACCAGAGTTGACCGCTCTACCTTACTACCTTCAGAAAGTCCAGCCATGTTCCAATGCAGCGTTGCTTGGATGGAACCAGACAGAAAATATAGTTGGGCTACGAAACAAACATTGCAGACATCTGATTAAGAAATTCATGTGTACCCAATGGAATAGCACCAGATGACACCCTTTCTGTGAAGATTAATCTGCTGACTTGGGAAGTGAGATAGAAGCCATTGGAAGTGGGTCTCCAGGTAGAATCAGTACGGTTTCCTTTCTCCAAATTTTTCTATCATGGCCACAGGACACCAGTGTTAGAAGGACATTGGTTAGAGGCTGACTGCATAAAAACAAAACAGACCAAAACACAGGGAGAAATAGGTAAAACCACAACAACTGGGAGCCACGACATTCCTTAAGAATTTCTGTATGAGTTTCGATTCCTGCAGGGCCAAAGAGTGGGGTTATTTGAGGAAAGACACATCCTACTAGTGGGTCCTGGATGTGGATCCTGGACAGCAGCACATCCCACAGCACAAAAATAAATAAATAAATAAATAAATAAGAAGGAAAAAGCCCATAAGCTCCAGAATCATTGGAAGTAGTAATACAATTCCTAAATCCTACAAAATGAAGATAAGTCCCCTGTACAAGCTGATTACACAAG
This sequence comes from Noctilio leporinus, assembly GCA_004026585.1. Classification (NCBI taxonomy): domain Eukaryota; kingdom Metazoa; phylum Chordata; class Mammalia; order Chiroptera; family Noctilionidae; genus Noctilio; species Noctilio leporinus. The sequence goes on from PVIW01002173.1 coordinate 50,660, forward strand.
GCCTCCCTGTGTTCTCTAAACAGCTTTACTGTATTTAGACTAACAGTGTATATTCTAGCTATAAGGAGCTTTAAGCATGTAATTGACAAAAATTGCCTTCTTGGAATTCAGGAGATTTTTTTTTAAGTAATGCTACAAATGGCCTTACATAAACCAAACAAATACAAACTCTAACCTGAGACGTTTGTGCTGCTGCCTTCTTATTTCCATCACATTTGTTAAATCAGTGAAACATGGAGGTCAATAGCCTGAGGTTGCTCTCATGTCTCAGCAACCTACGTAAGCAATCCAAAACCCACGCTTGAAAAGTCCTCAAGGTCAAGAAATAGAAACCTAAGGATGACCAATCACAAGCAGCTAGCAAGGCTTTCCCAAATAAGGCAAATACCCAGCTATAGCCAATTAAAAGATTTTCTTACTTGCTTTGGAGTCTTCTTTACAAGACTTTTTCCTCCATCTCTGACTTGTCTCTGCCCAATTAGAACCCATGTTTGCTCAGATAAACTCTTACATATTTTAATATGCCTCAGTTTATCTTTCAGCACATTCAAACTCAGTCCTAAATACCACCTTAGCTTATCATTCTCTGACATTTAAAAGAGAAAAGCATTTTTAAAGAACATCTGGGCAACCCGACCCCACCCCCACCCCACCGCCGCCCCGTTAGCCATCACTGTTTAAAATAAAGGAACTAAGACTCAGGGAGATTGAGAGATGGCCATAGTCATGATAATAGCTATCTTTCCTTGAATGTGTACCAAATAATTTTAACAATAAGTAACTATATTCACATTTGTTGTCACTTCTCAGCACGTATGAGAGAGACTAATGCTACTCAGTTACTCTATCACTCAGTGTGAGTGATAGACAAACTAAAATGAAAGTTAGAGTGATGTGTCATGTTCAGTCACATGAGAAATCTATTCTTTTGAAGGTTGCCACAAATGCATTACAATTTGGATGTTCCTATGAGACCGACAACAGTGTGGAAACAGGAAGTGTTTTTTTTTTTAGTCACATGAACCTCCTAGTGACAGCTCATCGAGCAAATTCACACACCACAGAGAAGCATTTTTTAATATGGGGCTGTTTTCTAAACAGCAACTTTAAAAATATTTCACTAAAATAAATATTTCGCTAAAATGACTGGGAGCCTTAAATCAGATTATAACTCCTATACTTCCTCTCCTTCCCCCTCACCTGCCAAGCCACCATCTGTCCACTCTGGATCCGGCCCCACCTGCCCCCATCAGCCTGCAGGATCTAGCATTTCAATGCTTGTCCTGCTGGCCTCTTAAGGAAAACATTCTGGTCTCCTCCTCTGTCTGTCTGCCACATATCTGCACATCCCTCTATGAGACTTAGTGCTTCTTTTTGTTTGTCTTAAACAGACCTACATTCACATTCTCCATAACACCAACACCATACTCATCCTAAAACATGACAGCCTAAAACCTACCCAATCAGCATGAAGGAGTGGGTCATCCAAGCACCTACTTACAGGTACCAATTTTCAGGAAGATACACCAAACCAACATGAGAATAAATGTACACAGTCTGTTGCCAGTGAGCTCCGCTTTCCATACGAAACTTCGTGTAACTGGCCAAGGGTAATCCATTCCTGGCTCCCACTAATACACACATGTAAAAGCATCCCACATATGTGAAAGGAAAGCCTGCCTTTCCCTGTGGTACCCTCCAGCAGGATGGCCCCAGCCAGACTGAGTCACAGATCTTGAGATCAGCTGACAGACAGCCACAGCCAGCACTGAGGAGCCAACAGAATGCCTATACTGCAGAATGTAATATTACAGTATTTACCAGTAACAAGCAATTGACATTATCTCCATGGGTACTCACCTAAGATTTCTATGAAGTGGACTAGTGCTGGGGAAAAAAAATCCCAATGAGAGAGCTCTAAACAAAAATGGAAAACATTTTGCTATCATAAAAGTCAGAAATAAAAACTTTCAAATATATTTTGAACAATATACTACTGTTCATGTAGTTTTTCCTTCACTGTATAAATACAAGTTACCTATCACTACAGAAAATGTGAGGCACAAGACAATTTTAATGAAGTCAGAAGGTTATGCTACAATCAGTATATGAAATTAAATGTAATTTTTAAATAGAAATATAGGTGTGGAATTTTGTAGAGGGAAAATCAGCTTCTCCTTGCCATCAGAAAATGACTATTAAAGAAACACTTAAAGAATACCCACTTGAATAGCCAAACTACAGGTCGCCGTGACCCTGGCCCCACGTTTTTAGCACACCGGCACACCAGGCCAACCCCAGCTTTTCTGTTCCAGTTCCCCCCCTCTGTCGCAAAGTTGTCCCCTACCCCAACTGGCTCCTTCTCTCTGTTGCTTCTCTCTCCTATTCCAAGAGCAGAGAGCTTCATTTCCTGCCCAAATTTGTTTCTTCCTCAGCTTCCACGTGTAATTTTGGTTTTATTGATGATTTGCTCCCTCACCCCTTAACTCTCCCATTCTTTACTTCCATTCTTCCTCTTGGCAACACTGCATGGAACCTAAGTCTCCTTCATCCTAATGGACCTACTTTCTCGTCACGAGTGCCCAGATTTAGCACCTCTCTCTTCTGCATATAATCTTCTAACTTTTGAAGAAGGAACCTACTTGTAAGAGTAAATGAGCTCTATTTCTTCACCACCCACCACATGCCTTAATGAAAAGTACAACGGGGCAGGCAGCAGAAATGCAAGAGGAAGGCTGGGTGCAACTGGGAGAAAGCGGAGGAATAAACCACCCACCTATAAATACCCACCCACCTTCACAATACCCATGACACGGGAACTCCAGCCAACATCCAGCCCCAGAGGAATGAGAACTCTGGGTAGGCAGATTACTTAGATTTGAAATATGGGGGTTGGAGGGTCACGTAACATTTAACAATTTTTAAATATTAGCACTTAGCCCTGGCTGGCGTGGCTCAGTGGATTGGTGCCAGCCTATGAATCCAAAGGTCACTGGTCCAATTCCCCAGCCAGGGCACATACCCAGGTTGCAAGCCAGGTCTCCAGCCGGGTCCTTAGCTGGAGGCAAGTCAAAAGCAACCATATGTACATTAATGCTTCTCTCCCTTTCTTCCTCCCTTCCTGCCCTTCTCTCTGATAATAATGAATAAAATCTTATAAAAAATATATTAGCATTTAACTTGACTTTTTTTAAATACTGAGGATTAAATAAAATACCTCTTCCAGTTGAGTTCAGCCTATTGCCCTGAATTTGCAAATGATGTTTTAAACCTTTGGCTTCTTTTACCTAACAATCTTCAAAAATGTTTCTCCCAAGTCATCCGTGTCCTCTTCGGTACCACAGCAATGGCCTTTCTCCACTCATTTTCTTCAGCCTTCTGGGTGGAGGGGGAATATTTTATCTCAAACTCCTGTGCCAACCTGTCAAACTGAAGTTCTGGAACACCACCCTCTCTTCACTGTTCAGCCTTGTCCCTCTTACTTAGACTTACCTTACTTGATCATTTTCTTTTTTTCTTTCAAAAATCTCTGGTCTTCAACTATGCCCATGACAGAGCTCACTCCCTCAAGACCCTCAGCTTCACTCAACACCAATCCGAAACTCTGTGCATTAGATTCAAGAATCTACCCCCTCCCCATGCACGCGCGCGCACACAGACACACACGCACACACTATGCTGACCCATCCTCTTCCTTAGCATGTTGCCACCGAATTTATCTATTTCATCTCTTTTCTCTTAGCTGACCAGCCTCAAATGTCACCAATTGTTCCCTCTCGCCCAACACCCGATCTGCCATCACTTCACTTCCATGCCCTTTGAAAAGTCTGTCATCAGGATCTCCGCCTCTTCTTCTTCCTTCCTCCTTGGCTCTCACGAGCTCTCAGCTGGAGGATGAGTCACAGAGGCTATGGGTTCATCTCCCAGGACAAGGTCCTTCTCTCTTCTACCAGACTCATCTTCCTGAGAGCCAGGTTCAAGTTCTGGCTCTCCTGTCCTCAGAACAACCTAGCAGCTTTTGACACTGATGCAGATTTGAACTCAAGACCTTCTGCCAGCAAAGCCTCTCCAACCTTCCAGCCTGTTCACCTGCCACTCCCTTTCTAAGCCCCTGCCTTTCAAACAAACTTACTCATCTGTTCCCTAAACATACCTCCTTCTCTTTGCTTAAGCCAGTCTCCTGCATGAAATACCCTATTAAAATCCTAGCCCTTTTCAAATGGCCCAACTGCTTCCTGACTAATGTAATCCTTTTCTATCTGTTGCTCGGGTGGAACTTATCACAGAGGAGCTTCTGTTAGAGTTCATGATGCATGTGTTATTTCTGCACGACGGTGGGTCTCTGTTAAGTGGTAGACATTTGTCTGGGATCCCTGACAGCCCTAGCACAGTGGATTCCATCTACATAGCCAAGGACCAGGTGGCTGGGCCAGTCTTCTGACTGCCAGTAATAGTCATAATAATCATGTCCTAGATATTGACCCGCTGGGGTTGAGTCCGATAGTATGAGAAAGCGAGGCTTGCTTGTCCCTCAGGCTGAGATGATCTTCAGATTAGAATGATATATACAAGGGGGAACTCTCCTCCAAAACAGAATTATCTTCTGGAGGGCGGGACCCTTGTCATACAGGCTTCCCCCAATAGGTGAGTGTTCTAGGAACCCGCATGTATCAATGTAACAGCTGTTGTTGTGAGAGGCTGCATTTGGCTTGAGTACATTTTTTTGAAGACTCAACATGTTTGCCCATTTCATGATGGTGATTTACAAGCTCACCTGCCTGTACCACCCTGAGTGTTCAGCATTTTTGACCAAAAACTACATGACCCCCATGCCCCACCCTCCCTATTCACCTGATCTCACCCCAAGTGACTATTTTTTGTTTGCCCAGATGAAAAAAGTCCTCAAAGGGAACATTTTGCTGATGTGGAAGAGGTGAGTCAAAGCAAAAACAAAACAAACAAAACAAAACAAAACAAAAAAGGCTGAAGCACCAAAAGGCATCAAAATCAACAAGTTCACAAACTATTTCATGCAGTGGAAAAAACATATTGATAGGTGTATTGCATCAATACAAGAGTACTTTGAAGGTGACTTAAGTTCAAACATGTGAGAATAAATACACAATTTTTTATAAACAGATTCCACGTTTTGGATTCCCTCTCACAGATAGGGCGAAAGCTACAGGTACAACCTCACGTTGCTCATTTTCCCTTGCCACTGGTTTGTTTCATGTGAACTTCAGCTGCTGCATCTGGTTCTTCCAATTTAAGATTTAAACTATTGCTCAGTCACCAGAATGGCAAGCTCCTTTGTGTCAAAATTGTTGTCCTCAAAGATCCCCCTCCACCCTGTCCCCTGGTATTCTAGCCACTCTATTACCTCGGACTTGCCCTCCTCTGGGGTTTAGTCCATAGCACCTGATCTACAATGTTGTCTTGGACTATTTTCATTCTCCTTAAAAATAACTGCAGTATTTTTTTTTTTAATTGAAACTGGAACACATGCCACATGGTTAAAAATAACTTAAACAGGATAAAAGTGTACTGAATGAAAAGCCTCCCTCCCACATCATAATTCTCTCAACCTCTTAAAATACAACCACTATAACATTTTGGGGGTCCCTTTCAGGTAGCTTTTCCTCCCTTGCAGATATATGGAAAATATAGTTACTTTTTATAGGAAGAAGGGAAGCTTTGTACACTCTTGTGGTACTTAGTTTTTGTTTGTAATGATATTCGGTAAGTAACTTGTAAATCTAAGTTAATACATGGTGAAGCCCTGACCCATCGTAACTGCTCAATGAACAACTCTTCGCATACAGGATATCAGACAACATCCCAGCATTCAACGGTGTAGGCCAAGTAGAGCCCAGGAGCACATAGCAAAACTGCTTCTGCTGGGCACCAGCTCAGAGAGGCTTCACTGCACTCACCTTCCCAGGAATAGCTGCGGACCTGGTGTCACCTCAACCCCTGGTGTGACATTGGGAGGGAGCGCTGCCACCAGAACTCCCCTAAATGAAGTCCCACCTACCTTTCTCTGATCACGCCAAGAGGAAGGGTAAAGGTTTTATAACGGGTTGGCAGCAACCACTTTCAGAAAACTGAGAAAAAGGCCCTCTTACACTTTAATCAGGTTACATGGTAACTAAGGAAAGCTAAATTCCACCAGATATCATGAGCTGTGTTGAATCAGCACCCCCAAAAGCTTTGCCTCAGCTGGCTCAGTGCTGCTCTAGGTCACAGGGCGACTCTGGAAGGTGATGGGAGGTCCCTTGCATTTGGCTCCAGTCCCAAACCTCTGGTCATCCTGCAGTTAGAGCAGAACTCCCAGGAGGTGTCAATTAAGAGGCTGATCAGGATGAGGGCAAGGCTGTGCACCCCAGTGGCTTTGGGGGACCACCGTTGAAGTCTCAGTTCCTCCTAATGATCAGTTTTCAGTTCAGACGACTTTGCTTGAAAGCTCTGAAGAGCACATGCCCTGTTTTCCCCTTTTTCAGTTCCTTAACCAGGAAGCCTGCAGCACTTCCTGTCCGTTGTTTGCTTACCTGCTGTGCCTTTCACTTTTCACTTTCAGCTGCTGACAGCCCTCTTACCCAGAATTCCCCAGCCAGACAGCAGCCCTGTGGGGAGATGGGGACAGGGTCAGGACAGGCTCACAGCTTCCCGAATATTGAGGGTTGTGGGGGGCAGGTGGAGGGGGCGGGGAATCTGTGCAATTTGGGAGAACCTGCCACTGCATTTAGGAAAGCCGGTTACTTACATAAACATTGATGGCTCCTGCACAAATAGTTGAGAGTCCATTTAAATTCATTCTCCTCAGAGGCTTCCTTTCACATATGCATGGGTTTATGGGCTCATAGACAGATGTGCTCACGCAGAGGGCCCACCTGGCAACTGAAAATTGGGAGAAACAGTGGCATGCCTGAGTCTCGTTGGAGGAAGAAATATGAGATGTTTGACCTCTCCATGTAACTTGCTGGGAGACATATGTAGGGTGAGGGACTGGGTCAAAACAGAGGCTGTCACAGACAACTGTTCTTGCCACTGACAATGCAAAACATTTCCCAAAGCCTATAGCACTCGATACACACAGCCACATAGCTGCACAGACAGGAAAAATGAGCCTTCTTTCAAAACAGCTGCAGCTTCTTAACTGAATAGTCTTGTCCCCGAGCCTGACTTATGGACCAGCCCGAAGTCCCTGTCAAGGAGAATATTAAAAATCCAGGAGGGTGGAGTAAACAGAGGGCACAGTTACCTACAGGGGCCCTTGGCCAGGACACCAGGGGCTAGTGAATGACTTCAACCGTTTTGGACTAGAACAAGGAGAAAATTTTGTGAGCAAATAATAATCAGGCCAACCTCCGAGCGCCCTGAGTTTGAACACAAAGCCTAGGGTCGGAAGGGCACTAGACTCGTATGCCAAGGCCCAGGCCAGCCTGGAGAGGAAGGGCAAGGACGCACTGAGGTTGAGCGTCCCAGACAGAAGGTGGGCTGTGGGCTGAGCCAGTCCTTGTGCACGGATGTGAGCAGGGAGCGGGGCATAAGTTTAAGAAAGCGACCAGACACTCTCCAGGGAAGGATGGATGACAACTATGTGCAGCTGTCTGAAAAGTTCAGGGCTGTTGAGCCGTTCCAGTGACTTTAGGGAATTAAAATGTTTGGGGTAGAAGTTCCAGACAAAATTCTGAATTTAGTCTAGCTTCCAGTTGCTCAAGCCAGAAACCTTGGCATCATTCTTGGTATCTCCCTCCTTCCCTCTCTCTCTTTCCTGTGACACCCAATCTATCAGGAAATCCTATTGGCCCTGTCTCCAAAATACTCCCTATTTTTGCCTATTTCTCGCCACCTGGCTCAAGCCACGGTCACCTTTTTTCTTGATGACTGAACTAACTTCCCCAGAGGTTCTTCTTTCCCTCCTTGTTCCTCTACAGCCCAAACAGGAGCCAAAAGGACACCTTTAAAGTGTAAGGCAGGTGGTGTCTCCCCTCTGCTGAAAACCCTGCAGAGGATCCCCATGTTACTCAGATTAAAAGTGTCACAGGATCCTACACAGGCTGCCCAGGGCCTCTTGGTCCTCACTACATTCTCCTTTCAGCCTCACTCATTCCAGCTACCCTGGCTTCTTCTTGTCCTTGAACCGCCCAGGACCACTCCTGCCACAGGGACCTCCTCAAATGTAGTTCCTTCGGGCCTGGGAAGCTCTTCCCCAGATATAGTCATCATTTACCCCCTCAGCTCCTTCAGGCCTTTTCTCACATGTCCACTTCTCAGAAAGCTCTAGCCCAGCTAAAAGTACTAGTGTATACAGATCCCTTTGCATTGCTGTTCTTTTTCATATCATTTATCACTTTCTAAAATAGATGAGGTCTGTCCCAAAAGTATTGAGCCACTGTCACTATAATTAAAACCGTTTGTGTGGTGGATACTTTCAGGACAAAACTCGTAAGCACATATACATATGCATTGATTATATATTATGCTACCTGTCTTTGCCCACACTAAAAAGCAAAGTTTCATGAGAGTAAGGAATTTTATATATGTGTTAATTGGTGGATTCTTTGAGCCTACTAGAATGCCTGGCATATGGGTGGTTATCAATACAAATAGCTTAAATAAGCAAGTGGCAGAAAATGTACCATCCATTTATTCATACACGTGCTCAGTATTTATTGAACACCTACACTATACCAAATATTATGCTGGGATCTAAAATAAAATGGTGAGCCCTGGCTGATATGGCTCACTGAGTTGAGTGCCAGACTATAAAAGGAAGGGTCACCAATTAGATTCCTGGTCAAGGGCACATACCTGGGTTGCAGGCCAGATCCCCACGTAGGGGTGTGTGAGAGGCAGCCTATTGATGTTTCTCTCCCTCTTTCTCCCTCCCTTACCCCCTCTTTAAAAAATAAAATATTAAAAAAAATAAAATACAATGATGAACAAAATATATGGGAACCTGCCTTCATGGAGCTTAGTTTAGTGATTAGAGACAGATACTCAAAACATAATTCCACAAATAAAAAGATACTTGCCATTGACATACATGTAGTATTAAAATAGTTCAGGAAAGACATTATGTTTGAGGTTAGATTAATGGCAGAGGACATGGAACAAGCTGAGCAGATTCAAACTTATTTAGAAGATAGAAAATATAAAAATTGTTAATGGATTATATAGGGTTGGGGAGAATTTTATAACAAAGGTGAGCCCTGATTTTTTATTTTAGCAACTAGGTAGATTAAAGTGACCTTTGCATGAATTAGTGGGCCGAATAATGTCCTTCTATGTGGAATCTATAAATGCTATCTTATCTGGAAAAGGGGTACTTGCAGGTGTGATTAATTTAAAGATCATTTTTTCTGGGTTATCTGGGTAGGCCTTAATGCAATCACATGTATTCTTATAAGAGAGAAGCAGAAGGATATTAAAATACACGCGCGCACACACGCACACAAAGTCTCTCTGAAGATGAAACAGAAATTGATGATTAGAATAATTCAGCCATAGGCCAAGTATGATAGTTAATTTTATATGTCAACTTGACTGGGCCAAGGGGTACCCAGGCATTTGGCCAAATATCATGCTGGGTGCTTCTGATGAGATTTACATCTGCATTGGTAGACAGAGTAAAAGAGATTGCCCTTCCCAACATGGGTGAGCCTCATCCAATCAACTGAAGCCCTGAGTGGAAAACAAGGCTGGGTGAGAGGGAATTTCTCCCGCCTGGATGCTTCAATGAGATATCCACCTTTCCCTGCCCTCAGACGGAAATTTATACCATTGACCTTTCTAAGTCCCTAGCTTGCCAACTACAGACCTTGTGACTTCTTACCTGCCATAACTGCCTAAGCTAGTTCCTTATAATAAAACTACACACACACACACACACACACACACACACACATACACAGAGTATTATTGGTTCTGTTTCTCTGGAAAACCCTCACTAACGCAACAAGGAGTGCTAACAGCCATTCAAAACTGAAGGAGTCCAGGAACGGAGAAAGTGTGTTCCTGCTGACTTCAGCCCAGAAGGACTGACGTGAGATTTCTGGCCTGCAGGTCTGTGAAAGCATAAATGTGTGCTGTTTTAAGCCACTCTGTTTCTGGAATTTGTTACAAATGCCACAGGAAACTAAAGCATTGGGAACCACTGTAAGAGGAGCATCTAAGGGCCGGGCATCGAGATTCAGTTTGCAAGAGGAAACCATAGGTGCATGTTCCACACCCCCTGGAGAAGCAGGTGAAACAGGAGCCCGCATATGCAGATAGGGAACTGGTGAAATGGCCCAAACAGGCATTATCAATGCTGAGGTCCCAGGGCCTGGAAAGCATGAGAAGTGTAGTGACAAGGAAAGGCAGACAACCTTGGGAGCTCCCAGCACTGACAGGTCAGGTAGAAAGATGGCCCCTGAAAAAGAAACAGCAGACAGAGCATGGGGTCTTGGAGGCCAAGGGTGGTGAGAGTTTTGAAGGACAGGTGATCAGCTCTGGAGAGGACCCAGTCTGGAGTAGATTTAAGAGTGAATGGTTGGTGAGGAAGCAGAGAAAGCAGGTGTGGGCAACTTATTCTGAAAGTTAGTTTGGCTCGGAAAATGCATAATTGGAGAAGAGAGTTGTGGAGGATACAGGATCCAAGGAGGCTTTAAGTGCTTATTTTCAAATATTGGAGTTTATTTAGAGTATTGAGCATGATTTAGAAAATGACCCAAGAGAGAGGAAACCATTGGAAATTCAGGTGAGGGGGAGATTATCTGCTGAGTCTGACAAGGTGGAAAAGAGAAATAGGTGGAGAGAAGGTCTCAATTCAGGCTGTAGTTTTAGGTCCGCTTGGGATAATTTAGAATCTCCATGCCCAACCTGCATCCTAGACCAATGCTATCAGATTTTCTGAGTTGGGACCCCAACATCAACCATTGTTAAAGCTTCCCAGATGATTCCAATGAGTAGTCCAGGGGATTCAGAGCACATAGGGAAAGCATGGCATAGGGTCCCAGGGGGATCAGGTGCAGGAGCAGGTAGGTTTGGATGTTTAGTGGGTGTAAGTAAGGGAGTTCCCAACTTTGCCTTTACATTTCCAAAATTCTAGACAAGGTCATGTGCTAAGCATGATCTGAGTACTTAATGGAATAAGGGAGAGACTGAGCTGAAGAAAGAAAAGGTGGTGGTGCATACTGAGAGTGGAAAAGGGAAGATGCCCCAAGTGGAGAAATGTGGCAAAAGTTCTTGAAAGGACTTTGTAGCTATGCTCTCCAGCCCTTCAACCAACGTTTGTCAGAAAGACAATAAATTAGGCTGTGAGGAGAAAACATGAGCATGGCATTATCCTCACCGATTTCACAATTCAATGGAGGAGGGAGTCACACAAGTAAACAGAAAATCTCTGAGCTATAATGGAATCAAATGCAAAGAGGTAGTAGGTGCTCCTACTCTTGTGGGGACAGAAATCTCCTCCCATCCTAGTACTTGGCACAAAGGAAGTTCTTGAGACATGTTCATTGGATCCTAAGCACCTTACTATTTTGGGGAAATGGAGGGGAAATGACAACTCAGCTGCAATTCTGCAGGCATGGCCAAAGCAACCCTAAAACAGCAATGACATAGCAGCAGTGCCCTGCCACATGGGGTGTCTGAGCAGGGGGTAGTCTCAGAGCCCTCAGAACGACAGCAATACTGAAACCTTACAGAGAATTTCTACAAGGTAATCTCCACATGCCATTCAGAAAATGGTCACTAGGTGGCAGGGTGAACATTTGCAAAATAACTGCCAGTAGTAGCGGGATACTCAGGAACTACCAGATACCACTTCAGTGCCAGAAACCCAAACTCCCTGGCTTCCCTGCAATTTCCTGTGTCATCCTGACCAGCTTGGAGAAGAATAGCAAATAAATGATGATGTTAGGTCACTATTTAATGTGAACTGACTGACTGTTGGTTATTTAGCTTTAGTTATGTCTATCTTCTAGAACAACTCTGTCCAAAAATGTAGCCACTGGTGAAATGAGCCTCTTGAGCACTTAAAGTATGGCTAGTGCAACGGCGAAGCTGAATAATTAATTTTATTTCACTTCATTCACTTACATATAAAAGCTGACACTCTATTCAATTATTGAAAGCTTTTAAGTATGCTTGAGACAACTTGGGTATGTCAATCTACTTTTTCATCTGTAAATTCTGTGAAATCTAAATATAGCTCAATGATTTCCAATGAAAATGTAGTGTCAAATTGAGATGTGGTGTAAGTGTAGAATACTTGGTATGAAAAATAGAAGATAAAATATATTATTGCTTTTATATGGATTGCACTGATTTCTCCATTGCTTGAAATGATAGTATTTTAATGCACCGGGCAAGTAAAATATATTATTAAAATTAATTTCACATGTTTCTTTGTATATTTTTAATGTTGGTATCTTAGTCCTCTCAGGCTGCCATTAACTGGGTGGTTTAAACAACAAACATTCCAACCAGTTCTGGGGGCTGGGAAGTCAGAGATCAAGGTGTTGGCAGGCCCAGTATCTGGCAAGCGCCCTCTTCTGGTTTGGACTTGGCCGCCTTCTTGCTGTATTGTCACGTGGTAGAGGGAGAGATCGCCTCCTTCAGGTCTCTTATTAAAGGGCCACAAATCACCACAAGACCTCCACCCCCATGACCTAATCATTGTTCAAAAGTCCCACCTCAAATTGGGGATTTGGGTTTTCACATGTGAATTTTGAAGGGCCACACACACAGTGGTGTTGCTCAGAGGATGCACGGGGTTTCCATTTAATGAGGCAGCAGGAGACCAGGTGAGTGCTGGACAAAAGAGGCTGGGGAAGGAGGCCGGGCTGGAGGCCACAGAGCAGTGGGCAGACATTCTCCCAAAATTGCTCTGCTCTTGACCATGAGACGCTGACCAAACAGGCGTTTTTCATTTCCAGCCCAAAGGGAACATGGATCCACGTCCTAGGGAGACAGGGTGGCTGGGCAGGTGTCTCAAAGTTCACACAGAACCTTCTCCATATACAGTCAGTCCCTGGCCTCTAAAGCTGCACTTCTCTCTCCACGCTCAGAGGCCCTGACCCCAGTTCAGACCCCATCCTGAGAACAGTTTCAGAGGGTGTTGGGGTTAAAGTATTCATTCCGGTGGCCCTTTCCTTTCCTCAGACTTCTCTGTCACCTTCCTTCTCCTGTTTTCCCTCTGGTGTCACACTTCCCAGGTTTAAGCCTCATCTCAGTCACATAGCCAAATGACCTTGAGCAACTTAGCCTCTTTCTGTTTCTTTATTTAGAAATGACTACTCAGAGTGTGGTTATAAAGATTAAGTCAGAAGCCCTGGCTGGTGGCTCAGTGGAAAAGCACCAGCCTGTGAACCCAAAGGTCGCTGGTTCGATTCCTAGCCAGGGCACATAACCAGGTTGTAAACCAGGTCTCCAGCCAGGTCCATAGCTGGAGGCCGGTAAAAGGAAACTATACATTGATTTTTTTTTTTCCCTTTCTTCCCCTATCCCTGTCCTTCTTTCTAAAAATAATAAAATCTTTAAAAATAAAGAAATAAATGGAGTTTAAAAAAGAAAAATAAAGATTAAGTCAGTTAATATTTATAAAGTACTTAGAACTTTATAAAGCACTAAGTACTAGGTATTGTTATTGTTTTCTCAAGGGAAGAAAAAAGGTAACTATTTCTATCAACTTTCTTATAAAAATGTTAAATAGTTGACATTCTAAGTCATAATTTAAAAAATAAAAGGCTTTTAATCCCAATTTTGCAAGTGAAAGTATAACGAAAAATAACACCTCAGCAGAAGGTACATCTACTCTGGAAGTGTGAGCCGTGGTCAGGCAGTCTTCCTGATAGAATTTTGGACTGGGAATAGGCTGCCTTCTGCCTGGTGTCCAGCCTCCCACTCTGTCCTCTGCAGAAGAACACAGCCTCAAGCCCAAGTCCCGCATGTGTCATAACCTGTCACAGGTCTTGACTGTGGAGGTAGTTCAGTCATTCTCTACAGTAGCACACCACTTTAACATCACAGGTGACCTCTCCAGTCACTATAAAACTGCATTGCCCCACCCAAGTCGTTCAGGGTGGAGGTGGGGTAGTATTTTTCTCAGAAAGCTCTAGCTAAGACACTAGGACAGCTAGCACAAGGTCTGGTTCTGGGTTTACTGACTCAAATGAAGCAATCTGTTGGATTTTTTATTGGCTCTTGAATATTAATGTGCATGTTTCAAAGCTACAACTCAGACTCACTTTACACAGCAGATTATACATGTAGTTAAATTTTAAAAAGTTAGGACATCAAAAAATGTGGTAGAAGCCCTGGCTGGTGGCACAGTGGATAAGGCACCAGCCAACCCAGTGAACCCGAAAGTCACTGGTTCAATTCCCAGCCAGGGCAACATAACCAGGTTGCAAGCCAGGTCTCAAGCCAGGTCTCCAGCCAGGTCTGTAGCTGGAGGCAGGTGAAAGGCAAACATACATTGATGTTTCTCTCCCTCTCTTCCCCTCTCTCTGAAAATAATAAAAAATGTTTAAAAATGGGCAGATTTGGTTATCGTTTCAAGGAATTCTACAATGCAGAGCAGTTATAAATAAACTAAGTCCTTTGATAAAATAGACCATGGTATTTTATCAGTTCTATGAATCTCAATTTTTATGGTAGATTTGTTTAAAGGAAATTAAACTATACTTAGAAAGTGAAAAGGGAGTTTTAGAATTTCCTCTTTCTTCTTCTTCTTTTTTATGTTAATAATAGAGTTCAACAGGAACAAATCATGTTCCAAAGAGGAACACTATGCATGAATTTAAGTTTACAATTTTATAGTTTTCCCATACTTGACCACATTGATTGAATCTGATGTAAAGACTTTTGCTCTTACCTTAGTGTCTATAGTATTTGTGCCTAGGTTTATCACGATATATGTATGTTCAGCAATACAAAATAGATTTTCTCTCCCTTGTTGAAAATCTCAAGATTTTCAAGCCACATCAGTTCTTGGCTTTCTATTTTCTTCCTTACAAGTTCCATATATTTGCATCTAATTTGCAGAAAGAGGGAGAGAGAGAGAAAGAAAGCCAGGGAAAAGCTACTAGATTTGTACCACCTTGGAGCTGAACTGCTTATTGTGTTGGTCAATGTCAAAGCTGTGGCACATGCTTCGTCCCAGGTGTTTTGGGCTCATCCCTCCCTGACTTACCTCCAACCAGGCACATCCCATTGGCCAAGCTCATCTGACCACCAGGCTCCAGGCCTAGGAGGGGAAGAAATGCAGAGCCAAGATCTGAGGCACCTTTCCTCTCCAGCTATGTGGGTTGCTGACCTGACCAGCCATGTGGGCAACCTCAGAAACCTGGGAACTTATAAAGTAAAAGCTCAAAGGGGCGAAAATAAATGGCTGCTTCCTGGGTCTTTCACAAACCAAGAAACATGATGACCCCACAGAAAACAACACTTCAGATGAGAACACATGAGATGATAAGACAATGAAAAGCCATAGTTAAAGGTGAGGCTCAAAACTAAAAAGGGGTATAAAAATGTGAGAGGGAGACAAGTTAGAGATACAATGGAAGTAGGAACCAAATGCTAATACAACAAGTCTGAAAGAGTTTCAGAAAGGAAATGTAATAGGAATGAAATGGGAAACGGGCAAGGAAATAAATACAGTCTATGAGGGAGGCAAAGGAAGGGAAGAAAGAGGCCTTTCCTGAACACAGAGACCAGAGGGGTTGCAAAGTTTAGACCAAGTCTCCATCTGTCTCTACCTAAACCGACAAATTCCTACAATTGAGGTTGGTTTTGTTTTGCTTTTCAGTAACCTGAAAAACATTGGTGGGCACAATATTTGGGGTTTTTTTGTTTAGATTTTTTTTTTTTTTTTTGTCATTTTTGAAATAAAAAAACTCTCAAATACAAATTTCCCCAGATTAGCAAATCTTCCCCAAACTCCAAAACTGTCAATATAGTCCAACTCGGTAGAAGCCTAGAGAGAACTACTTGGATCAGGTTTTATTAGTGTCATTGATGGGAAGTGGGGTTTTAGGAGTCTACTTGGGACAAATAGTGCCTCCTTTGGTGGGGGTGGGGGAGGGTTTGGTTCCAACCCTGCCAAATTAATTGTCTTTGGGTATTGATTGGAGAGACCCACGCCATCCTTTAAAATAGGCAGAAGTTGGTGCATAAGAATTAAGCCTTCTCTAGAAATGGGTGCAAAAAACGCAGGCAAGCGTTCCAGTCAGCTGTTGCCACAATAAAAGCCCTCAGTGAAGTAACCTTTTACTTCCAGCTCCTCAGGTCTTCCCCAGGATCTTTGGTCCTCTGCCCAGGGCCTCTCCTACAGGAGGGAAGACCAGCAGTCAGCACCAGTTGGCTATGCAAACCTGGGGAGCCTCCGTAATTAGCTTCTTTGTATGTTCACATATTTCCTCTCATCACTACTTAACAATCAGCAGTCGTGATGTGTCCTAATTACAACAATAAATTGGACCAGGGGTAGCCACCTCCTGCTCCATCATTAAAAGAGGACTGTTTGTGGTGGCCTTTGCAGTTAATCCATCTCCTTAGCACTGGAAAGTCACCACAGCTCACAGTGGTCACTGTTTGCGAGCAGGGAAGCTCTTGGTGACCTATAGAATCAGGTGATTAGGCCCCAGCAGTGCCTTGGAGCTGTAGATTCTGCACAATTAAGAAATTGTGTCTGTGTGAATCGAGGAGCAGCCCACAGGCCTGGGGACTGAGTCGGCATGTCCTTGGCATTTACCAAGTCCAGATGTCTTTATCTTCTGGGCAGGAAGTCAGAGTTTGTCCAGATGGCATCTTGATTGCTTTCTGTCCAGCTGATTAAATCACTAAGGCTGACATCCCTTCCAAATACCCTCTCCATCCTATAAAATGTGGTTGTCAAATAAGGGCCAGGCAGGATCCCTGCAGCAGATATCCGCACCATGCAAATTTCCTGCCCCTCACTTAGGGGTCTGGGATGCTTTCTGTAACAAGCAAGGGAATTTCTAGAGAGGCAATGAGGTGAGAGGCTAGGCTCTGGAATCAGACAAATCCAGGTAGGGGTCCTGGGTCCTCAATTTATTCACCTATAGATTTGGGATAAGAATAGGACCTGCTTCAGCAAATTGTGCTACGGATTATAGGAGATAATGCATGGTAAGGGTTCCTGCATACATTTTCTTAGTAGTCTGCTTATTTTTGTCCTTAGCTTTGCCCTGTCTTCCAGGGACCTGCTCCTTAAATTCACAAACCTGAGTGAGGTCAGGAGACCAGCATGGTCACTGACACATGCTGTATACCAGAAATAATAACCCTTTCTTCATAGCAGTCAGGGCGGGCAGCACTTCTCTTTTATTGAAGTGGAGACTTGGAGGGGAAAGACTTGTCTAACATGGGTAGGAAGCTGTGTCTGAAGATGAGCCCCAGAAAAGGTGCTTGTAGGCCTGCCTACTTCGAACCCCACTCTAACAGGGAAGCCAGCACCACACAGATAATAGTGAAACCCAGATTTGGGGAAATATTCCAACATCAGACAGTTTTTAAATTGTTATAATAGGGGCCCTAGGGAGTGGATGTTTCCAATGTCAGTCACCTGGGGAAGAGATGAATCCTGGGGCAAGCAATGTAGAAGACAGACTATCCCTAGGTCAGGCAAGGAAGAAGCCCCCCTTTCCCGGTTGGCTTGAGCTCTGAGATATGACAAGGCCTGGGGTGTTCTGTGATGGTAGGGAGCTGGCGATGTCATGAGAAGTTCCTGCGCCTGCTTTGTTGGTGCCATTAACCGCAGGGCAGAGAAAGAGCCAGTGCAGAAGCAGCAGGATCAAGGGTGGCATTGTGAGGCCGTCCATAAACCTGAGCAGGACGTGATTCAGTCAGGTCCCTCCCCAGGGTGGGAATGGTGCACAGCATCACTTGTTCTCTGCCTAGGCTGGAGCCTTCATGAGACTGCGAAGGTAGCAGTGTAAGCAGCATGACAAGGACGCTTGAGGGGTCCATTCCATGTGCCCCCACTGCCCCCCACTCCCCACTGCCAGGCAGCGCAGCAGAAAACCCCAGAGAAGGGGCAGGATAACCTTGAGAAGGTTTTACTTCCTGTCTTTATGGCTTTGAACCTGTGTCATAATAACTGGGGAAAGTAAACAAACTTGGAGAAATGACAATCAAAATTAACATTGGCCATAAAATGCCTCAGAACAATTCAAGTTTAAGTAAAAGTTTGGATGCAAAAGATGTAACTACCTGGGGTAGAGGGGAAGGTAGGCATGGCCCAAAAGCAGAACAAAAGCTAAACGTAAGGAAGGAGAAAAGAAGATAGGAAAAATTTTGACACCCACTGGTGCCCATAAACTGTGATAGAATTGAACATCTAGTTCTTTGCTAATGTTGGATCACAACAACATACTTTGTTTTGCACACCCTTGAAAAAAAGTAAATAACACTTGGGTTGTTGGCCAGACAAGCTCTCCCAGGACCCCACGTTGCTCCCCAGACGATAGCGACCTAGAAGCACCAAGAAGTGAGTGCACAGGCTTCCCCACCATGAAGGTGGGCAGCTCTATGGAGTCCGCATGGGTGGCAGCTGACCCAAGGGATGAACTGCATGGAAACCTGGTGGATTAAAAGGCAGCACAACAACAGAAAAGAATGGGGGGAGGGGGTGTGCATGTGAATATGTAATACAAAGGTGCTTAAACTTTACAAAAATGTCTAGGGTCCACAAACCCTTTTTTCTTCACAGACATGGTTACTGGTCAATAAAAATAAATGAGTTTCTTGTGTCTTACCTCATCTTCTCCTTTCCCTCTCCACATCTCTGCAAGAACTGTTTTTAGAATGGGTGGCAGCAATTTCATCTCGTGAAGGTACTGTGAATAAGAGAATGGAAGCAATCGTGATGCCCATTGCACTCACAAACCTCTAGTTTTTGTTTGCCAGGAAGGGGTAAGACCATCTGGAGTAGGAAAGGAAGAGCAATTATCAGGAAAAGGCTAATGTAACTCCATTTTACTGGCTCGGACCAATGACTGTTACATAAGTAAAATGCAAATCCTTTTTCTGAAATAGAGAAATGGGATTTTGGATGAACTGGGGCCTTATAGATAAGCTAGACCAATGCCATCCTTTTATAGAAAAGGTAATTAAGACCAGAGAGACTTTTCCAAGCACACACCACCAGTTAATGGCAAAGCTGGGACCAGAATTCAGGTGAGCTTTTCTGGGGAGATTGAGAAAATATTCAGATAAATAGACTGTGAGCGACTATAATGTATGAATTTATAACATAGTTGGAGGAACGAGAGATTTTTAACCTAGAAAGGGGATGATTTAGGGATATAACTATTTTTAAATACATGAAGGACTGGCAGGTAAAAAAAAGGACTTGAACTTGTTCTGTTGGCCCAAGAAAACAAGAACAATTGGGCAGAAGTTGGAGGGAAGGCTTGAGCAGCTTGGAATAAGATAAAACCATATTTTTTAAAGATTATGTATTATTTTTAGAGAGAGGGCAAAGGAGAGAGGCAGGGAGGGAGAAAGACATCAGTGTATGGTTGCCTTTCACCTGCCTCCAGCTACAGACCTGGCTGGAGACCTGGCTTGCAACCTGGTTATGTGCCCTGGCTGGGAATTAAACCAGCGACCTTTGGGTTCACAGGCCTGCACCTATCCACTGAGACACACCAGTCAGGGCAATAAAACCATTTAAACAGTCAAAATTTGCCAAAACAATTTGTTGGAGGAAGAGTAAGCTTTCTGTCACCTGAGGCATTTCAGAAAAGACAGGAAGATAACGCGGTGCATGTTTTTGTCCACCGAAGGCATGGAGTGAGGGGTGCGGAGGAGGAAATTCAGGCGTGAAAATCATTCCGATGAGGTGACCTTTAAGAGTACGTGATTCTTTACAGTCTGGGACCAGATAAGGGTTTTTATTCCTGCCTCCAAACTCTAAAACCTATCTCCCTATCTGCTTACAATACTTTAAATTTTAATCTGTTTCCTATTTCAGGGTATTATGCCCTGAATATTTGATTTGAATGCTATGGCAGAAGGTTACTCCTATTCATTTATTTTCTTTTACTCGTATACTCTTGCAGTGAGTCTTCTGAATCATGATGCAAGCGCATGCAAATCATATGCAAATACCATGGCCTCAGAAAAGGGCAAGGCCTTAACTGAGCCGTCACACCTTTCCTTAAGAAGAAAAGCAGTATGCCTTTGCAGTGTCTTTGGGACAGGAGACAATTTCCTGGGAGTGATATTTACATGACATTGGAAGTGGTTAGTCAGAGGACTCATTTCTTCACATTCTTCATATTCCTCAGGTTAAGAAAGCATTTTCCTATAAACGGTCTCATTTCAGTTTCATAATTACCCTGTTCTATCTTTCTAGTGGGAAATACACTCAGAGAAGTGACATGACTTGCTCCAGTTCTCTCAGTTGATAAGCGAAAGACCTGGGCCTCTTTCCAGGCCACTCTGCCCACTGCACCATGAAGCATGCCTTCTTTAAGGCAAGATGGTTGGCCATCAGGCCCACTCAGCATTTTTGGCAGTGCTTTGCTGTTGAAGATGAAATCTTAGTAGACCTGACCAGAGAAGTTATTTGTAGTAGCCCTAGTACAGTGGCAAGTACATAGTTTCTCCAACCCCTTCTTCTTTTTAGCATCTGTTCTGAGATCTCCAGATGAAGAAACTTCTTTACCCCATCCACTCTTTAGCTGTTTCCGTAGGCAACACTCTTTCTTAAACGATGGAGAAGAAAATCACAACCTCTGCAGTAAGCCTGGATCTCAGCTCTAATCAACCACTTTCTAGATGGGCTTGGAGAGGTCATTTCATTTCTCTAAGCATCATTTTCTCCATTTATAAAATGGAATAAATAATAACACCTCTTTGATTGAAAATGTGAAAAAGAGCTATACAAAAAAACAAACAAACAAAAAACAGCCCGCTCAGTGGCTGACACATAGTAAGTGTTCAATAAGTAGTAATTACTATAATTATTGTATTAGTGGTAGTAACACAGTAGCGGTAGTCTTAGAAGTAGCATCTCAAATCACTGTGACTGATATCCACAATTGGCTATTGAACACGGAATGTGGAAAAAGCGATGCTAAATATCTCTTATCTGCCAGAAGATGGGAGAACAGACAAGGTTTGAGGTAGTAGCTCAGTTCAACCCAGGGAGGAATGCTTAAATTTTCACTCTTGAATCACTGCCACGTCTTGCACCATAATGAGGGTATTTGCATGCCTGCTTCAAAGCTATTTCTAAGAAGAACAGAGCCAAGGCTGACATCCTCAACTGTGCTCCCTCCTAGCTGGACTGCTCTGTATACAGCAGTGTCCTCTACTGGGTCAGGCTGAGAAGGAACAAGGGGGGATTCCCCCCTGCTGCTTTAGTGGGCCTGCATCACCAGGTTGAGAGATGGAGTTGCCTTCCCCCTGTTCCAAGAGCAGAGGTGGGTGCCGGTGAGGTGGTCCAGGAAGGCTCAGCGGTGCAAGGAGGAGCCACACCCCCTTCAGTAGGGTGACCCTGTCCCTGCGCTCTGTTCCCAGCTCCAGCAGCACCACGGTGGGACTTAGTCTCTCCATCCACACCCACAGGGTGCTCCGCCCTTCCTCCCAGCATGCCCAGCGCCTCTCCCAGTCACTCATCCAGGACAACAGACAAAGCAGCCTCCTCCAGAAGGACAGCTTCCTGCTTCCACAGCCTCTCTTGGGGAAAGGGACCAGAACTACTGGAGTTGGCCAAAAGTCAATAGAAATCATCACAATTGGCTATTGAACATGACTGAAAGTTAGCATGCGGAGCGGAGCTCCAGAGAGCTGCATAACTGATGTGTGTTTGCCAGGAAATGCATGGGGCCACCCTGGGGCAGGGTTCTCAGCTATTTTTACCGAGGGTGGGTGGTATGTAAAGAGACTTCCCATTTTCTGCAGCGCAGAGCCACCAGGCACTGAGCAGTCAGAGCATATCTCGTTCTGAGATCACCCTCCTGAACACCTCCCTGGCTGCCGAATCACCACGGCCTTCAAAGATAAGCCCACCAAGCTGGGGTGGCATTGGTTCCGTGATGGCACCCCCTGCCACCTGCTTCCTGCTGGCCATGCTGTTTTCTGCCAGCTGCGAAGTCATCACCTGCTTGGATCAGATGTGCATGGAGGTGGGTCCACAAGTTTTGTGTTTATGCAGATTTAACGGCCTAGCAATTCTGAGATTCAGCCCGTAGCCCCCGCTGAGCCTTGGCATCCCGGTACCCACTGCCTTTGAAAGGGCAATGAGGTGTGTGGCAGTTTTTCTTTCTGTGAAGGAGCCAAGAGCTCCATCAGGGGACAATCCCCAAGAACCTTAGTAGGAGGAAGCAAGAGTTTTCCTTCTCTGCCAACGATGCCTCCCAAATAACCCTCATTGGGACATACACTATCAACAGGGTCCCCGTGCAAAGAGCAGACCTGCAGACCTGCTGCCAGCACATGGCCACTGCCTCGGAGTCCTTTGGTTTCCTGGCTCTGGGTGGGGACTACTCAGGATGACCTGTGCCAGGTTTTACAGCATGTAAGGACCACTCTGAATGAATCTGGCATTCTCCTCGAGTTGGACAGCCCTCCATCTGTTTTCCTAACCCACAGGAGTGATATCGGAGAGCAGAGCCAAATTGCACCTTCTGTTTGGGACCACAATCCTATTTATCAACCTGTGGGAAACTCTTAAAAGAGGTGGTGAGGGAGATAAAGAAGGGCCTCCATCTTCTGCTGTCTTCTAAAATGCTTCCACCTTCCTCCCACGGTCTCTGAACCCAGCAAGTGTGTGGCACCATGTGGCCTGTCGAACAACCGCAGGGGGCAGGAAGGACCATGAGTCTCAGTGTCCAGGTAGACTGCTTTCCTAGGCTGGGGTGGAGGCAGGAGAAGTACAACATACAATGATGGTGGTTGGAAGCCACCGGCAGGAAAATGCTGAAGGAGGATGCTAAGCGAGGAGGCAAGGACGAGAATTCCAGCCGGGACAGGAACAGGCCTGGGAGCCCAGAGGAGCAGAACCTGGTTAGTCAGGTGTTAGGATGGTACCAGCACACACGAGACTAAGAGGAGGCATGATGCCCAGGGAAATGAAGGCTGGGAAAGTGGACAATTTTGTCTGGGCTGCCATAGCCAAGTACCATAGAAGAGGTGGCTTAAACAAAGGAACCTTATTGTCTCACAGTTCTGGAGGCTGGAAATCCAAAACCAAGGTGTTGGCAGAGCTGGTTTCTTCCAAGAGCTCTCTCCTTGGCTTGTTGATGGCCATCTTCTCCCTGTATCTTCACATGGTCTTCCTTCTGTACATGTCTGCTTCCAAATTTATTCTTCTTATAAAAACACCAGTCATATTGAATTAGGACCCATCTTAATTTCATTACCTATTTAAAGACTATTTCCAAATAAAGGTACATTCTGATATACCTGGTTAGGAATTAAATATATGAATTGGCGTGGGCGGGGGGCGGGGCACAGGGACGGGGACAGTGCACAATATATTCCATGATAGATGGGAACAAGAAGTTTCTATCAACTCCAGAAGGCTGCCTACTCCTCATTCAGGTGGGAAGGTCAGTTTCACACAGACATGTAGGTGGCATGGTAAGAGGATAGGACGGGGCACACAACTTCAGGACTACCATCCACCCCTTAAAACATCTGCAGATGGGATAATACCACCATTAAATTTCAATTCGTTGGGAAGCAGATTGTTTTTAAACACTGCATTCTTAAGCCTATCACTCAACTCTTAAATCCCCATATTCCTGCAAAGCCCCATCAGCCCCTCTGAAGCCCACAAGAGAGTCCTGGGAGATTTGGAAAGCCCAGGAAACACTGGGCCCATCCAGCTTCCTACTGAGGACATCAGGCCCTAGAGCTGCCAATGACCTCTGCTTTGGCACAGGGAAGGAAAAGTGGTAGGGAGAGCACCCTAGCCTTTTTTCTGCCTTCTGAGACATTCCGGTGGCAAGAGCAGTGCTGAGGGTCCCAGGATCTCCAGGCCTGACCTTATGCTGCAATGAGACTTTTTCTTTGAGACTGCATTTGTATTGAAACCTTCCAATGCAAGAGCCTCCCTGCAGCCTTCCCTTGGGAAGAAGTTGGATTTTAAATGCTCTGGGACCTGTTTAATGCATATTGGATCCCCATTTCCCTGACTCCCTTCTATCATGTATAAGTTCTTGGCAGCAGGGTTCTAAGGCTGTGTGTTGAGCCCTTACTCATGTGAGTACTGGGGAAATACAGAGATAGGTGAGAATTGTTCTTGAAGATAAAGAACTTCTAGGCTGCAGGGAAGTAGGATAAAAGGGGGATCAGTGGGAGAGGAAGTTGGACTTAAGGGTTTGACCCTAGGTAGCCTCTCCCTCCCCCTTGCTTTCCTTTCCTCTTTAGTTCTTCCCTTCCTGCTTGTGCATAACTAACTACATACTGTACACATGTTCGTGTAACCACCATTGGCTCACCAGGATCTACCCTGAAATCAAGGTTTTGTTTTCTTTTAAGTTCAGTAAGCTTTTTTTGAAGTGAACATAAACGCAGAAAAGTTCACCCATCCTAAGTGTACAGTTCAATGAGTTTTTCCTAAGTTAATACAGCTATGTGACCAGCACCCAGATCAAGAAATAGGACTTTCTCAGCACCTCAGAAGCCTCTTCACACCTCCTTCCAGACACTAGCCCCCAAGGACATTCATCACCACTGTTGTATTTGATTTTGTATTTCATACACGTGAGGCCAGGCAGCATGAACTTTCTTGTGTCTGGCTTTCTTTGTTTAACATGAAATATATGAGATTTCTTGAGGATGGTCTGTGAACCAATCATTTGTTCATTTTCATCACTGAATAGTATTCTGTTGTATTAATGAGCCACCATTTATTTACCTGTCCTGCTGTTGATGGACACTTGCATCGTTTTCAGGTTTTGGGGGCTATCATGAATGTTGCTACTTCGTATTTCATACCTATGTTTTTAGTAAGTAAATCCACAAACTGACATTAGGTGTATACCAGGGAGTGGATGCATTTGGTCATAGGGTATAAACAGGTTTAAGTTCAGCAGATACTGCCAAACAGTTTCCAAATTGTTGACATTCATTTATATTTATCAGCAACGTATATCAATTCTGCTTGCTCCACAGCCTCACTAATATTTGTAATTGTTTGTTTTAAAAACCCATTCTGATGAATGGAGAGTGCTATTTCATTGGGATTTAATTTTTATTTTCTTGATGAATAATTGAGTTCATTTTCATGCTTTGATTGCCATTTGTATATCCTTGTGTGACTCTGTGTGTGTGTGTGTGTGTGTGTGTGTGTGTGTAGTGCCTTTTCAAGTATTTTGCCCATATTCTTTTGGGTGTCTGTCTTTTAATTTTATATTGAGTTGTAAGAGTCTTTTATGTACTGTGGGTACAAATCCTTAATCAGATATATCTTCTCCCACTCTGTGGCTTGCCTTTCCACTCTCCTAGTGATATCTTTTGATAAGCAGGCATATTTAATTTTAAAATAGCTGGATTTATCATTGTTGCTTTACTTCCAGTGCATTTCTGCCCTATTTTTTAAAATTTGCCTATTCAGGGTTTAAAGATATTATCTATTTCTAGGTTTCACATTTAGATCTATAGTCCATCTGGAGTTGCTTTTTTTTTGCATATGAAGTAAGGGAGAAGTCAAGGTGAATTTTTAATAAAAATTTTGTTTAAAGATGTTTCAAACTTAGACAAGTCCTAAAAACAATACAAGGAACACCCATCAACAATCCATGCAGAATTTTCCATTGTTAAGTTCTACATGTTCTGTGTGCACGCATGTGCGCATGCACCATGACTAACAAAATTAGACCGACCCATGAGCAAATCTATGGAGGCTGACCAGTATGTGAAGCATAACTGGGATTCAGCATTCTGTGATTTGGATTTTGGTAGCATTTTAGATAAGTTCTTGAATAATTACTTGGGAGGGTAGGCATGCCTCCTCATTTCAAATGGACTCATCTGTACACTGTATTGTGTACACTCAAAGCCATGATAGGAGACTGTCCCTCAGTCCTAGGTATGGGGGAGATGTGCTTAGTAAAGCTTCTTTTTAAGGGAATTCCAAGTTCATGGATACAAAGGCTTCCTAATAGCTCTAGACAATGCCATGATGTTGTGATATTCCTGTGAAATACTAATTCCTCTGGGGAGTGCTCAACATACATTATCCAATTAATCCTGAGTTGGCCTGCAAAGAAGGGTTATTGTCCTCCATTTACAATTGGGGGAAAAGGAGGCTCAGAGAACATAGGTAAGTGGTTGAGAGCTGGGATTTGAACCCAGGCAGACTGAATCCAAACAGAAAATGAACTTCATGGAATTGGAATGCCCTCAGATGAATCAGATTGACAACGCAGTTTTAGGACTGGGCTGTCTTGGGAATGCTTTGTTTTCTTTGCAGAGAGTAACTGTTACCCTGGAGTTTGGCTCAGTCAAATGCTATCTCTGGATAAAAGTGATTAACAGGGGAGATTTGGGGTTCAGACTTCTTGTGGGTGGTGGAGCTAGCTGCTCTGTGTGCCAAGTGTAGATGAGACATCAGAAAAGGTGGGAATTAGTACTAGAATGAAACTCAAAGGATTCTAAATTAGAAAATTATTTCAACATTTTCGAGAAGAGGAAATACAGACGGCAGGGAGTTAAGAGATACAGCAGAAAGAAGCCAAACAAGAGCCTGATTGAAAAAATGCAAATGAATACCTGCAGGGAGAAGGAAATGAAAACACAGACAAGACCTTGCTTGGGAGTCCTGCTCTGTATAAAGCACAGCTCTGACGTGGAGCTCCAGGTGTAGTGGTTGGTACAAGACCGAGCGCACAGCGGTCCTGAGTAAATGCCCCATGACTTGGAAAGGGGGGGATGGGTGTGTGTGGGGTACTGCCCTGACTACCAGGTAGCCTTGCACAGTCCTGCTCACTGTATGAGAAGGGTGCTGTCTCCCATGGAACTAGCCAAAGCAAAAGAGTGAGAAAGTGACTTTGGAAATTGACCCCATATGGAAATCTAGAGCAGCGATTTTCAACCTTTTTTATTTCATGGCACACGTAAATTAATTATGAAAATTCTGTGGCACACCAAA
This sequence comes from Noctilio leporinus, assembly GCA_004026585.1. Taxonomy (NCBI): domain Eukaryota; kingdom Metazoa; phylum Chordata; class Mammalia; order Chiroptera; family Noctilionidae; genus Noctilio; species Noctilio leporinus. The sequence goes on from PVIW01002173.1 coordinate 77,784, forward strand.
AAACACATTTTTTCATCTGAGAAAAAGATCGGTGTAATTTTGATGCATTCGAACTGGATGGCTCTTGTGTTGGCTGTTGTCATTATTTTATTTGAGGGAAAACAGGTCAGTGCCCTTGACTAAATAGGCAGTGCCGCATGTTTTAAAATTTCTTGCAGCCCACCAGTTGAAAATCGCTGGTCTGGAAACTGAAGGCTGGGTTTATAGGAAGTGGCCTTGTGGAACTCGGAGAAATTACCAGTGCTGCCTAAGCCACAGTGGGTGTCTGCCTGGAAACTTAACTGAACCTGTGGCCTTGCAGCCAACCCAGCCTTGGGTAACACAGCAAAGGCCACGCTGTACTCCTTCCCTGCATCCCGTCCTGGGGTCTCTGCTGCATTATCATTCTGCCGTCCAGAAATGCTATGGATTCTATCAGAATTCACTCCCAAAAAGTTTAAATGTGAATCCTGACCTGAGAAAGACATAACCTCCCTGATGCAGTATTTTTGCCAAAAACATATAATCTAAACAAATCATGAAGACAGATCAAAAGAAAAAAGAGCCATCCCATACGTGATGCTCCTTATTAGTAAAAAAAAAAAAAAAAGGGCAATTTCATGAGAGATAATGAAAGACTGAAGAATTATCTTAGTTAAAGGAGACTAAAGAGATAAGAAAAATAAGTGTAATATGTGGTCCTGGATTGAAAAACAAAAATTACTATAATAGAAAATATTGGGACTATTGGCAAATTTTGAATATAGACTGTATGTTGGATAATAATATTGTATCAACCTGGTCAAATGGCTCAGCTGGTTGGCGCATCATGCTGTACACAAAAATGTTGCAGATTCGATCCCTGGTTGGGGAGCATATGGGAAGCAACCAATGGGAACCAATGGGTGTTTCTCTCTCTCTTTCTCTCTCAAATTAATAAACACATCCTGAGGTAAGGAAAAAATTATGTAATATATCAATGTTAAATATTCTGAATTTTTGGTAATGATACTGTGGTGTATAAGAATATCTTTTTTCTTTTCTTTTCTTTTCTTTTTTTTAAAAGCTTTTTTAGAGAGGGGAAAGGAGGGGGAAAGAGAGGGAAAGAAACATGAATGTGTGGTGGCCTCTTGCACACCCCTAACTGGGGACCTGGCCTGCAACCCAGGCATGTGCCCTGACTGGGAATCAAACCAGCAACCCTTTGGTTCATAGGCTGGTACTCAATCCACTGAGCCACACCAGCCAGGGCAGAATACCCTTTTCCTTAAAAGACTAAGGGGTGAAGGGTCATGACATCTGTATTTACTCTGAAAAACAAGAAGAATGAGTTACACGCATGTGTATGAATATTTCGTGCTTTAAGAAATACATTTAGGCCCTGGCTAAATCCACTGTGCAGCACAGAGGATAAGGCGCAGGCCTTGTGAACCCAAAGGTCGCAGGTTCGATTCCCCAGCCAGGGCACATAACCAGGTTACAAGCCAGGTCTCCTGTCAGGTCTGTGGCTGGAGGTAGGTGAAACGTAACCATACATTGATGTCTCCCTCTCTGCCTCTCTCCCTTCCCCTCTTTCTAAAAATAATAAAATAAAATCTTTAAAAAAAATAAAAAAAGGAAATACATTTAGCCCTGGCCAGTGCAGCTTGTGAATTGAGTGCTGGCCTGCAAACCAAGGGGTCTCGGTTTGGTTCCTGGTCAGGGCACATGCCTGGGTTGTGGGCCAGAGGCAACCACACCCTGATATTTCTCACCCTCTTTTTCTCCCTCCCTTCTCTCTAAAAACATGAATAAATAAAAAAATCTTTTAAAAAATACATTTAATGCTGCTTACATGATTATGGGGAGTCCTGGCATCCATAATATCTGAAATGATCATTTTAATTGTATAGAGAAGTGTGAAGTGATGGCGAAAGAGAGATGCCAGCACATTCTCTGATATGCGTTTGCTTTGTAAACACAGCTGCAATTCTTGTCATTTGCCTGTTTCTCCCAGAAAGCAACGGCAGAGAGTACCCTGCAGATTCTCCGCAATTAGAGATGAACGGTCCGGCTCAGGCTCACAGAGGCCTCTCAGTGCTCCTCCGTTGTGTGAAACCCCCGGTTTGCGGTTTCTCAGTGGGTCCAAATAAAGCTGCTTCGTTTCCCTGCCTTTCCTGTTGCTCGGAGCTCCCTCAAGCCACAGGCTCAGTAGAGCTCCGGCTCAATCCTCCACTTTCCAAATCACATTAGTGCAGCAAAGTGCTTAGTAAAGTAGGAAAGAGGAATCATTTAGGTGTCACGGGCCTTTACACATTCGGGAGGAGGGAATCACCAGAGTGGAGCCTTTTGGCTATGGGGACAGAAGAAAGCAAGAATGACTAAGGAAAGGCTCCTTTCTCCAAATGTGCGTGACATCAATTATGCCAATGGAGACCAGAGAAGAAAAATGTCCCCTCAAAGCTAATCCGAACATTCTCAGCGACTGGGGCAGCAGCTGCACATACATCTTCCCTCTGGGTCATCCACGTTCATGGGCACTAAGGAAGGGTCTAGCAACACGTGTGTTTTATTCCCCACCAGTCAGCTAAGTCTAAGTTTTAAATGCAAAGAGTGAATTTCAAGGATAGTAGGTAGATTTGTGGCAGTGCCTGGAGGACTTTGGGGTCTATAAAACAAAATGTGAATTACAAAGAAAGGTAAATATGGTATGTTCACCAGGGACCTTCACAGCATCGTCACAAGACCGAAAACAGTGACTGCTTAGATGAGCGTGCCTACTATAACCACAAAAGCATGCCCACTAAGCAGGAGTTTCCAGCTATGCAGACTTGTTTGTGACTCAGGACGAGGAAGGTTGCTGACCCAAAGATTGATGGGCAGGTCTTTCCCAGACCAGGGCAGTCTCAGTGGGGCATTTAAAGGTTTAAAGGCAAAGCTTCTTGATTTCTTGAGTCTTAAAAGTCTTTTCCTAAATGCAGTATTTGAACCAGAATCTAAACAAGGTCTACTCTATTATTTGTTGGTTATTCTCTTAAGTCACTTTTACATCTGTTTTCAAGAGCAGTCTCCTCTCTCCTCCCACACCCTCCCCTCTTCACTGCACCCACAGCATTCTCATGTTTATAAAACAAAGTCTGTTGTCCTACAATTGTCCCACCTTCTGCATTTGGCTGATTGCTACCTTGTGGTGCTTTTGAAATTAAGTCACCCACATCCCTTATAGACAGAAAATTAAGCCTAAAGTCATGGTTCAAGCTTTAATTGGGCAGGGATGGGGGGATGAATATGTGTACTTAAAATTGTATCACATCAGAACGTCTAAATTTGTTGTTGCTAATCTAGAGTTTTGTTTTCAAAGTGATAGCCCTGGCTGGTGGCACAGTGGATAAGGTGCCAGCCTATGAACCTAAATGTCGCCAGGGCACATAACCAGGTGGCAAGCCAGGTCTCCAGCCGGGTCTGTAGCTGGAGGCAGGTGACAGGCAACCATATATTGATGTCTCTCTCCCTCTCTGCCTATCTCCCTTCCCTTATCTTTAAAAATATTAAGTAAAAATCTTAAAAAAGAAAAAGAAAGAAAGAAAGAAAAAAAGAAAGAAAGCATTTCCATGCATCCAAAATCAAACCTATGTAAAACAAAGTATATTCAAAGAACTTGTTTTCATTTTGTTCCTCTACCTAGTTCCTTTGCTTCCTTTCAAGACAACCAGTTTTGAGTTTTCCTGCCATTGTTTCTTTGTGCAAATATAAGAAAATACACCACATATTTCTCACAGCAAAGGTGGTATATAATATACTACATACTACACCCCATTTACTATGTACACTATATATGTACATTTGACACATTGCTTTTTTCACCACACAGTACACCTGAATATCATCCCATATCAGTGTGTAGAGATCTTATTTCATTTTCAGTTGCTAAATGTTCCCTTTAATTAACATGCCGTATTTTGGTCAATTAATCCTATAGTGATGGATAATCTGGTTATTGTCAATCTTCTACTACAAACAAAATGCTCAAATGAATAATCTTATGCATAAGCCATATTGTGTTTTTGCAAGTATATATTTGGTGAAGACTCCTAGGGGTGGGATTGCAGCTCAAAATAAAACAAATATAAACTTGTTAATTAAATGACAAAGTCTGATATTAATTTACACCATTTCTCTCATCAGAAAGAAGCCAACAAAACATATAACTGTGAAAATTTAGGTCTTAGAGAAATTCCTGACACTCTACCAAATACCACAGAAGTTTTGGAATTTGGCTTTAATTCCCTGCCTACAATTCAAAATACAACTTTCAGCAGACTCGTGGAGCTTATCTTTTTGGATTTAACCAGGTATGTACTGAGTTCCCTGTGTTTAGCTGATGTTTTACGTAACTAATAACAGAACTTGCTTTCCACTCATTTCCTGGACCTTCAGGGGCACAGGGACAAGCTCATTCTGTATGTTTGCCTTCGCCCATGAAATAGTTTTCTGCAGGTGAAGTGTAACTTTTAGTGACACAATTAATGGAAAAGAAAGTGAATTGCTGAACTAAATTAGGTCAATCATGATGTTTAAGGAGTTCTAAGGAACATTAATAACAAAACTGAAACATTTTGTACTAAGTCAAATGCATACGCATGTGTATTATACAACAGTATTAGCTGATAACATTTTAAAAACTTTACAGGAGAAACATAACCTGCTAACTTTTTTTTCTACAAATTGAGAAAAAAGTCCCATTATTTGGTCTTAGAGGCAGAATCGGGATCCCAAATGCTAAACCAGTGTTAGGAACCAGTGGGTAGAAGTATCATAAGGAGGTGAAAGAAGCAAACCAGAGGGAAACACAGAATGTATGTGTCCATGTGTGTGCATGAATATTCATGGGTGGGTGTGTGTGTGTGTGCAGAGTGGGAGGCATTCACAACCATAATATTATTTCATCTGTGGTAAATATGATCATCTAGCTCATGTTAGATGAGGAAGTGGAGACTCAAGAAGATTTTGTGAACTTAAGGTCACAGGGTAAGGAAACTGGGACCTGGCTTTCCTGACTCCCAGTCCAGAGTCCCCCCAGTGACATCAAGCCACCTCCCCAGCCAAGGCTCCCTGTGCATGTGTTTCTGCTCCCTGTGCAGAAACACATGAAAGAAAACCTTGTCCTGAAAGAGGCAAAGATCATTCTGCTACTTACCTATTATGCCCCAGGGAAACTGACTTTCCTTCTCTTTTACCATTTCTCATTTTTAGATTAAATGAGTCTGACAACTTTTGAAGAAATCCATGGGCCAGGACAGCTTTCCTAGTTAGAGGGCTCTAAATTTACTCTTATTTTCAAAAAATTATAATAATAAGAGCTCTTGCCTTTAAAAAGCCTTTTCCTCTGTTCCCTCCACCCCTTGACCAGAAATAACACATAGTTTTTATTACCCGAAACAGTCTTTGTGTCTTCAGCTTTGCCAACATATTTTCTATTCTCTTTGCTCATTCTTTCATTTTGCTTTTCGGATCTTCCTCGCTGGAAGAATTTTTTTCACCCAAAGTACATCCTTAGAAATTCCTTTAATGAGAGTCTGTTAGTAGTAAACTCCCTTGGTTTTGTCTTATGAAAATGTCTTCATTTCCTTTGATGCTTGAAAGATAGTATTTTCTGACATCTATTTCTAGGCTGACAGTGTTTTCTTTTCCTCAGCCTTCGGTGCTATCATTCTAGTCTTCCATTGTTGCTTCTGGGCAGTCACAAATCTGTTCTAATCCTTGTTCATAAGCAGGTAACCTGTCTTTTCCTCTCTGGATGTTTTTGACAGCTTCTCTTTGTCTTCTTTGTCTTTGGCATTCTGTAATATCTCAATGATGCATTGTGTAGATCGTTGGGCTCTTGGAATGTGAGATTGGTGTCTTTTATCAGTTCTAATATCCTAGCCATTATCGGTTCAGACCTTGGCTTGCCTGCATTTACTCTTTCATTTTCTCTGGATCGTCAATTAGACTTACTCATATATTGCATCTTATCATCTAGCCTTCTTGTCCCATAACCTTTCTCTCTCTCTCTCTCTTTTTTTTTTTTTGCCTTTCCATAACTTTGGGTTTTTAGACTGTATTCTAAAATTTTATTTTAGACTGTATTCTAGGTAATTTTCTCATATTAATATCCTTTTCAGCTATATCTAAGTCCTGAATAGATTATAAATTGACTTTATAATTTTGATTATTATCTTTTTCTATTTCAATCCATTCATTGATTTTTCGTACAAGGGGGGACTCCCAAAATGGGAATTTATCTATAAAAAAATTGTGTATTTATTCTTACATGTTTAAACGCCAGTCACCTTCAAAGCACTCTCCATTTGATGCATTACACCTAATGAGACATTTTTCTACTGCTCAAAACAGTTTTTGAACTCATTGATTTTGATGCCTTTTAGTGCTTCTGCCTTTTTTTGTTTGTTTCACCTTGTTTGTTTGGTTCTTGATATTTTTAAATATATCAAACATGTTTGATATAAACATATTTATTATATATTCTGATAATATAAATACCTATATAGAGTGTATTACCTATATTCATATTATATACAGGTATGGACTATCTTTTATATGATATATATATTATCAAATACATCTGATAATTCTGGTACCTGCTTGTTTTTAACACCTGATTCTGTAGAACTATTTTCCTCCCTGACTTTAGCAAATGTGTTTTCCTTATGTGTTAAGTAAATTTTTATTTTGGGCTCATTTTTCTTTTAGAAATAATTTCTTTTAGAAATGAATTATTAATACTGTTATACATGACAATAGTATCATGGCTATAAAAAATAAGCCTTGATATTTTTGCAGGTGCCTACCCAAATGTGTATGGGATGTCTAGGATTTGCTTTAGAACAATTCAGGAAAGCGAGGTAGGAATAGATGAAGCAAAGAAACGTATATGGCCAGGTCTTGAAACTTGCTCCATCTGTGCGCTAAATATAGGAAAGTTCTTTGTATCATTCTCTTTGCTTTTACATAAAATTGAAGGCTTTCCTTAATAAAAATTAAGTACATCAATCTGGAAATAGTTTCTGTTTACTTCTGCTTCTGTTTACTTACTACCAATCTGGAACCACTTTACACTACATTTTCCACTTGGGTTTCTTATGGGAGATCCACAGAGGTAGCATAAACTCAAGCTTCCATCTTCATGAGTAGAAGCTATGTTTAGGGGATCTCAGAAATTTTTGTTTTGTTTTTCTTGTTCCATTTCAGAGCGAAGGCCAAGAAAAACACATATCCTTAAGGTCTCTCTCTGTGAGCTTTCTTTTTTTAAGGTCACCCACTGAAAAGATTCTGTCTGAGGGTCTTGATAGGTTTTTGATAGGACCTCCTATCTATCATTTCTCTGAGCTTTATCTCCTGTCACCAATACATGTGGCTCATTAAAACCAAGACTCTATCTAGACCACTAGGGGATGACAGGTATTGGCAGATATGACAAAGCTAGAGTGCAATGCAGTACTTTAGGTGTAATACTAGGATGTATATCCTAGTATTGAATTGCAGCTCTAGTGTTGAATATTTCTATGGAGTATTTTCATACATATCATTGGATTCACAACCACTGTATGAAGTAATCCTTATTTCTATACATTTTAGGTGAAAAAAAACAGAAGTTGAGAAAATAGAAGTTGAGAAAAGTTGTAACTTGACCAGGATGACACAGATTTTTTTATATATAATAGGCCATTATTATGCATTATGATTATATATATATATATATATATATAATCACATATAACATACATTATACGTTATATATAATATTTTATATTACTTATAATAAAAAATAATACTTCAGTTTTTTCAGTGACCATACCACTAATTATTTCCCTAGTTTCTAAACACAAACCTCTTAGAGGGCAATCTAAAAGGGCACGATATCTGGGAAAAAATGTCTAAATCAGTGTTTAGAGCTATGTGTTTAGTCATGAATTCAGTAGGCCATCTATGGTTACTGAACATTTTTTTAATGTTTTACTTTGAATAATAATGTACACTGTTTTGACTATATACAAATGATGACTTTATTAATATAGGTCACTATGACAGAAGGTTTTTTCCTAATTAATTATTGTTAAATACTATTATCTTCTTAAGGTGCCAGATTAACTGGATACATGAAGACACTTTTCAAAGACATCATCAATTGGACACAATTGTGTTGACTGGAAATCCTCTGATATTCATGGCAGAAACATCACTTAATGGGCCCAGATCACTGAAGCATCTTTTCTTAATCCAAACGGGGATAGCCAGTCTTGAGTTTATCCCCGTGAAAAATCTGGAAAGCTTGGAAAGTTTGTATCTTGGAAGTAATCACATTGCTTCCATTAAGTTCCCAGAAGACTTCCCCACACAGAATCTGAAAGTTCTGGATTTTCAGAATAATGCTATACATTATCTCACTGGCAAAGACCTGAACACTCTGAAGGCTACCAACCTGAGCCTTAACTTGGATGGCAATGATGTGAGGAGCATTGAGCCTGGGGCTTTCCATTCAAAAGTCTTCCAGAGTTTGAGATTTGGAGGGACTCTTGACTTGTCTGTTATATTAAAAGGTCTACAGAAGTCTACTACTCAGTCTCTTTGGATGGGGTCATATGAGGACATTGACGACCAAGACATTACTGCAGCCATGCTTGAGGGACTTTGTGAAATGTCTGTGGAGAGCGTCAACCTGCAGATGCGCAGTTTCTCTGACTTGTCACCTACCACATTCCAGTGCTTCACACAACTCCAGGAATTGGATCTAACGGAAGCCCGCTTGGGAAAGTTACCCTCTGGGATTCAGGGTATGAACTCTCTCAAGAAACTAGTTCTCAACATAAATCATTTTGAAAACTTGTGCGAAATCAATGCTGCCAGTTTCCCATCTCTGACAGACCTCTATATCAAAGGCAACCTGAAGAAACTTGGCCTTGGCTCTGGGTGTTTGGAAACACTAGAAAACCTTCAGAGACTTGACTTAAGCCACAATGATATAGAGGCTTCTGAGTGCTGCAACCTGCCACTCAAAGGCCTGCACCACCTGCAGTTCCTAAACCTGAGTTACAACATGCCCATTGGTCTCCAGAGTCAGGCATTCAAAGAGTGTCCTAAGCTAGAAGTCCTGGATCTGGCATTTACCCACTGGAACACTAGTGCCAACCAACGTCCCTTCCAAAATCTCCCTCTCCTACAGACCCTGAATCTCTCTCACTGCCTCTCTGATACCAGTAACCAGCACCTTCTAGAAGGCCTGCTGGGTCTCCGGGAACTGAATTTACAGGGAAATCGGTTTCAAGGTAGGAGCATCTCCAAGACCAATCTACTTCAGGCAGTAGGCAGCTTGGAGGTTCTGATTTTATCTTCCTGTGAGCTCCTCTCTATAGACCAGCAAGCATTTCAAAACCTTGGGAAAGTGAATCACATGGACTTAAGCCACAACAACCTGACAGAAGACAGCATCAATGCTCTGAGCCATCTTAAGGGGATCTATCTCAATCTGGCCACCAATAGCATTCGTGTCATCCCACCCCATTTCCTCCCCATCTTGTCCCAGCAGAGCACCATTAATTTAAGTGACAATCCCCTTGACTGCACTTGCTCAAATGTTCATTTCATAACATGGTACAAAGAAAACCTGCAAAAACTCGAGGAATCAGAGGAGACAGTGTGTGCAAGTCCCCCATCTTTAAGGGGAGTTAAGCTGTCCGAGGTCCAACTGTCCTGTGAGATTACAGCTGTGGGCATATTTTTTCTTATAGTATTGTTCTTGTTGTTCATTGTTATGTTCATTTTTTCAGTTAAATTCTTTGTCAGGTGGAAATACCAGCACATTTAGTGCTGAAGGTTTCTAAAGAAGGCGAATAAATGTGTGTATCAAAATTGCTGTAAGAGGAGGAACTATTGTCTGTTGGTGACCAGACTTCACAGATTGGTTCAAGGCACCAGGCAGGGATCGACAGTGCTGTCCTGAGCCCCAGAACCAATGAGCCTCCCTGGAAAGTAAACTGAATAAGGCCATAGGTGCAGCTATGGAGAGACACAGAGCCATATCCTCACAGGAAAGGTGAGTGGGAGGTGAGAAAGGACCTGTGGCTGGCTAGGATCAGAAGAGTCACCCACAAAGAGGCTACCCCCTTTACACTCACTCTGATTCTGAAAGGAGACCACTCTGGCAGGGCTGAGGACCCCAGCTCCCGACTTTCTTGGCACAATGCAGGCATTGTGCAAGGGTCTGAGTTCCTAGTAATGTGGATTAAGTCCCAATGGTCATTTTAATGAAAAAGGGAAAACAATGAATTTAAAAGAAGAGGCTGAGAAATGGATCTTGCCATCAAATTGACTCCATTATTCTCCCTAATCCTTAGGTGTTTGAGGGTCTCTACAATGCCATTTGTGCAAATTGCTACAAAAAATAATAATAAAAGACACCCTTTACTGCCACTCTCTCCCTGTTGCCCATGTCTATGTCCATGGGTGGAGAGCGACAAGGGAAAAATTGGGACAACTGTAATAGAATAATAAAAATAAATTAAAATCAAAAGACAGTCTCCTCCAGAACCTCTCATCCCCAAGGTTTAGAATTGTTGTTACATTGGCCACACTCACCTGAGAACTAGGAAAGCTCCTTCTGTCAGTATGGTGTCCTCACGCCTATGTTATGCAGCCTTACAGGTGGGCTGTGATCCAAATGCTCTTCTCATTTGGTCCCTCGAAGCTTCTTTCCCACAGGAACCATGAGATAAACGGTGATTTGGCTCCCAGGCCAGCTCGCAAATGCCTGTTCCCCTGGGAGAGCAGTTGAGACAGCATACTTACAATGAAAACTAGTGGAAGAAAGCACCGTGACATACTAGCTGTCTATCAAAAACACAATAAGCTGGCTCCCTAAATAGTTTCTGTTTGGTGTCAGCAAAGGTAGCACCAGCAACAGACAGGGGATGGGAACCACTGGATGTGGGTAGAGAAAGAGAGCAGGGACGCTGACAGTGTGATGACTTAGGCCTTTTCAAGGCCCAAAGAGTCACATTCCCGCAGGGTTCAATCTCCCGAAGAGTCTGTGTTATGGACAATAGAGCTGGAATTGGATGCTGCATTCATGAGGTCTTCGTTAAGTTCCAGAACCACTTATAGGCTGGCAATGGTAACTTACAGCTGTGAAATTCTGATCAGACATCAAAGGAAAGTTTGGTGAATATTCAGTCAGAATTCATTAGCCCTGAGGTGGGGGGTGGGTATAATAGTAGGACATGAGAACAGACTAGAAACTTGGGAATTAACTCCTTTTTACTATGTGCCCAGAGAAAGCACGGAAGACAAGGAAATAAGGAAGGTAAATCATAAATCTTTACTGCAAATGCTCTGTTAGTTTTAGGGGATATTCTGTACTAGAGAGTAGCCCAAGTTTTCCCCCAAGTTCTTGCTTAGAGACCAAGGCTAGAGCAAGGTTAGGTGAGTGAGGCCCTTGTCTTGGGCACAAAATTTAAGAAAGAAAGCAAATCTCAATCATCAAGATCCGCACCCCACCCCCTCAAAAAGCAACATTTTAAAAACTTTAAGTTAATGCAAAAAAAAAAAAAAAAGATAAATAAAACATTAACATTTTAAACAAACACAGGATCTATAACCATGCCATGCTGAACTACATTAGAGTCTGAGGAAAAAGGAAAAATTAGTAAAATCATTCCTGTCTTTGTTTAAAATGTTGGTACTTTGTTCACTGTGGAAGTTTTGCATTGGTTTTTATTTTTTAATGTTGCATTCAAATATTTTTATCTTCATTACTGACTTTTTTGCCGCCCCTTTTAGTTTTGTGCCCAGTGTGGGTTCTTCAGTCACTTCTCCCCATCCCTGTCCTGAGAACTGGTGACAAGTGAGGATTCCCAGACAACTAACTCCCAGGCTACAGTTTCCTGAGTTGGAATATTTTCTCAATTTTACTCGAAAGTGTGCACCTTCTTTCCCTTCACCCTCAGCTAACTCCCCGCTAATTCCTGAGCTCAAAGGCATTGTTCCTTCAGAGCCAAGGAGGTGGCAGAGGTGACTGGGTACCAAATCCTTCTAAGTCCTAGGTGGCCTGGGCCACCTGAGAGATGGCAGGCAGACCACCACTCCGCTGAGAAAATAAAACCACACAGTTAACTGCTTTCATTATTTTGAATGTTAGTATTTGGGCACTCAGATGCCTGACACATCCCTGAGTCAGCTTTATTATTCACAGGCCTAGGATAGTGGGGAAACCCTTCTGTGAAAGCCAAATGCGGACACAGCTGGGTTGGTATTGGTCTTGAGTCTGGCAGCAACTGAAGCCTTTCATCATTGAGTTTGGGGTTCACAAGGGTCCTGACGCAGAGGTGGGCAAGGCAACTTAAGTGTGCAGGGGTGGGGCTCCTTCAGGCAACTTCCTCACTGTTGCTCCAGGAAAAGCCTCTGGGTCCAGGGGCTGAAAGGCAGTAACAGGTTAGAAAGGTCGGGCAGCCAACTATGGGAGGTCAGAGAGTGCACCTCCACCCCACCCCACCAGGCCCTGCAGGAAGCATTCCAAGATGGGATCAGGCAGGAATGTGGTACAGCACAGAGTTACTTTCTTGTGTTATGTTCATTGTACCAAATAAGATGACCTCTTTTGGAAACTTTGGGAAGTATTCCTGGTGGTGACCATGAAGATGCAAAAGTGCATTCATCGGTAGCGCCCTCCCTCCCTTTTCTTTGTGTCTCTTTCCTTGCTGTTTCTCCTCCTTCTTCTTTCCTTTTCTCCTTCTCTTCCTCCGTGCTTTCTTCCTTTTTTCCTTCTTTCTTTCCTTCCTGGACTATGGCAGTCCACCCACACTCTAGGAATCCAGTCTAAGATAGTACCGCCCATCGTAGTCCCTGTGTATTCTAGCAAATTTAAGCTCTTTCCTGCCTGAAGGATATAAGCAGCAGACCGGAAATATTTAATTGCTGACCTACTACTCCATAGCCACACTGTCCTTCATAATAGTTCATGTGTAACTTGGAAAAAGAGCATTCTGTAGAGTATCTCTAATTTGAATTGTGTCACCCTGAAGAAGGCAGGGTCCCAAGTCCTTAGTAACATGTAACTACCTCTCTTTTGTTTCCCAGGCAGGCGCCCCTTCTGCAATGTGACTTGCTGCCCTGTAACTGCACACTGATCCACGGCTTTGTGGCAGTTCCTCTATTTTAAGCAACAGTAAATCCCCATTACAAAGTCAGAAAGGGGGCTTTCTGATGGCTGCTGTCCATTTTATTGCTTTATCCTGGTTACTAGGATAGAATCTGTAGACAAGGTGTGTTGATTGGTTTTATGTATCGCATGTTGTTGCTGCTCTGACAAGCTAGTCCTATAAAAATGTGTTATTATTGCATGTTGTCGCTCAGTGAGCTGACCCTGCATTTCAAAGTGTACTGAAGCAAATAGCATTGAAGTCCATAAAAATGGACCAGCTTTCATCACAGAGGACTCCATGTGAGCTGCAACTCTCACAGCCGGGAAGCAAATTACACCTCTCCCCTGTGCCAGCAGCCATCACTGCTAATGGAACATAGCACAGACCCACACACGGGCATCACCTGTAGAATTTCAAGATGGGAGACTGTCGTATCATTCCTACTCATTCAATTCTCCAATAAGTGCTCTTTTCTAGTTTACAAAAGTATGTAATAATTGGCTTTTTAATGCTTTAATTAGTATACAATGCAGGAGAGGTAACTGACACCGTTTTCCATCTGCTCTGAATGCTGATGAGAAAATTAACTTGAATTACAGCAAGAGATGTGCTTAGTTCTAAGCAAGTCACAACAGGGAGTTGAGCTAGAGTGCAGTGCCTTAATCATGTACAGTTGTAATGTCTAACGGGGGGTGGGGATTAGCATGAAGGTTGCAGAGGAATGGGCCAACGGGGCTCCCAGACAGTGGTTTACCACCAGAATTATGTGGGAGATTCTTTATAAAATAGTTCTCATGCCCCCATTCTCCCCCCACCCTCAGATATTGGGATTCTGTTAAACTGGGGTTGACCCTGGACTCTCAGCCAAATAATTGCAAGTAAAATCCTTCCCTAATCTTAATTTTATCAAAAAATAGCAAAAGCCTGTGGGGTAGGCTTCATGAGTCACATGAGCCAATGAAGTGCTCCATATTCTGTAAGAGCAAATGTCCTGACAACGTGGGAAAGAGGATCAAGGAGCCTTGGAGCCCAAAGGGGAGATACCCTGGGCAGGCAGCTTCTTAGTCTCTTCTGCTGTCACTGTGTCACTGCCAGGACACAAGGCTCTCTGCTCCTGAACTACCCTGCTCCACCACCTACCCCGACCCACTCCTACTCCACACCAGCTATTCACAAACTGTGGGTCTTAAAAAAGGAAAGAACTCAACTACAGATTATTTAAAAGCCATCAATGCCCATTTAAGATTAAATAGTGAACTTCATTGAATATTCCTCTTTGATCCCATCTATCTTTAGATAATAACTTCTAAGCATTTGACTATCCAAGACACACTAGATCCTATAAAGGTGAGCAGAAAACAGGGGCTCACCAGAGCATCCAGCCATCTTCCCCTTCTTCATTCATGCTGGTTCATGGGCTTTCTAAACAGCCCGTGTCTCCCTTTTTCTCTTTCTCCTGGCCTTGAAAACAACCTAAATGTCCAACAATAGATCTATGATTATGGTCTTGGGTGGGATAACAACATTGTAAACATGTTGATCCCCCTAGAAAACAGAGAGGTACAAGTTAAAATGAGATAAGGTTTTCTATCTACATATTATCCTGGCAAAAAGAAAAGTTAGATAATTGTGTAGGTAGGATGGGAATTCTAGGAACTATATGCATTGCTCATGGGTGTAGATTGGAGCAGCCACTAGAACCATGTGGCAATAATCAGCCAATTTAAATATGTGACCCACACATTCTGTTCTGAGTATATATTCCAAGAAATTTTCACATTTCCAAAATGATATTCAGTACAGCATTACTTATGGAGAAGAAAGTCCCAATCCGAGTGTTCAACCCTAGGAAAATGGACAGATACAATGTGGAGGACACGCACCATGGGGTATTACACAGTAGTTAGAAGGAATGGAGTAGATACAGCTAGAGCAATGCAAGTGAATCTTCAACATATATTGTTGGGGGAGGTCACTGAGAGAATGTGACCACCAGTTGACCCACAAGCTGGACCCTGGCAATTGGAAGTTCCTCATCCCCGTTTCCTGTCCTTGGAAGGCACACTCTGCCTACTGTTTCCACCATGGGAACCATTTTCAAGGACACAGCCCCTCATGAGTAAGGTGTTGTTGAGTCTCTCTGGATAGTATATGTGACTGAACTCCATGAAGGAGGCTTCTACATAAAATTTTAAGATTCTGGCAGGTGAGTGAGAAGAACTACTCTGTGGCTGCCCAAGACCTCATTTGCAAGTTCTCTTGCTTATTAAAACTGCTACCTACCAATGCGCAGTTGTCTGCCTCTTTCTTTGGTCTCTTCTTGCCCTCTGTGTACAGGGGTCAGTTTTCAAACCAACATATGGTGCTTGGTGAGAAAACAAACCCAAAATGACATATTAACATGAATATTTTTACAAATTAAAAATACATGTATACAAACCAATGATACCTATATTTTGTAAGAACACTAAAACGTGAACCATTAACATGGTTGCCTATGCAGTAGGAGAGGGAGATGGCAGGGAGTGTAAAGATAAATTAAATGAGCGTTGGTATAAACCAAGATTGATGTGCCAAGAACTGAGAAGTAGGATGACATCAATCTTTGGCACCCTAGGTTCTCTACTGTGTGAGTACACATGAAGAAAAAAAACAAAAAAAACAAAAACCATACAGCACGTCTATAAAATGAAATGACAACAATAAAATTAAAAATTAAATAAAATAAAATGAAATGCCATACCACCATTATAAGTAATATTTCAGACCTATTTTTATAGACATTGAAATGTATTTGTGATGTAATACTAAGGAGAATGATGGAGCTGGTGGGATTGTGGTGATTCAAACATTTCTCCTCTTGCTTTTTGGTATTTCTAATCTGCCTTCAATAACCATGCACTGTGCAATAAAGAGGAAATGAGGGATTACCTTTTAGAGACTATTTTTTGTTTTTGCCAAGGTACAACAATAAAGAGGTCACTGGTTGTGAGACCAAGTACTAGAAAGGAGAAAACTTTTATCTAATGCTTTGTTTTCAAGTGCAAACGAGTCCCAAGTTTTATGGGTTGCTCTTTTTCCCTTTGCTTGAGGACAGAGGAGCCCCACATATTCTAAGGATCCCCAACGGAATGGTCCAGGGAGCTGGGACTTGCATTACAGGATGGCTCTGCAGTGGACACGGATGGCTGTCCACAGGAACTGCCCTTCATCCCAACAGGAGTAAATCTGCCTTAGCCCAGGAATGTCACTTCAGCACAGCACTGTTGAACACAATGCGTGTATTCCAAAGGGACAGAACTTCCAGGCAAAGGATTTAGACAGGTCGGGCCTGGAGGTTGCGGTGATGCCAGCTTGACATGTGAGGAGTTGGCAGCTGCGACATGCTTGCTTCAGGCCTTGCAAACATCTTCATTCTTCACTTCCTGGCTGCTGACAGCCACCTCCAGGCAGTGCTTAATGACATCTGT
Source organism: Noctilio leporinus (assembly GCA_004026585.1). Taxonomy (NCBI): domain Eukaryota; kingdom Metazoa; phylum Chordata; class Mammalia; order Chiroptera; family Noctilionidae; genus Noctilio; species Noctilio leporinus. The sequence goes on from PVIW01002173.1 coordinate 94,408, forward strand.
TTAAAGCTTTCAGCTTTGTAATATTAATCAACTTTTTGGAGAGCTGTGTAGGGCAATAAAGAGTAACCATATGCAACAGGTCTTTCAGAAACCCACATCTGAATAGGTTTGACTGGCATGTCACAGTGTACAGGGCACTTCAGTCTGGGGAGCAAATACCCTTCCCGAAGTGCTTTCCTGCATCCACGTATTGGAAATGACAGCCCTGTCATCCGCGTGTGATATTAGGAGATGACAGGCTTGTCTTCTGGAATGCACAGTTTCAGAATTCAGTGAGATGCTGCTGCATGTTTTTCTATGAGGGCTGGTGCCGGTGACTCTCACCCAGGGACTGAGGTGTCTGTGCTGCCACAGCACTTGAACCTGGGCCAGACTGACTGCCTTTCAATACACAAACAGTAATGAGACAGATTCAACAAAGCTGTGGTCATGATATATGTATATATATATATATATATATATATATATATATATATACGTGATGTGTACTACATTAATGAGGATTGGAGGTAGAATAAAAGAGAAACACAAGATGGCTGCTTTGAGAAGTGAATTAAAAACATACAGTAGGAGGTAAGTTGAATTTAGAACATCCCTGTCACTGAGTTCCTTAAAGCCTGGCCTACATTGAAGAAAGCAAATTTCCATAGTTAATACAGCAATTTAATTTTATTTTATTGTTCTTTTATTACATCCATCCCCTTTTTCCTTCCCTCTGCCCTCTTCCCCACCCACCCATTCCCCCCAAAGTCAATTCCACTTGTTGTCCTTGTCCATGGTTCTTCCATACTAGTTCCATAGCAATACATTTTAATGCTGTATTTGTGTTGTGAACCAAAAATGCTAGACGGGAAATTGCCTGATTAATTTAGAACTAACAAAGGAGCCTATTACACAGAACAAATGGCTTCCTTGATTTATGGTTTTCCACCAATCATCAAATTTGTAATTTTGCGCCATATGAATTTTTTTCCAGCTTCTAAGGAAAGAGGAGATGAGAGGCCTACATCCTTCCCAGAGGGGAATGGATCTGAATTCAATTACATGGCATCTGGTAATGCTTAGAAAGGTCAAGATCCTGAACAACCTAGATTCTGACCCAAGCTCTTTACAAGGTGTATGTATGTTAATCAAATTACATAATCTGTCTGGGCCTGTTCCCTCATCTGTAAAATGGGGGTGCCACCACCATCCGGTCTGAGGATTGTGTTGGGGCTTAAAGAAGATGGTCAATGAAAAGCATATTGCTCAGTACTAAGATATATATATATGTGTGCGTATGTGTATGTATATATATATATATATATATATATATGCACACACATATATACACTATATATATATATATAATTATATATACACACACATATATATATAAAATTTTATATCTATCACCTATTGTACATTGACAATAGGTATTGAGTTGCTTCCTTCCTTCCTGATGGTTTCAATGAATTTTCATTATAAAGAGGCAAATGGGGAGATAAAGCAGATGAGAGAACACAATGGTGATTGATGGAGCAAGGTTTGGGGCACTTGAGGGAAGTGTTGTCACTAAGAAAGGACACCTTTTTTGAGACTCTAGGGAGATGGTGAGTGTGCTGTGGAAGCCGAGAAATTTTGCAGGCAAAGGAAGAAGGTTGGTGGAAAATAGGAAGGAGACTTAATCTTAAAGAATAGAACATATTTGTGTAAGTTAAAAAGAATTAGGGTGGGGAGGGGAACAGAGGGGAGCAAAAAAGGGGATGGATGTAATACAACAACAATAAAATTAAAAAAAGAAAAAAGAAAAAAGAACAATTAGCAAACCTTTCCATTTACCAAGATCAATTTGCAAAAACCCATACTTTCCATAACATAGTGATATTCAGGGACAATTTAGAGATAGTACGTATGTATATGTAAAAAAAAAAAAAAAACCTTATTAGCCATTTTCTTTTCATGCTAAAGTTTTATTTCAATGTTATGCAACTGCATAAGTATAAATATTTGTTCAATGTACAACAATTATGACATCCATAGAGAGTTTCTTAGAGAAAATAAGACTGCAAACACTTTATTGCACAGATCCTAACAAACTTGAAGCTGGTAAATCTACTGCTGGGAGTACTACCGAGGAGCACATCTTACAATCACAGGAGACCGACCAAAGAGAACACAGGAGGATTTCTACCAGCTGGTTGGAGAGGTTCACAACAACAAACAGGTATTACATGAATGCAACCTTAAGTACTCTTAACTCGTCCCGAATGCAAAAAACATATTTGGCAAAAATGATAATACACACTATACAAAATATACATAAATATATCATCTGTAAACAAGCACCTAGTTGTGCTTTAAAGGAAACTGGACAGTTAAAAAGCAAAGGCTGTAAACCATGAACTGCCTCCCCAATGACATGTCTCAGTGTCTGAGTGTAGAAGCATTGGGTTATGCCAACCACCAAACACAGATATGAATTATAAATGTTGAGACCACCGTTGAAACCCATTTAAGCTCTTGTAAAATATTTTGTTTCTTCTACAACTTCACAACGCGGTGATGGGGAACGGCTAAAACTACACGGGCAAGGAACAGGGGCCAGGAGGAGACATTTCCTACTCTTTTTTTCTTTTTGTTTGCCATTGCCAATTCAATTTACAATGAAGAACAACCAAGCAGCTGGTTAGAAATGCCTCACTAAATGATTTACAATCCACAGGGCTATAGAATGATGCTATATAGAATGAAAAATTGTATAGCCTGGAGATACTAAGACATCCCTGAGGAGGTCTGGGTATTGGTTAGTATTTGTTGGTGATTTTTTTCTCTAACAGAACAAAACAAAATAAAAATTCCTGCTATGGATCCCAAGCATCTTATAAATACTTATCTGTGTGTGTTTTCTCTTAGTACTTAATGCCTTAGTACTTATGTTAGCAAGTGCCATCTTACAATACAAAACAAGTCACCAGGAAAACTGTCATGAAAAACAAACAAACAAAAAAAAACACAAAAAAAACACCCTTCAGCACTAAAATGATTGGACAAATTCTACATATTGCATGGTATACAAAATTCAAATAAGGCTTAGCAAAAGTAAAAAGGACAGTCACATTCAAGCACCCAATAGCTCCAACAGGTCTTTTCTTTTGTTACAAAAATGCTCTTTATTAATACAGTAAATTTTTGCATACAAATAAAGAGATCATGTTATGAAATGTATGGAGCTACTTGATGCATCAGAAATGAATGTGAGACCCAGGAACTTGCTAAAAACAGCAAGCTTCATCTACAACGTAAGGCCCCAGCTATGTATTAAAAGGTATCTGATGTCCTGATTATTCCTTAATATATATGCTATGATGCCAAAATCCAACCCCCTTTCTTCTCCTCAAAAAAGCCAATTTAAAAACCTGTTCCAATGCCTGATGCTTACTACTCAATCTAAGTACTAGCGTATTTGTGTGCTGCCAGTAATGTTTCTTTTTGTCCAAGAGCAGGGCTCGTGCAGGACTACAAAACATGTGCTTCTGAGACTAGTGGCTCACAGCATAAAGCCTGAGTTGAAGAGCATGAGAAGGAGAAAAAGCAGGAGAACAGAAATAAAGACAACGCGTCTACCCAGGGTGATGACCCGACACTCACACCCATAGATGAGGACAAGCTGGCCTTTCAGACAGGTGGGCCCAGGATCAAAATGCCCGTTAGCATGACTGTGAAATGAACACGGCTGGCTCTTTGTTCTGCTTGTTCCCAAAGAAGGGGAATTCTAAATGCAGCAATTAGAGTAGCTCTTGCTCGAGATCTGGAAACATAGGTGGCCAGATACAGTACTATCAAAATCTCTGGTTAAAAATACACATAAAAACTCACAACCTACTGTGTTTAGGACTTTCCTGCATCTTTATCTCTACTTAAGATGTTTGAACTTAGAAAAATGTCGCCTTGAAATAGTCTCTTAACCACAGATGAAAACATACAGCTGAATGTGTATATACACGAACACGGGTGCATCTATCCTTTCACATACATTGCTTGTAACCATTTTGCTTCATTACTACATTAATGATAAGTGGTAAAGCTAAAAATCATAGTTTTTCCTAAAAAGCTGTAATAAATGATGCAATCAGCAGCAAGGTATCGACTCTACATCCCAAACCAAACACGTTGTCAGCTATTTACAGAGAAAATCTTTTTCCTCAACAACCCTCCACTGTAAAGGTGGCTCCTTTTTCCTGGTACACTCTCTGGTTAACATTTTTACCACTTACAGCTGGGAAGGCATTTGGAAGAAGGTCCCCCCTCTCTCGCCACCTTCTCTTTTTCTCTCCTCTCCCCTTCTTCAGTGAGCCTCCAGGCTCTGCCTGGCGGTGTTCCCACAGTGCTGGTTTCGAAAGGTAGTCAAGACTCAGTTACACATTCAGGTGGGGTCTCCCCAGGGCTGCTGGGGCCTGCCCCACTAGGAGGCCTTTTTGTGAGGGCTGCTTCGTAAACTCTCTTTCCCCCGCCTCTGCCGGACCACAAAGTCCTTCTCAGAAGAAAACGCGATGGGACGGTCACTGCTGGGAGCAGGGGACATCTTGGTCACCTCTCTGCCCACATTCTGTTTCCTAGTCTGAGGAGGCTGGGCTGTGGCAAGCTCTTTCCCTTTGGTTTCTTCTATGGTTACCGAAAGGGCTCTGTCCCGGGGACCGGCTCCCCCTGCCATGTTTGGGTTGGGGTGGTGTGATTCCAGGGTGATGGTGGAGCTCCTGAAGGATGGAAAGGAGTCGCTCTTGGTCATCTGGGCTCCGCTATCCCCCACAGGCAGGGGATTCCTATGGTCCCTATAGCTGGGGTCTGCAGGCTCAGCTGTGGCCCCATTGGCCTTGGCAGAAGAGGGGTTGATGCTGGCTGTTGAGGCCTCTCGAACTCTGGGTCTGGCTTCAGGAAAGCTGGAGGAGTAGCTCAGCGACTTCTCCGGGAGGGCAGTGGATCGAAAAGAACTCTGCCCGATGGCTGAGGGTGACCGTTTCATGCTGTTGGGCTTGCCTGCCTCCATCGATGACTTCTGCGGACCAAGTGCTTTGCTCTTGGCCTCCGGCACACCCTTTCCCACTGCTGCCACCTGCCGCTCAGTGCCCTTCGGCCTAGCCTCCCCATGTGCCGAGGTCAGGCTGGCCTCAGACACACCCTTCCCCACTGCTGCCAACGGCCGCTCAGCGCCCTTCGGCCTGGCCTCCCCATGTGCCAGGGTCAGGCTGGCCTCAGATACGCCCTTCCCCACTGCTGCCAACGGCCGCTCAGCGCCCTTTGGCCTGGCCTCCCCATGTGCTAGGGTCAGGCTGGCCTCAGACACGCCCTTCCCCACTGCTGCCACCAGCCGCTCAGCGCCCTTTGGCCTGGCCTCCCCATGTGCCAGGGTCAGGCTGGCCTCAGGCACGCCCTTCCCCACTGCTGCCACCGGCCGCTCAGTGCCCGTCGGCCTGGCCTCCCCATGTGCTGAGGTCAGGCTGGCCTCTGGCACGCCCTTCCCCACTGCTGCCACCGGCCGCTCAGTGCCCTTTGGTCTGGCCTCCCCACGTGCCAGGGTCAGGCTGGCCTCTGGCATGCCCTTCACTACTGCTGCCACCGGCTGCTCAGTGCCCGTCGGCCTGGCCTCACCATGTGCTGAGGTCAGGCTGGCCTCTGGCACGCCCTTCCCCACTGCTGCCACCAGCCGCTCAGCAACCTTTGGTCTGGCCTCCCCACGTGCCAGGGTCAGGCTGGCCTCTGGCACGCCCTTCCCCACTGCTGCCACCGGCCACTCAGTGCCCATCAGCCTGGCCTCCCCATGTGCTGAGGTCAGGCTGGCCTCTGGCATGCCCTTGCCCACTGCTGCCACTGGCCGCTCAGCGCCCTTTGGTCTGGCCTCCGCATGTGCCATGGTCAGGCTGGCCTCAGGCACGCCCTTCCCCACTGCTGCCACCGGCCGCTCAGTGCCCGTCGGCCTGGCCTCCCCATGTGCTGAGGTCAGGCTGGCCTCTGGCACGCCCTTCCCCACTGCTGCCACCGGCCGCTCAGCGCCCTTTGGTCTGGCCTCCCCACGTGCCGGGGTCAGGCTGGCCTCTGGCATGCCCTTCCCCACTGCTGCCACCGGCCGCTCAGTGCCCGTCGGCCTGGCCTCACCATGTGCTGGGGGCAGGCTGGCCTCCGGCATGCCCTTCCCCACTGCTGCCACCGGCCGCTCAGCAACCTTTGGTCTGGCCTCCCCATGTGCCGGGGGCAGGCTGGCCTCAGACTTCCCGCAGTCTGCTGGAACATAAAGTGCTTCTGTGCATTTCTTCCCTTCAGACTTCCTGTCTGTGCTGGTGGCCAGTAAAGTAGGGCCCTTGTCTGTCTGTCTGCACGGTGGGGGGCCATCTTTCACAGTGGATGGTTTGGGGTGCTTTGGAGACAGGTTTAGCTTTTCACTGATGGTGGGGAGTTTCTGGTCTACAGGCTCACTCACCCCGGGGTGTCCTAGCCGAGGCAGGTGCATGGGCTTCTCCGGCATCCCTGGGACACACCCGCTGTCAGTGGGCTTTGGTTTGGTGTCCAGAGGATCCCCTTTGGGAGGCACAGAAACTGAGGGCTCGCTTCTGCCCTGGCCATGCATATCGCTGGCTGTGTTCTGGGAGCCTGGAAGGGCAGAGAGCACATCCATGCCCTTACTGCTCCCCTTCCCATCCCGGCTGGGGCCAGGCTCTCTAACAACTGCACTCCCAGTGCTTGGTTTCTGGGAGAAGGGCCTGTCCGGGGGCTTGGACTTTGGAGGGCTCGGCTCAGGGCCAGGCCTGGGCTTGTGGCTGGTGCTGTCACCATGCACAGCAGGGGGCTTGGGCCCCAGCGGCTCTCTGCCTGAAGAGTGGCTGGGTGAGCTGCACTGTGGCCGAGCAGCGGAGCTGGGCAGTTCTTTGGTGATGGCTGGGGGCTGAGAGCCCCTGCTGAGATGCTGCTGTAGCTGTTCTTTCCTTTCTGGTTCCTTGGGACTCTCTTTCTGCAAAGAAGGGAAACTGCAGGGCTTTTCACTCTTCCCACTCTCGGGGGGCTGCGGAGACCTGGCGGCAGGACCTTCGGACCTGGGTTCCACGCTGCTCCTGCCCTTGCCTGGCTCCCGCTCACATGGAGTCCCCACTGAGTGCAGAGAGGAGTCCTCTCTGGCCAGCGGCCTCGCCTCATCTCGGCCATCTCGGTGGTTTGTTGTCCCACCAGGCCCCCATGCCTTCGCCATGACCTGGGTCTGTGTGTGGAGATCTGGGTGAGTCCTGCCCCCAGACTGGATGTTTTTGGAGTTGTCACTGGTTTTAGTAGCTTCTGGAGGACTCGGCTCTAAGGTGAGGTCTCCATGAGTATCAGCCCTTATAGCAGACAGCTCCATCCTGGCAGTGAAAGGGCCCCTTTCTGACGATTCCCTCCCACTCAGCTTCTCCCTTGAGGGGACACATTCGGGTGGGAGCAGGCCACAGGGCCTGGATGGGTCAGGGCCATGCAGGTTCTGCTCCAGGGAGGGCAGGTGTTTAGTGTCAGGGCTGGGATCTTGGTATTTGCTGGGGCCGCCCTCTCTCCGCTGGGGATTGTTTTCCATGACTGTCACTGGGCTCCTGATGGCAGGGGAAACTTTCCTGTCTTGCTTTAGCTCTGGGTCAGGCAGGGAAACTGATGCTGAATTCTGGAGACCCCGGCTGGGTGTTGGGAGCCGAGGCTCAAGCAGGTGGGATTTGTTCATCTTGAAGCCAGCAGAGAGAGGCTCCTTCTGACCAGCAGTGTCACCCTTCCGGCCTCCGCTGCTGGGAAGGGCCAGGGACACAGAGGGCCTCACATCGCTCCCTGGGCTGGGGCTCTGTGAAGGTTCTGGAGAGGGCAGCTCGGTCTTGGAGGCCTGAGGTCCAGACAAGAGAGCGATGTCCAAAGTGCCCTCAATTGGCTTCAGGCAGGACACAGATCTCCCTTCCAGCTTATACTCAGAAGGGCTTTTGCGGACAGGCGACTCAGGAGCAGTCAAGCCTGGCTTCTCCGCTCCACTGTCCACCCGGCCAGCTAAGGCCTTGAGAGGCACGAAAGACACGCTGTTCATCTGCGCTGTGTGGGTGCTGCTCAGGAACGTGCGGCTCTCAGAGGCCGATGGCATCTCCTGCTGCCCACCCGGGGGCCGGACTGGGCTCCCTGGCAGGCATTCGTGGGTGCCAGATGTTATCTTGGGCTTGAGCACAGGACACAGGTTTTCATCTTTGTCTTCAAGGGACATTTTCTTTCGGAGGTAATCGATGTTGGCCAGCTTGCTGTCTAACTTTTCACAACGCAGACACTCCTTGGCCTGGGGAGCCACCTTCTCCATGTTGTCACCCTTTCCGGGGGTGGGCCTGTCAGTGGAGTGACAGACACCGTCCTGAAGGGAGCTGGGTGCAGAGGCTCGTTTGAAGTCACAGGCACCCTGGCTGTGGTCCCCGGGAGCCTGGCCAGAGCCAGCTGCCGCCCCGTCCGAGGTCACGGCCTCGCTGGCCCGCGTGCTGGCCCGCTTGTGCAGGGCACCCTTCAGCAGGCTGCCTGCAGACGGTGTCTCTGGCACGGCTGCTGCTTTGCTTTCAAAATGATTTGACCTTTCTAAAGCCTTTGGATATTTCTTCTTGTCTCTCTCTTCTAGCCTCAAAGTAGCATGGTTTTCCAAATCGCTCCCAAGCCCATGAGACTTTGGATGGGACTCTTGCTTGTCTGGGAAGCCTTCTGGTCTCTTCACCACCACCTTGGTCTTCAGCCTGTCCCGGTCCACATCATCCCCAGACTCCTGCCTTCCCGGCTTCCGGGAGGCGGGACGCTTCAGGCAGCCCTGCTCCACCGGCCTGGCCCGGCTGAGGGCAGGCGTGTCACACGTGTTCTCCTCCAGGCTCTGCAAGGTCACTTCCCGCTGGGGCTGTTCCCGCTGGACCTCCTCCTGGGTCACCTCCAGGCTGTGCTTGCGGGAACACAGGTGCTTCTTGTCACTGCCATAGGAGGGAGAGAGCTTCTCCTCTGACTGCACACGTTTCAGCAGCGGGGACCGGGGTGGCTCAGCGCTCTTGGGCCTCACGATGTGTCTGACGATGGTGGGAGGGGAGTGCATTTTGCTGGGGAAGGCTTGAGTGATCTTGGAGTTACCAAGTGAATGTCCCAACAAAGGGGACGGCGACCGCTGTGGGGAGGTGGGTTGCGGAGTTGGAGAGGGTGTCCGGGCCAGTGGGGAGAGCGGGATGCTGCCAGCCGACTTACGCCTTCCGGACCGGTATCGCTGCCCGCTGAGCTTGGGGGCCAGGCCGTGGAGAGTGCTGGGCCGGATGTGTCCTGACCCCGCCGGGGAGTTGGGGGCACTGGAACTTGGGGAGCTGCTCTGGGAGGAGTTAGTGCCTGGGGGTGGGAAACAGAACACTGTGAGCAACGGTCACCTTTCCTCTCTTTCCACCCTGCAGCCCAAACTTTTCAGGTAAGGTCAGGTCAAGGTCAGCCAACTGTCTCAGCATCCAACTCTAACGAATAAATGCTTTTCAGGTAAAGCTCCTACCACTAAGTGTTAACCCAACATCTTGTCTTATTTTGATGGTCTGAAGAGCTCTATGTTATGATGTCCAAACTGGAATATTTCTGTGTTTCAGGATGTAAGACGGTGACCTGCACCGGCTTTTAACCGTCCTTTGCTGTCCTAGCCAGGGGTTTCACTCACCAGATGGAAAGTCGGGGGTGGAGCGATAGCTGGGTGTGGGAGATCGGGGGGATAAGCTGTGGGTAGGGGACCCTGGGAGGCTCTCCCCCGACGACAGCGATCGGTTCAAGCAGGAAAAACTTCGGCTGGTGTGGAGTAAGGGAGAAGGCTGCTTAGCAAGCTTTTTGAAAAGGGATCTCCTCCTAGAGCAAAAACAAGAGAAAATGGATCAGATTCTGTGTTGAGAGCTGCGCCCCACCCCACGCGTGTGTTCCACTCACACCTCGGTACCGAAATGGTGATATCATAGTCGATCCTATTAAAGAGCAGGATCCCACTTTAAAATATTTTATTTATTTGCTTTTAGAGAAAAGGGGAGGAAGGGAGAAATAGAGGGAGAGAAACATCAATGTGCAAGAGATGTATCCATCGATTATCTTTCACACACCCCCAACTGGGGAACCTGGCCCACAACCCAGGCATGTGTCCTGACTGGGAATGAAACTAATGACCCTTAGGTTTGCAGACAGGCACTCAATCCACTGAGCCACACCAGCCAGGGCAGGATCCCATTTTTATAGTAAGGATATTTTTTATGACTAAGAAAGGAAGATAGTATACGATGGAAGCTCTCTTAATTCCAAATACTTTAAGAAGAGCTGGGAAAATAAAAACATATATATAAAGTATATATACATTGCATTTACTTATATTCATTTATTTGTCAGGTTTATAAGAAAGGTGTTCTTTTCAATACGGACCCCCAGGCACTGACACAATTTCATCACAAGATAATACAAAGTAAATCTCTGGAAGAAAATTCATCTCGGATATAGAATTCTTCAGTGGTGACTCACTGCACAGAGGCTTTCTCTCCATGGGGCTGTGGGCTGTGCATATTCCTAATGACAATGCAGGTGGTACATTTACATAGAAAAGCAGCGAAAGGTGAACGGAAGATTAGCCTATCAGCGGGGCAGCAGACCCCATGCTGCAGCAGAAGCAAATGTGTATTCAGTGTTCAACCTGCACTTCTTATAGCGCAAGGCACTGCTTCAGGCGGCTGAGAAGCGCAGGTGGTGAAAACAGTCCCTTCACCATCACGCAAGCCTGGCCCACCCCTGAGAGTGTAAGCAAAAAGTGTCAACAGTTACCCCTGAAACTGTGTGTTTTATATGATTTACAAGCCATGAGAAACAGAAAGGACACATTAAAAAAAGAAGAATCTCAAAATTTATGCTGTGTATATATGCAATTTTAATAAAAGTAATAAATGCATGAGAGTTAAAAAGCCAAACAGTTTTTTAAAGTTTATACTGAAAAGTAACTCCCCAGAGACAGGGAGTGAGTCATGAGTCTTCTTCCATCAGTCTGCAGATTGCAGAGCAATGTGCTTACATTATTTTTCAGTTTTTTGGTTTCAGAAATTATCTGTTGATGTCCTACCAAAGAAGATGAGAATTAAACTCTTATGCAACCCCTTTCCACCTTCTGACCAAATCCACTTCCCCTTTTCTATTCCTAAGAGAGCACAACATTTTTTTTTTTTGGTTAGAAACAAAGGCTGGTGTTTTCTTTGTTATAAATATCATTCACAGCTGGGCCATATAAAGCATAATTCTATTTCCTTTCTTGTATAACTTTGTTGTTCCTGGAGCAGACAAGCATTTCTTTTCCATCTGCTTATTTTTCTACATTTGCAACATCAGAACTCCTCTTCATAGGATCCCACATCAGGTTCCAGTGGGTAAAGAGAGCGGCTGTGGCATCAGGTCTGGGAGCACGCCTGGCGAGAGCTGTGCCCACCAGAAACACACCCCGCATCTTGCTAGCATCTTGTGCAGACAGATCCGCATGATGCCTCTCAGGTAGCAAATGGGCAACCTGATAAGATCTTCTTCAGTCAGTAAACAAAGCCCTTGGCTTTCTAGCTTTATCTGGATGCTTTTAAAGGGGAGCTATGCCAGGATATCTGGCCCTTAAAAACATCAACTGTTTTCCGATAGTGTAAAGGATGATATTAAATATAAGTTTAATTTAAAAAACTGCTTGAAGGCCCAGTTCCTCAAATTCAATGCAAATGCAATAAAGTCTAGAGCCTTAAGAAACACCAAAGGGCTTTTCCAAGTTCTCACACATGAGACAGAGCGATCTGAATGCTCCTGCATAACTATGTGAACCTTTTCACAATGAAAAATAATGCTGTTATGCATCTGAACTTTCATGTATAAGTACAGGTGAACCACAACACAAATTCTCTCATATTTAAACATTTAAATTAAGTAGAGCCTAACTTTCCCCACTAAACTCATAAAGAATATTGTTTGAACTAACCTTTCTAGACTTTCTTTCTTCTTAGATTTCTTGCTCCGCCTCACCATCCTGCTCTTGTAGCTGTTTCTCCTGGCTGGTCCCGTTTTGATTGATGTGTTTTCAAATGGGGTAGTAGTGATGGACACCTTATTCCCACTCTATAAAAAAAAAAAAATGAGGTGGTATTAAAGGGAAATGCCTTAATGAAACAAGACCAGAACAGAGATAGGAGAGCCAAAGGCAAAGATACATGAGGACATACATACAAAAGGACTTGCATTTCTAAACAACCCTTTAAGCAAAGAAGTCCTGGAGAATACCATGGGAGTGGAGACAAAATATAAGGTTTTTTTTTGTTTTTTGTTTTCTGTTTTTTTTTTTTTTTAAGAGGGTGGGCTCTGGACTCCACAGATCTGAGTTCAGATGTGAGCTCTGGGACCAAGCAGGTCTCTTCCCCTGCCTGGCCCTTCTGGTGCTTTCTGACAGTGGAATGACACCTGTCTCACAGGGGTTCCTCGGAGGGTGGCACATGGAATAAAGCCATGAAAGCCTCTAGCAGCCAGAATGACACATGGAAAGGCTCTATAAATAACAGAGCTTCATCCATGTGTATTGAGTATGAATAATGTGCCCAGGGACTGTCCCCTTTGCTGATTTTTCTTCTTCTTTTTTTTCCCCCCATTTTTGTGTTTTCCCTTTGACCTAGAAATCAAAGAGTAGCAAAACTGAATGAGACTTTCATTTTTCATTATTTTAAAAGGTTCCTTTTCTATCACCATAAAACCTGTCAGCTTGCTGAGTGGGGAAGTTGGTGCCAGTGGGCATGAAATGGCCTTTCTTCCACCAGGTCATGTGTAGTTAGGTAATTCCAGGCAGGTTTCTGTGCCCTTTCACTAAGTCCTGGGACAGGAGCTTAATGGACAGGCCCTGGGGACAGACTGGAGACTGGAGTCAGAGGCCAGGCTGAGGGGTGCCCAGGGCAGGGAGGCAGCACTGATCCCCTTTACTCCGGCATCAACAATCTCTTCTGAATTTCTTAGTAATCAGGGGAGAAACATGTCCTTTCAAAGTAAAAAATGGCCCTGATTACCTTGAAAAAATGAGAAGTATAAGAAGCAGAGCCCTTTATGTTTTTAAAACTAATTTAAAAACATTTCTGATATGTGGACATGCTTATTGATTTTATAGAAAAGGGAAGGGAGGGAAAGTGGGAAATATCAATGTAAGAGAGAAACATCACTTGTGACCTTTTGGTGTACAGGACCATGCTCCAACCGAGCCACACTGGCCAGGGCAGGAAAAGTGCCTTTTAAAAAAGCTAGGCCTATGCCCTGGCTGGTGTGGTTTCTCGGATTGAGCACCGGCCTGTAACTGACAGGTCTCAGGTTTGACTCCCAGTCAGGGTACACACCTAGGTTGCAGGCCAGGTCTCCAGTTGTGGGCATGCAAGGGGCAACCAACTGATGTTTCTCTCCTTCTCTTTCTCCCTCCATTCTCCTCTCCCTAAAAAATAAACCTAATAAAAAGACTAGGCCTGAAAGACCCCTAGCAATCCAGCTCTAGATGGTCCTAAACAATAGGGAGTTAAGAAAAAGGAGACTGAAAAATCAAGGATTGAGTGTTTCCATGTTAACCTCTACTCCACCCCCTAATCTGGGAAATAATAAATCCACATAAGAAGAAAATAGTAAAGTACAACCTTAAAAAATCAACTTCGAGAAGCCAACCACTCAGCTAATACTGGTGATATTTCAGGATATTTTCTGAAGGTCTTTTTTCAGACAAGTGTAAATTATGTGTATACATATAGACATAATTCATAAATAATTTTTTTAATAGTGCAGCTTTTTTTTTTTTAAGATTTATTATTATTTTTTTAGAGAGGTGGGAAGGGAGAGAGGCAGAGAGGGAGAGAGACATCTTTGTATGGTTGCTTTTCACCTGCCTCTAGCTACAGAGCTGGCTGGAGACCTGCTTGCAACCTGGTTATGTGCCCTGGCTGGGAATTGAACCAGCAACCTGTGGGTTTGCAGGGCAGCGACTTATCCACTGTGCCACCAGCCAGGGTTCATAAATAATTTTAATCGTAATCTAATACTTAGTTTTATATTGTTCCTTTTCACATTTTAGAACTTTGAAAAATATTCTCTTCATCATTGAATATTCCTTCAGAACATGTTTTAATTGACTGTATAGTGGTATTCCATGAGATGGATGGATCACAATTTAACCATTTCCTTACTGCTATAGTTTCCTACTTTTCAATTCTTATTAGGAATTGAAATAAATATCCTTATCTATATATCATTATCCTAATCTCTGACACTCTCCTTAGATTAGGTAATTGTCTCTCCATGTACTAAATCAACAAAAGGGTCTATCTGAACTTTTTAAAGACTGTTGGTACAAGCTGATACACTATTTCCCAGAAAGTTTATGTAAGTTTATACTCTTATGAGCTGCACATGAACACCTATTTTACCACAGGCTTGTTAGAACTTAATAATATTTAACAAATTACCAATTTTATAGGAAAAAATTATATCAAGTTTTAATCTTTATTCTTTGGGCTGAATGTTGTCTCACTGATTTTGATCATTTGCATTTCTTCCAGGAATGATTTGTTCATGTATTATATCTGATTTAGTAACTGAAAGTCTTGGAATTTTATTATGATTTTAGAGTTCTTCATATATTTAAGAGTATATAATCCCATACCAAGTGTCATAGTTATAAAAATATTTTAGGGAAATGGATTTAAACATGAGTAAGAGAAGATAAATTAGTTTTCATTATGAAAGAATAAATTATATTTTCTATGTACAGATGCCAGAGCTTTATGAATAAACCTTTATCTGATATCAGAGTCTATTTATATTTAAATGGAAAATTCTTGTAAGTATGAAAGGTCACCAATAAAGGTTGTTTGGAATGCGGTCTTCCTTCTCATCACACATTGAGTGAAGCCATACTAAAATTTTAGTTTTTCCTCTGCCTTAGGTGAAGCTAAAGGGCAGCAAGCGTGATGGTTGGAGCTTCTCTTTCACTGAAGTCCTTTTAGTCTTTTCTACACCAACACGCAGAGCAGACACACAGCCTAATGCCCCTGGGGGTGTTCTATCACATGGGCTACTGTGGCTGAGTCCAGCTTATCCTTTCTAGCATACCCAACACTGACTTGTACATCTCTCTCTGTAAGAGGATAACAATGCCACCTGCTATGTGAAAAGTGCATTAGGAGTATTAAAGTATTTATCACATTTTTTTTCACTTTATTTTCACAACCTGGTCATATATTACAACCTTAGGAGGTGGAAAGGGATTGTTCCTTGAATTAGAGCTAGATAAGGAAAACACATTCAGAGACACTGACATGTTTTCTTCTGGACCCGGTGTAAGAGCCCAAACGGGGAAGGCCTGGCTCACTCCCCTGCTCGCTGGGCTCCTCAGGGCCGGGCAGGCCCGGACCCTCCCACCTCTCTGGCTCCCAGCAGAGAGCAGGGCTTGTACTTGAGGAAAAGTGGTGGCAGGGGAGCAAGGCACTGACTGACAGGAGGAGCAGCGTAGCATCAGATTGTCAAGAAGTTAAAAAGTTACAGAAATATCATAAACGTCTTATAAAATAACTATAATATAAATGCTGAACATTTAACAGAAAATAGTTACAACCAGGAATGCTAAATCAGAGCACATCGCTAGGCTCTGTACAAAGATCTCCTTTGACTATGAAAACCAAACCCAGTTTTCTCTTCTCGTTTCTATATATGGAAATACAACAAGAGATAATGCCCCTAAGGCAAATGAGAAACACAAAAGATGCAGAGAACCAATATTAGGTCAGAAACATGAATAACTGAGAAAGTGATAAATGACTGGAAGTACCTACGGAGAATAGACTGGGTGGGAAATAGGAACCCTGCCACCTGGTGGCTCCATCGGCAACAGCAAGTACCGTCTAAACTTGGCAGAATGCGGCTAACTGGGTGTGTTTATTCTCAGTACATTCTTTCAGGGAATGAGTGACCTCTTATTAGAGAGATTCCAGGATACTTGTTTAAAAATAACAACAAAAAAAATGGGCCAGCAGACTGTTAAATGTTCAGAGAGTTCTCTTTTACTTTAAAATATTGTGTGATTGGGGCACCACGAGAGGGATTATTTTCAGCTGGTGAAACCAAACACACTCGCAGAAGTCAGTCTATCCAATCACTTCTCTCACATTACTTATGTGTTGGCCTTGGGTGCCACTTGAGCTAGACCACTTCCACAATTGTTTCTCTGCAAAACGCACACGGGGAATGGCACTCTTCCTGCATTGCTGTGCCTCGCTTGGCCCTAATTCACTCCTTCCACAACCCAGCCCCACTCTTCTTCCACACGTCAACCCCTTCAGAACGAGCAGGCACCAGGCTTTACTTGGAGCCCCCCACCCTCGGTGTTCCTGCACACCCTTGGTTTTGCGCAGACTGTCCTGCCTCCCCTTCCCATATACTAATACCAGCCCTCTCGGCCCCGCACGGGTGACCCCTAAGTTCTCATGTCTGTCCACCTTGTGGAAGGCCATTGCTCCTTCAGAACTTGGGCCACAAGTACAGCGTGCTCTTCATGTTTTAACACTTTGATGGTGGCCTGTCTTCCCCTGTGAACGTCCCACAGTAAATTACTGGCAATCGGAGAACTCAACGTCCAACTGCCCCGGTGTAGTGCTTGAAAGTACAGGCTCCATGTCTACACTGCAGGGGTGCAAGCCCTCTCCGCTCCTTCCTAGCAGATCCACTGGGGCTGCTTGACTAATTTCTCTTTGCTTTAGTGTCCTCATCTATAAAATGGGGGCATTTATACTCATGGTACCTACCTCCCAGGGTGTTAGGGTTACCTGAGCATATTCATGTAAAGCACTGTCTATTTCCTATTACTCTTAATTTTTTTTTTTTTATTGATTTTTGAGAGACTGAGACAGAAACAGAAACGCTGATTTGTTGTTCCGCTTATTTATGCATTCATTGGTTGATTCTTGTACGCACCCTGGTTGGAGACTGAACTGGCAACCTTGTTGTATGAAGATGACACTCCAACCCACTGACTCACCCAGCCAGGGTTAATTACCCTTATATATCATTTTTCTGTGGGACCCTTGCAGTACCTAGTGCAATGCTCTGCACATTTAGAGAGCTCAGCAACTGTGTGAGGGTGGTAATAATCAGGCTACTTGACAATCCCCACTTTAGTATCCAGACGTCTCCACAGTTCATGGAAACAAAATATTTGAGGCAGGGGCTGATGAAGTTTTAGAGTTTCTCTTAGGAATTAAGGAATTAAACTCACGCTATCCTAAGAAAGTAACCTGGTTAAACAGAGAGTTTCCAGGATTAGGCAGACAGGTTATCATGTAAAGAAAGGTCAGTATGTCTTCTACCCACCACTATAGTGAGGCAATGAACAAACATGGAATATGCTTACTATATCCATAATCCAAATGATAAATAAGTACTGTACATGTACTTCTACATATTTACTGTACATGCAGCCCTCTGTGATAGCTCTTCCTTCTTCTCCTGAGGCTGCCATGAGATTTTGTAAAGTGGTTTATAAGTATAAAACATCATGTAAACAGCACCCAAGAACACCAAAATATAGCTACCACCCTGATGTCCCACCAGTGATGGCCCATAGGAACCCAGTGTTGACACTAGTCACTTTACACACCGTAGAAGGCTACTGCATCAGTTTAAAAGAAACCTGCAGGATTTAAGGGAAGATCATTAAATCCCTGGTATCGTTACACTAGTTATGCTTCTTGAGTGCCTCATTTATGAACAAGAGGCAGGATCCTTGGCTTGGACCTGGGACAGAGCACGCCATGGCTCCAAAGGCAGCCAGCTCTCCATTACAGCATGGCTACGTGCAGGAATGAAAGCACTCTGTAACCCAATGATATAAATGTGATGGTGTTATTAATGGGATCATGGGAGTCTGCCAAGAAACCTTGCCAGAGACCTTTAGGAGAAATGTACATTCAGATTTCTTAGAAGCAGAAAGAGAGGCTTTAAAATCCAGAATTATCTTCTAATACTTTACAAAATAAATGATGAAAACACCCATTTGCATTTCAGTAAAATATATACCTATTTTCTAAAGATATGTATTTCAGTTTCTTACTGCTGCTTCTGATTTTAAGAGCAGAAACATGAAGTGATATGAAGACAGGCTGTGGCAGGAGCTAGGCTGCATATAACACGGTACTTACAAAGAATGATGAGGGTCAAACCTACGTTACCATCTAAAATCCCTGTGAGCTTTTAATTGCTCATGCCAGATATGGCAAAGATTTAGTAGGACTAACAACACCTAAGAGAAGCACACCTATTAAAACACAGTCTTATTACTAAAAGGAAGGGTCAAAGTGAGCTCCTAGAAAAGTTCAAGGAGTTTTGTAGAGAAAGACAGCACCTCTGTCTGCCTACCTTTGCGGTCCCTACTCCATTGGAGAAGCTCATATATGGGATACAGTAGACAGATGGACAAATTCCTCCTGCCCCCCAAGAAAAACTTCTGAGCCCTTATAAAGGGTCTACCTGTGAGCCCAGCAGTGGGTACCCCTGGAACCCAGAGGATCGGGCACAGTGAGAGAAGCAGCTAGTCAGACACATGAATCTTTGTATCATTCTTTGAATTTTTTCTGGGGTCATATTGGGGGATGTCATAGCCTGCGGGATCTCAAACTCAGCAACCATTCTTTGCCTCCCATTTCTTAGACATTTAGAGAGAGCTGTTCCACTCCAGCAGGACAAAGAATATTATCACAGCTAGATGGTAAGAGCCTATATCCAGGTAGCTACCAAAAGTGGCACGTTTCTACTCAGCAGCCATATTGCAAAAATGTACACTAACTTCATGCATCTTGAGGCTTTTATCACCAAGCTAGATGGCACATACAACAAGACAGGAGTCAAGGCACAAGATAAGTAGTGGTGTGGAACTTGGCTCCACCCATGATAACTTTTGGAAAACAAGCAAAGGGTAATCCCATCATTCACCTCAATTCCATGAACATTTACTGAGTATCTACCTATGTATGTTCCAGGGTCTGGGTAAAAGCTGGGCCTACATGGGAAGTTTTAATAGTAACTCTGCATCTCTCCCGCAGGGCTGCCATCAGATTTGCTATGTGTTCAGCATGACCATAAGCTGATTTCCAACAATGCCTATGGCTCTGCAACGTTCTCTTGACATTCAGCCCACCCTCTGGCGATCAATAGCATGCATTTATGAGAAAACTGCCTACAGTTAGAGCAATACCCCGTGAGTATGGATGACAGCAAATCCCACCCCCAGCCCAAGACCAAAATCTCATTAACGCTGTGAATTAATCAATGGCAATAACTTTTCTATGATCTGCTACTTCACACGGGACCTTAGAACATACATGCCATTACTACTCTCAGAAGCTAGGCCCGACTGGGAATCTTTCTTTGGAAGGTGCTCGTGTTGGCTGGGGAAATGACAGAGAAGGGAATAAAAAAGGTCACTTAGCTGAACTTATTTTTGAAAGGCTTTACCCGCCCACTTCCCTGTAGTACCTCCCAAGTTCCTCTTTTTCTTTCAAGTTCCAGTTACAAGTCATTTCCCTGTGATGCTTCTTCCCACACACAGAATGTTTTCACCCTCTGCTACAGCCCTGAATAATTATAGGTTACTGGAACCTTATCTGCTTCCACACTTTCTCCATCTTCCATACTTCTTGAGGGCAAGGACTATACCTTAATTCCCATGTTACCAATGTCTACAATGGTACCTGCCTCAGAGCCAGGGCTCTAGACGTGGTCTGAATGCACATTATTTAAATAACATACACGAGGGTGTGCTGTGTCTCGACCAACAGGCCTCAGGTTACCCGAAGCGGGGACTCACACCTCTGTGCCAGGGAGCCCCTTCTAGTGACCAGCAAGAGGTCCCCCCCAAATCAATGGACCTGTAAAACAGCCCTACCACCAGAGACACTGAGTTTCTAATCTCAGCAAAATTAGTTTGTTTTTTTCTAAAAAAAAAAAATAAAAGAGCAAAATCAAGCTCAAAGTCATCTGTGTTTGTTTTACTCAGACCTGAGTCTGGAACTTTAACTTTGCATTCTAGAATGAGCAGGCGGCAAAGCGAGTAACTTGACAAAACTGCAAGTATCAGTGTAAGAGTCTCTCCTTCCACTGCTTTCATGTTTCCGGTGATCCTCTTCGTCCCAAGGCTTTATTCAGCTTTTGTTTTAAATAGAAATTAATCTCTGTTCAAAGTCATTTGTATGAGGGATGGGGGCTCAGGATTGCCAGACTTCTGCTTTCATTTACAAATTATGGTATACATGTTTATATTCACAATCCTATCTTTCCAAGAAAATCCAACTCTCAGACTAAACTTTCAGATCAGAACCGCCATTTAATACCACTCGCTCTTCTTCTACCCTAGAACAAAACCTAAATGTTCCTGAAGACAATCACCTTTAGTTGATTTCCAAACAGATTTTCCTATGCGAAGCCCATAAAATAAGGAGAACTCTTATTATTTGTAATTTAGAATAAGAAGCAAAATTAAGTTAGAAAGTGATTTTGCAGATATAAGGATATGTTCTCTATGATATAAAATCAGAGAAGACATACTATAAAACTGAGACTACCGAATACATTCTCAGTAATGGGGCTGCGTGTAGGGGTATGCCAGAGAGGAACTCTGGAACTCAGGTACAGAACTCTTGGTACTAGTGCTTTCTGGTTACATGCCTCCTCTGTATGGTTATGACTGAAAAGAGACAATCAATACCTTTAGCAAGAGCTCTATGACTTCTGTGTGGACAAGTCCATGTACTGGTTCTCCATTGATGTGTGTGATCAGATCCCCAGCCTTCAGTCCAGCCTGGCATGCTGGACTTCCTTCTTCCACATTCTAAAATCCAAGAGGAGAGGATACATTTGTAAGCAAACAAACGATAACTCTAATGTCTACTGTTTCTAGTGGTATACTCTTCTGAGTTAATTAGCAAATGATCCTCTAAGTTCCTAAGAAAAAATCAAAAGGGCATTGTTATTATTTTTATTGTCATCATCCTAAAACAAGATACATGTAACTCCTGTATAACACAGTTAAGTTCCTAAAATTTAAAAAAATATACTGCTATATTTTTATAATTAAGATAAATATCTTTATTAAAGCAATTTTTACCAAAAGTATAACATATTGATATGTATTAAATAATACATCACTACTAAGCACCATTTACCAAGGGCATTTTCTTTTTTTAAATTTAATTTTATTGTTGTTACATTACATCCATCCCCTTCTTACTCCCCTCTGTTCCCTTCCCCACCCACCCACTTCCCCCCAAAGTCAATCCCACTTGTTCATGTCCATGGTTCTTCCATGCTAGCTCCTTGACTAAACTGCTCCTTCTTTGCCTCCTCTTCCCAACTCTCCCCTGGGTATTTTCTTTTTGACTTCTGTACTTTTTGCAAAAAATATGTCACTACCTATTACTCCATGAACAAAATGGATTTAAAATTCTAACAAATGTTTAAATTCTGCAGGCAAATCTGATACAATGCTCACACACGAATGAAAAATTTCACATGAGATATCTTTTGCTCCTAAAAGCTTTTATTAAGTTCTGTGTTGTTCGGGGATTTCCCTAATTTTGAATGAGAAATTTTTTGCTCTTAAAAGCTCTTATTACTTTCTGAATTGTTTGGGGACTTCCCTAATTTCAAATGAGATATTCTTTTGCTCTTAAAAGCTCTTATTACACTCAGTGTTTTTCGGGAATTTCTCTAATTCTCAAACCATGTTAGAGTGAAACCGTGTTCTAGGGTGCTGTGTTGTATGAGGGATCCCCCCAATTCTCGAACCATGCTATAGAAGTGCTATGTTATATAGGGTTACCTGTAATTCCTATGGTTCCTTAAAAACACTCTGGTGATTTGAAAAGGTAGTTCTTCATTTTTTTTTAAAAGGCCAGGACAAAAGAAAACAAAAGGCTGAAGTAAGGATTGAAATAAAACTATCTCTCTGATTCTTTCTAATCTCGATACAAAGAGTGAATAGTCAAATATGAAAACTGAAAGGTTGCTGGTTCAATTTCCATCCAGGGCATATAACCAGGTTGCAAGCCAGGCCTCCAGCCAGGTCCATAGCTGAAGGCAGGTGAAAGGCAACCATACATTGATGTTTCTTTCCCTCTCTGCCTCTCTTCCTTCTTTTCTCTCTGGAAATAATAAATAAAATCTAAAAAAAAAGAAAAATGGACAGAACTATGAGAAAGATTAGTTTTTGCTAAATTCAATCCTACCATATAATAAAGGAAAAGTGCACTAAAGGAAAATGGAACAGGTCCCAAATGCCAGCTTAACAGAAAATACACTTGCTGTTAACTATGTCTCAGCTAACTCATCCATTTCCCTAGTGCAGCTGGGGGTAAAAAGTGGCAAAGATGAGAAGCTGCTGGTCTTACCCAAATGATATGGTGCACTGTATAGATGTCACTGTCCCCCACGTACACCCGGATGGCTCGGATGGTGAACCCATAGTTCTTCCCCGAACTATGGATGACAACAGGCTGATGGGGACTGGCAGAGGCCGCTGAAGAATCTCGGCTGGGAGAGGAATCCCGGGAAGAAGAAGGGTCTGAGGACAGGGAGTGTGGGGACATTGGACTTCCCAGTGGAGAAACCGTGAACATATCTGCAACAAAGAAGCCAGTTATCAGTACTGACCCAGGTCACACAAGTATGCACGCAGCCAGCCCGAGGGATTGGGGGCACAGTTGCAACACAAATTCATTTGTTTCTAACTTTAAAAAATAAGGAATAAATAATATAAAAATATTTGTATTGGTAAGTGGTATGAATTTCAAAATAGAAGCCTATGAAGGAAACTTCAAAAGTGTCATTTAATAATTTAAGTTATAATTTCTCAGTTCTCTCTGCCAATTAAAGCACACATAAAACTTAGCTATTTTTTGGCTATGATTATTTGATGCAATTTATTTTAATTAAAGAAACCAATCATAGCTGCATGAATTTCAAGTCCATTACTATAGAAAAGACTGTTTAGACTACAGGAAAAGATTCTCAGGCTCCAATTGTGCCCTTAACTTTAACAGGTCCTTTACAAACATACCCATGACCAGAAAAGAGTTTCAATTTACCTACTGCTTTTTATATTATTATTGATCAACTACTGATTTAAAAAAATGGATCAAGAAAGCACTGAAATAGCAATTTCTTTGTAGCAGAATCACTCCTTATTACTATGGTTATAAGTGATTCTCTTCATATATTACCTGCATTTCTAATAAGGTTTCTGAAAGGATGATACAGGTGAAATAGAGAAACTTTAAGAGAAACTCAGTTCATATTCCAAAACACCAATTTCAGCCCGGTTTGCCTTATTTTATAAGCAAACGCCTTTTAATTTGCAGTTCATATCAATGTTCCAGCTATGTGAATTGAAACAAATTTTTGCTGGCCATGTGAAACTGTGTATGTGCGTGCATGCATGTGCATGTGTGTGCGAATAACAGTCATCTATGAAATATGCTGAGGGTTCAACGTGAGCTCAAATGCCAACACTATGGAATCACCAGTGTGGTGAGTAGCCACGTGGCCAGTGGCCACAGTTGGTCAAAATAGCAACACCTTCACAATGAGCTAAAGTGCCACTATAGGAGGCCGTTCATTCTCTGACCTCCTGTGCCATCTTGGTGCTCTTTTGCTGGCTACCTTCTGTCTAAGCAAAGGGGCCAGGTGAAAAGACATATATTGGTGGGCAAAGGACTTTAAAACAGGCAAGCAAGGAGGGGACAGGGTGGACACACAGATCCAAACTGCTGAAAAGCCAGGCCCTGTTTACTTCATGGTGGTTTATCTCCCCAAACTGAATAATTGCCCTACTTTACTAAGAGGTGGGCTGGATAACCCCACACTTACCTCCTTGATATAGCTGTACTGGGGCTATTGACTCCTGGGGAAACAGGGATGTATTTTATGGTGCTAAATGGGACACCTCCCAGAAAAAAAGAATATTGTAGAGTGCTACCTCTAAATAAACATTTATCTCCAGTTTCTTTCTGCCCAAATTTGAAATTTTAAAAATGTAAACCATCTTTGTGTAGATGGTCTGAATTCTTCCAAGTGCAAACCATCTGCAATATAGCCCAATTGTCACCTCCCCTCTACTGCTGTCATTTGAGTGATACGCCACAACGAACACCAGGGTGTGTACTTCATCTCTGCAGAGAAATGACTCCAGACTTCGTGATAACTAGCAGCAAAGCCAAGTGGTGGGAGAACACTGCAATTCAACAGAACCCTAAGTAAGCCCAGTTTTCCACTGCAGGGCAGAAAGGGACTTGACTGCCAGTAGGAGGAAGCATAGCTCAACAGACTGGGAAGGCTGATCATTTCAGGGCTGCCTGTGACTCCTGGCATCCCCAGAAGTAAAAAACTTAGGTTTTCTGTACCTGTTTCCTCATTAATTAGATGAGAAAAGCTACCCTTAGCTTTCCAACACAGATGTTGTTCACAGCTCCATAAAGTACAGAAATGCTACGTAGTGTAGGGGAAGAGCAATTATTCAGGAGGGAAATTTATCACTTCACTTTGAAGGCGGGGGAAAGGAAAGGAAAGACAACAAGAGAAATGTGGCTTTGTGGAAAGAAAGGCCACCTCATCTCCTGCAGCAGAAAGAAGTGAGAAGAAACAAGGCACAGGAGCACTGTTGGAGCCACGGGGTCCTGCAGGGAGCGGCTCTGGAAAGCTGGGCTGGGACCCTTGCCCTGTTGCTTCCAGCCATGTTGTACCGCAATAAGCATTCCAAACTGCGGGAGGCGGGCAGGCCACATGCACACACCACACAATTTCATGCAAGTAGATGTCTCTCTACCTCCTGGGATCATGAGGGACAGAGCACTGGCAGAAAGGGACTTTGTGACTTTGCCCGAGATTTTCTTTTTTTCTGTGCTTTCTAAGCGCTGCCGAGCCATGTGAGAAGCGGGTTCACTGGAGGGCTTTGAGGAATTATCTGTACTGTCCACACACTCGCTCCGTCCGTTTATCTGATCCAAGTGCTCTGAAAAACTGCCAACTGTACAAAGAAGAAGGGATAAACACATTCAAGGAAAAGGGTAAGAGAGAAGGAAGGACGAACACCGGGGAACATACTCCCTTGTGGCTCTTGATCCCGCGGTGTTAGCAAACATCAAAAACGCGACTCGTTTGAGAAAGTGAGGTGGCGGAGGAAAGATGAAAGAGGTGTTCATTCAGGTTTCTTCTACTTGTACACTAAGTCTGCCAGTTTTCAATCAGTGACTTCACTTGACTAGAGTAATTACTTCCCAGAACGTGTATTTTACGGTCCTTGTACAGACAACTCTACCCCGATTCCCCCATGCAATGAAGCCAATTTCACTCCAGGAACAACATGACCACCTACTGTATAACTATCCTCTAACAACAACAATCATCACTAGGAATGCTGTTCATTATGGCTTTTGACACATGGACATGATTTTTAATCACTTTGTATTGATTTAAGCTTATGTCATCTTCTGCCATCTTCCTAAGGCACATCTCAGACAGGGCTTAGTTAGGTATGGAACTTATAGAAAAGTGCCTAAATGTCTCATTTGACTTCTCACAACTTTCACTCTTAACCTCCTTGCAAATGGGAACAGAGGATGTAACTGGCTACATTACTCAATGGCTCACTGCATCTTCCCAACTTTTCATCTAGACAGTGTGTTATGTGCTGATCTGCCCCAAAGATATTGGACAAACAAGAAGGCCTCTTCCCCTCTAAGCCAGCCATGCTTCATTTTTAATGTTATTAACTTTTAATGTAAACTGGAAGAGTTATTTGTAGTTAAAAAAATTAGGACTTCCTTCAGCGGAGGATCCTAAGAATAGTGGCGCATGGGATGATGTAGAAATCAAGTCACTGATGTCGGTCTGGTGACTGCACTGTTCAAAACAGAAAAGTTCTTATGCAGAGAGAGATGTTGAATCCCCCAGAAAAAAGTCGGAATTGCTCCTATTGGTTTCTACTACTCTTTCTTTCACAGGCTATCAACCTTTTCTTTCTTTTTAAAATCACAGATAATGTATCTGTTGTTTGAAAAAAAAATGCTTGTTTCATTTTTACTTCTAAATGCTATAAGCCTGTACTTTAATCATCTATACTCTATCATCACCTTAAAATACATAATCCATACAGAGAATTTAATCCCATTATACATGATCTTTTGCAAGACTAGCCAGCACATTTGAAAGTGCTGACCATATGACATTCTTTGCCTTGGAAAGCGTTAGGCTTAGACTTAACTAACATTGCTGTCACACTGTTATATATATGTACAACTCAATTACACAGTTGGAGCCTGGCGCTAGTTCACGGGAAGGGGTGCAGACCCAAAGTGGGGGTCTAGTCTAAAGGAAGCCTGTGATCTGGGAATATGGGGTGGGGCACAGCACAATTCATGGCCATCTACTGAGCTGTGGGTGCAGGAAAAGATTCATAGTCTTCCAAGTGACACCCATCTGACCAGCAAATGAAGACAATCTTAAGGCAAATAACAATAATCTTTCTTTATGCTAAACTCAATCTCAATTAACAGCATACCTAGTCCCTTCATTTCAAATAAAGAAGTCTATTGCTGAAGGACTTAATAAAAAACTGCTTCACAAATCAAAAATCTCATCTCAAAAACCGCAAGCTTACCTCTGGGTAAGTTACACATTTTCTTCTCCTTTCTAATTTGGTTTGGATAAGAGCATTGACAAGTATAAAAGCTGAATCTCTTTACAATGAATAATTTGTGGGATACAATTGAGCGCTATACCTAAGGATTCATGACTTCTCCTTTTTCAAATCCAATGTGGTCATGAAAAAAGAGAAACAGGAATAAAGTTGTTCTTCCCTAAATGCCAGGGTGTGAATATACGGTGTTCTCTTTTACTACCTCTGCTCCTGCCTCCACCATCTCATTCTGTAGCCCTATACATAAGCACATGCTTCTTTTCTGCCAGCAGTGGGTACTGTCATCTTAATGTCCTAGAAATGGCAAGGGTTCTTTCTTTTTGATGGTGGAGCAATATGAAAATCAACAAATTTAATTTTACTACAGTCACGGCTTTCAGATTCCTTAATTATCCTTGGCTATAAGCAAATCAGTAGATCTCTCTATTCTGTGAAACCCCCAAGGTCTTTGATTATTTTTAGTGAGTATGTGGGGGAGCCAGAAAAAAAAAAGGGTTTAAATCTATTAATCAAAATGCATGGCAAGACCTAGGCAGATTTTTTTTTTAATTATGAAAGTCATCTATCAAATGCTTAAGACACAGTTCCCCTCCCTTTACCTTCTGATAGTGAGTAAGCTAAAGAGACTAAGTAACCATTAACAACTCTCCATACTAAGAATAAATTTTAAATGGGGGTAAATATATTTTGTTTAGAGTAAGAAGCTAGGAAACAGATAGAGACCTTAGTAACTGGAAATATAAAATACTGAGATGTCTACATTTGCTGTGATTCCCAAGATGAACTAAAAGTGGTCAGGGATCCAAGATTACTGTGCTATTTCTACACTGTTGCTACATTGCGATTTTCTTGGCTTTAGAGTTAGGACAAATGGAATTTCCTAATGGAAACAGAAATGAGGTGAAGAGAGAAAATGAAAAAAAAAACAAAAAACATTAGTTTCCCCCATATATATTATAAGTATGTATGGAGCTCCTCTAAACAACCAAACCTTTTTGTTGAATTTTTGGGGGTGATGTTGGTTAATAAAATTAAATGAGATTCAGGTGTACAATTCTATAATTCATCATCTATATATTGTATTGTGTGTACACCACCATAGTCAAGTCTCCACCTTAGAATCAAACTTTTATTTTTCTAGGAAAGTGTGCCAACACAGCTCCCACTATCACAAATTATGCAGCCCAGTTTCCCACATTTGGGGAAGTCACAGGGGTCAACACATCTGGAGTGCAATGGGTAAGTCTTGCCCTGAAACCCAGCTTCGTGAGCATGGTATCTCCCCTGCCAAATAAGTATGAGCCAAATTGTTTGATGAGGTAAGGATAAACCCAGCCTGTGAAATCTGTTGTCTTTAAATTATTTAAAAAATTGTACACTATGAATATTCAGTTAGCTTAAAAAATGTTCTTCAAAAATCTTAGAATATTCATGGTTATCAATATAACACGTTGACTATGGTTTAATGAAAACATTTATTAGAGCAACCCTAAGCCATAGCCATGTTTTTTTTTTTTTTAAAGCATAAATGCATGCTGCTCTACAGAAGAACATATGCTGTGCATAAAATTTGTATAAACCAAATAATATTTTAAATGCACTTTAAGGGCTTGCTCTAAGGGAAGTGAAGGTTTAATTATCTAATGAGGACATCCCCATCCATTATTAAGGGCAGTACCTATGATCCATGAAGCATTAAAAAAACACCCATGAAGACAATGTTCTTGTTGTTAGGAAGGTTACTTCACACTGAAGTAACATTACAAAATATTCCCACAGAAAAGGTCCACCCAAGCCACCTGGCTGCCTCCCAAACAATCCAAGTTGTCTCAGGAATTGCTCACTCCGGTTACCCTGAGCTTGGGACCTGGGGCAGTGACTGTGGTGTGCAGGGGAGTTGCTTCAGATGCACATAAAATACCAATTTGGATCGTGCTGGCATTTCTGAGCGCCCCGGGCCCAGCTCACGGAAGATGCCATGAACTCAGAGTTGTAAACCCCCTGCTGCTCTCGCCCAAGGCCCAGTGTGGAGCGGGTCAGCGATTCAGTTTGGCCCCTTACAAAACCCAGCCCTGTCAACCACCTACTTCTACACAAGAGGGAACGCTGGCTTTCTGCTACACCTCACAGGTGATGTAAGACATTTTTTAGGGTAATTTTGACCAGGTGACTTTACTACTGTCCCTTACTCCTAACTTGGAGTTAAATGCAACTCTGCAAGGCACGCCTGGGCACCAACAACAGAGAACATGCCCCTTCAGTGTGTTCTGGCTGCCCCCGGGGATCCCACCAAAACCCGCAGGGAAAAGCTGAGACTGGCTCTCAGGTCAAGGGGAAGCAAGTGTGTGTTTGCTGCATGGCCAGGCCCTCAGGAGGGGTCTGACACACCTGATCTTACTTTTTAGGAGTTCATCCCCCAAGCTCAAGAAGTTGGAGTCTAGTAGCAGAAAACACCACCATCTGCACCTGGCCAGGCCAGCTCCAGGACTGAACACCCACCACCACCTCTGGGGCCAGGGCTGGGCGTCAGGCACCCACACCCAGGGCTTTCTTACCTGACAGGGTGGAGCTGCTGATGGTGCTGGCTGGGGTGGTGACCTCAGGCTCCTCTGGACCACTCTCCGCAGGAGGGAGGGCCGGCTTTTCTGGCTCCTCCCGGAGGTCTCCAGGGCAGGGAGCAGCTTCTGTCTCGGTTGAAATGGCCAGTTTGGGAAGCAGGCCAGAACTGAGTTTATGTCTGTTGCTTTCGGTATCTGAAGAGTTGGAGGTGGATAACTGTTGCCTTCATTGAAAACAAAAATAAAGTCATATGTACAGACATACCAGGGAACTTCTCAAGGTGAATTTTCTAAGAAACCAGGCAGCCATGGAACTAAGAGCAGCTTAACCAAGGCAAGCCTAGTGCAGTGGTTCTGAGCCTGGTCTCCAGACCCACAGCATCAGCAGTGCCAGGGATCCGGTTTGAGGGTCATTCTCAGCCCTCACCCTAGATCTAAGGACCAGAAACCCTGAGGAGGGACCCAGCATCCTACATTTTTATAGACCCGCTAGGGGACTCCGATGCAACTCAGGTTTAAGAACCACACAGCTCCAGTCAATACTACTCCTATTTCTTAACAGGCATTTCACATACATTTCAGAATATTCTGAACTCCAGCTTAACGTTTCCGTGGAGGGCAAAGTTGTGCTTTTGGTTTTGTCCCCGGAGTCTTCCTTTTCTTCTCCTGGATTCTGAGTTATTCGATCGATACTGCTGAAAACCTGGAAGGCAAGACGTCAATGCTTACTGATAAAGTCTTGGAAGTGTTGGTTGGAAAAAAATAGCCAAATTTTGGCAGAAAAGCCCGAGAGTATGACTAAAGTTTGAATGGGGACTGACAGCAAAAGGTACTTTCCTGTGCTGTTTACTTGAGTCCTGAAATGAATGGTAAATGCGTAATTGTTTTTTCTTTTGGAGTGGGAAGCTGGGAATTCATCACTTTCTCACCATATCTCGTAATGAACTTTGTATCTGCAAACAAAATCTATAGATGCATTGGGGTTTCTAGGCCTGGGGAATCAATGCACACCTTAGATTACTTTTTAACCATGAAGTCGATCAGAAAAAGAAAGTCAGAGAAAAAGATTTAATGGCCACCAGTTAGCGGTGGGAAGGAGAAAATGAATTGGAATTGAGTGTGACGAGAAGAATAAATTACCTATTTCAGATGTGTGTGTGTAGGTGGGGGGCAGGGGATGTGCAGTCCCTTTCTGTTCCGAGTCAGAGGTATTTGCTTGGCTAATAAATTACATACATAAACAGGCAGCTTTGTGTGTTGATACTGGGATTGCTGATAGAGGTCAGAGCTCTGCTGTCCCCTAAGAAAGATGGAAGGTGAACTAAGGGAGCTTACAGCCCAGCCCAGGAAGGATTTACTGCTGCTCAATCCAGCCTTTTGCTACTCTCATGGAAATGGCCCTCAGACTACCTGTATCTACCAGGGTTAGGGGGGAAAACAGCTAAAGAATAGGAGGCAGTGTGAAGGAAACAGGGGTGTGAGGACAACTTTGATGGGCCAGACTGCAGGTGCTGGGGAAAACCAGCACACGGTGATGTCAGCGCTCAGGTCCTGGCTCTGGGGCACACCTGCCACCACACCCTCCAGGGAAATCCCGCCCTCTCTGTGTCCTTCCTGTATGCAGGGAGAGCTGTGCTGGCCAGTTTACAGATGCATTCTAGGTAGTCATTCAGAAATAGGTACAGAACGTTAAAAACCATCACTCCATGCTACAGGAGAGCCAGATAGCAATCATGTGAACTGCTATGGCAACAGCAACTACATAGCTACTGAAAATGGCAAAGGGAGGCAGGGTGCCTTCAGGGTCCATTTCCATCTTCCCAGGGCCCTGTGACCTTACCTTGTCTCACAAATACCGGGTTTCTTTGTTTGGATTGCTTGTTTTTATCTTAACGACTATCGGTAAAAGAAAAAGCAGCATCTTTCTCAAACATCAATTTTTTAATCTTCTGCCATTTCCAAAATTCTATCTTCACTTCCTGCTGCCTGCCTCTTTAATATAGCACACATTTTCTATTATTGGTTAACCAGACTGACGTATTCCATAATCAACTATCTCATGTCAAGGACTAAACCTGTCCTTTGGGTTGTAACCCTATGATACTGGGAGAAGACTGTGCACACTGAGCCCGATACTCCTCCTTATACCATGAAACAGGCGGGCAGGAAAGGGTCCCTCCACAGCCTGGCACCAAGCTACATGAGAGCGTGCAAGGTGAACTCAGCATATGTATGGCTATCATGTACTCCAAAGACAGATGAGTGGTAAGTCTGTGCCTCCAAGAAAAAAAAGTAGGAATCTGTGGTGAATAAAACAGAGAAGTACACTCCTGAGGGATAGAGAGCTCTGGATTATCAAGATGGTAGGGTTATTCTTTCTAAACAAAAAGGAATTTCAAGTGCAAGAGACCCAAGCTCCAAAATATTGCAGGTGGTTTTTATAACCGGGTCCAGCTGACTAGGAGTACTGATCAAGAGGCCGGCAGCAGAGCCCCTCAGGAAACCCCTGTATGTTATGCCATAGTTCACTGACCTTTGAGAACCTATGTGAACACGAGGAAAACTGCCTTATTTCCACGTTAAAGTCCTCATCATTTGTGTCATCTTCTTCCTCAGTCTCCATATGATGATACTTCTCCGACCGAGCTACAGGAAAATGTTTGGGAACAGTTCCAATTACTCAGAATGTCAGCATTTTAATGATTACTTTCTGTATCAGAGCAATATTATAATTATTTGCTCATAGGTTCTAGACAGGAAGGTTCTATGAAAAGTAGAGACAATTTTCTGCAATGCTTTATGCCAGATAACGCACGTACTATCAAAATAACTGGTGTCATCTTCGGATTCCAACTGGGGAATAAACTCTGCCTTCTGCCTCAGCAAGCTGTTCCAGTCTAAAGAACGGAAGAATCGGTGCTGTTTGACTTCATAGGCGCCACCTGGGGGCGGGGCATGGGGCGGGGCAAAGAACAGAGGGGAAACTGTGAGATGACCCTCCTAGTAAAGGTAAATGATCATTTGTGATGAACCACCAAAAAAAAAAAACACCAGCAAAATCAAGAAGTCACAGGAATCTTACTCTTTCATTCTACAACTAAACACCCCAAAATTTCTCCCATAACTGATCAGCAGACTTGATTTTGCTAAAAGCAGTTGCTATGACACAGTTCTTCATGGTTCATTTTTCCAGGGCTCCTTCCATTTTTCAAAGGTTAATGATGCAGCCACTTAAAATCACATTATGCTGAACCTGGGGATGTGGATGCAGCATGCCGACCCAAAGCACACTTGCTCATTACAAACCCAAAGACATTCTAACAAGGCACAGAATGTGTTTACAGCAATATTTCCCCTGGAGGTTGGGTTAATAAAGATGAATTTTTCCTAAATAGTATACAGTGGTTACCGTTCACTTTTATTGGATTGCTCATTAACATAGGTAGCAATTAGATTCTGTGGGTTATAGATTCTTAACTAAAAAATGGGCAAACCTGTTTGATAGATTTATAATGCAAGGAATTAAAAAACAATCACAGTTACCAAGTTTTAGGCTTCTTTCTGCCAACTCACCATGACAGTACATGTCAGTGAAACAATGTTTTAAACACAGCGATAATTTTAAAGAGTGATATTACATTATTTCCCATGTAAAGTGAAGAAGGTGCACATTATAAAATCATGCTGCACGAATCAGGCCAAGGCCCTGACACAAACACACGCATTGTGTAAGGGAGATATGGTAGAATCAACCCTGAAAAACCATCAGGAAGAGAGAGCTTTCTCCCAAGACTAATACCGGGGTCTAATCGGCCTCCCTGCCAGGAGACGCCCCTCTACGTGTGATACAAATGCCTCTTTAATGCAGTTGTGACTCACGCCTCTCATCCCCACCTCAGCAGGCCACAAAGGGAACAGAATGAGAAATGCAAACTGAATGAAAAACGGGCAGCAGGCAAGCTGTCTGGGGGTGTAAACGTGGCTCTGTTCCCTGCAGTCTCCTCCAGCACATGGGGCAGGTCAGAGTTTACCAGCCAGGGTAAACTCAAAAACAATGAAGGGCAAAGAAAAGAGCCCAGGGGATGTCACCTCCCCAAAAGGGAAGTAGATTCTTCTTCACAAAGCAGCTGATTAGAATCTGTATCCAACATCTTACCCAGGCACTCCTGTGTTCACAGCGCAATACCAAAGTCTGATGTTGGTATTAGCAGCTGTCACTTGAGGGCTGACAAGTATTGCACTGGATGCCAGAGGCACTGTTTCCTTAATACATTACTAAACGTAACCCACAAGGTAGGCATTATTAACTCCATTTTGAGGTGGGGAGACTAAGAATAAGCAAAGAAGCACTGGACCACGATCCACAGTTAAGTAAAGTTTAGAGGGCTGATCGAGGTCTGAAAACACGTCTGTCCTCTGTACAATAAATGCCACACACCCTATAAGGAGAGCAGGTTCAGATCCTACCCTGCCATCTTTCTGGTATTGATTTGCAGATTCACAGCTGCCAATACTGGAGAACGGAGCTGAACAGCCAGTTCCTGAGGCTGTTCTCCTGGCCCTCTGCACAGTTCAATTTCTGACCTCCGTGCCTCCTGCCTCCCATCCAGCCTGATCAATGTCCTCGCACAGCCACCAGTGACTTCTTCTGGTACTCTTATCTTGGAGCAGTTAAAAGGCTTCAATATTTATCTACCCAACTTCCTCATTGTGTCTATGACACAATTGTGTCCAAGAGCCAAGCTGCCATGACCATCATTTCAGCTGCTGCTCACAGGGCCACGCCAAATGGCAGGTCTGACCATCTGAGGTCACAGTGTCACCCAGAAAAGCACAGTTGTCTAGAGCCACAGGACTCTGAACCATACCCAGAGGTCTGGGTTTCCTCTCCTCTGCCTGCCACTCTTTGAAACACCAGTTGGTGAGATTATATGACAAATGGGTCCTGCCCAAGGAGTCACAGCCAACTGCTGACCCGGCTCATATTTCTCATCCTTTGGCCTTGGTGCCCCACTGAGAAAAGGTGGCTTATCACTAAGGCTTGCTTCTCATGCACCTTTGCAGGGATGAGGAACAAAAAATTAAAAGGACACATTGGGGAAAAATAATCTCTGGGCTAAGCTCATTATACATTATTGATATAATAAGGATGATACCATTAGAAGCCAAACGCAAATTGTGTTTGGACACAGGAACTCGTGCAAATGACAGGTCTCCTAAGAAGTCACTGGGTAGAGAAGGGAAATTGATGACCTTTTGAGCTTCTACGATGTTACCAGGTTAATGTACTAGACCCTTTTTCGAACATGTTTGCATTTCAGCCTCACAACAATCCTGTCAGGTATATAACACGCCCATTTTCATTGATTAGAAAGCTGGGAGTCAGGGCAATGAGGACACTGCTCTAGTACCTGGAGGTACAGTACCTAATGGAAGGCACACGGTTCCCAAACTGCAAGTTATGCTTTGGCACTA
The DNA here is from genome assembly GCA_004026585.1 of Noctilio leporinus. NCBI lineage: Eukaryota > Metazoa > Chordata > Mammalia > Chiroptera > Noctilionidae > Noctilio > Noctilio leporinus. The sequence goes on from PVIW01002173.1 coordinate 129,202, forward strand.
ATGTTCTCCCTTGAGTTTTTGTCTCCTTTCACAGAATTTTCTTAAACATCCATTATGTTCTTCACACTCATTTTCTCAGCCTCTCTAGTCTCTCGGGCAAATGTGTATTCGCACATTTTCACGGTGCATTATTTTGCTGCTAAATATGCATTAAATCCAAAACGCTGTCATTGGAAGCAGCATGGCAGGCCTGCGGGATTCTTAGCTTCATTCTGGGACCTACTGGGACCTGTCACATTGGACCTGCCTGTTTGGCAAGTGCTTCTTGACCATGCTAAGAGCTTGGGCCGGGTTTTGAAATGTCTCTTCTGAGCTAGGAAATCTGTTTCTCAAACTGTCAAACCTGAACAGACTGAAAGTAAGGCTCAAGGGGAGAATGTTTGGAGAGGTGACTTGTAGCATATCATATAAACATGGATGTGCTGACCATCATCATAGCCCTGTCTCATTAAATCAAGCCCAACCAAGAATCCAAGTATTCTTAGAGGAGGAAAAGGGGCAGAATAATAACGGGAAACCTCTCTAAACTGACACATGAACACTGAAGGGGAAGGGACCCTTTAGAAGGGGTGGGCTGATTCTAATATAATTTTTGTCACACCTTAGGGCAACACTTCCCTGGGACAGTTGGTTGGGATATATATATAGAAATAGATATTTGTACTGTTGCAGGGAAATCTTAAAATGCCATTGCTTCTCTTATTTGGCTCACACGAGTAAAAATCACCCCTCAAAACCCTACCCCATACAGAGCCCGGATACCAATTCTTTGACTGCTACTCTTATGTCTTCAACCATAAGCAAATCTGACTGCTAGTCACAGAAGGTGGGAAGTAACAAATTTACCAGAGAAGAAGAGAACCAGACAGAGAGAGAAGAAATGTAAAGTACTCTTTTTGAAGAGTTCAATATGCTCAAGTAGGGCCACCACCACCTTCCCTTGATCTCATCTGCCCGAAGGGGAAAGCAAGAGAAGGTACCCATAGGGCATTAACAGGATAAAGCCAGCAGTGGCAGTGTCACCCCTGGCTCTAGAAGTGGGTGACCTTTTAACCTCGGCATAATCCTGGGAGGTGGTGCTGCTATGTGCTTCCTATTCAGAGGAGGACATGGGCACCCAGAGGGAAATAACTCGCTTTGGATGCACAGCTGAGATTGAAACACAATCTGATTCCACCACTTGGACCCTTACCTTACCTTCCACAGATAGTTCCCCTTCTAGAAGGCTCACTCGTCCAGCGAAGGAGGCAAAGAGGCACACGGCACTCCAGTAAGACTCAACTCAAAACAGTTTTCCCAACTGAGCCCTGGTTTTAAACTCTGATTCTCTAACTCAAAGTCTGTAAGATTCTTTTTGTGAAGAGCCAAATAGTAACTGTCTTAGGCTTTGTGGGCCACGCAGTCCATCCTGACTACTCAGCCTAGCATGAAGGCAGCCATAGACAGTATGTGAATGAATGGCATGGCTGTGTTTCAACAAATCTTTATTTACAAAATATAGATTTGACCCATGGGTCTTAACGCATCATCGTAAACTCTAGCTGCATAGAATTTCATACTTAAGCAAGAACAGAATTCTCCAACTCAAGAAGCTATGGACTTGATATGGAGAATGATGTAAGAGAAATATCTGGAGGTGTTGCAAATGGTTTTTGTCTAGGATAAAAGCAGGCAGAGCCTCATTTCTTCCATATTTTCTGACATTCCTATTTTTTAAAACATTTTATTATTTTTAGAGAGAGGGGAAGGGAGGGAGGCAGACAGGGAGAGAAACATCAATGTGTGGTGGCCTTTCACTTGCCTCCAGCTACAAACCTGGCTGGAGACCTGGCTTGTAACCTGGTTATGTGCCCTGGCTGGGAAATGAACCAGAGACCTTTGGGTGCTCAGGCCAACACCCATCCACTGAGCCACTATCCAGGGCAATGACATTCCTATTAAAATGGAAAGGAATGAAGCAGCTCAGTAAACAATGCATCACAATTACTGATGAAAATTTGTGAATACTGTCTACGTGTGTCTGTGCCGTGTGCGTTTATATTTAATATTTTGTCTCATCTATATAAATCCACATAGTAGGGCAGACTGGAACTATCTTGGGATGTCTAAGTCTGTCTATTCAGAATATAAGGAAGAAAAGAAAAAGCAGAAACAAAAATTAAAAAAACCAACAGCAGAACTGTCAAGAAAAATAATCAGCAATTAACAAATCTATTATCCTTATTCTTGAAAGTCAATAGTTTTTATCCTCTTTCTTGGGTCTTGGTGTTGATCATCGTGATGGAACAGCATGGTTCAGTTTCAGGCCTTCATTTCTAGTAATTAGAACTATTCTAGTTATCAAGAACTGATAACCCAGCCCTGGCTGGTGGCACAGCAGATAAGGCACCATTCTGAGAACTCAAAGGTCGCTGGTTCCATTCCCAGCCAGGGCACATAACCAGGTTGCAAGCCAAGTCTATAGCCAGGTCCATAGCTGGAGGCAGGTGAAAGGCAACCATACATTGAGCCTCTCTCCTTCTCTGGCTCTCTCCCTTCCCCTCTTTCTAAAAAATAATAAATAAAATCTAAAAAAAAAAAAAAAAAAAGAACTGATAACCCATTTCCAAGCCTGTAGACAATAACATGCTAGGTCAAATCCTTCTGGGAATATAGATTAAAAAACAACAACAGAACTCTGAACAAATAAACAAAAAGTTCCACATCTCTAATCCTCTGTTTCAAATGATTTAATATGCATTCTTTTTAGGACAGAAGAGTTATATGGCTCTTGAGGTTTTTTCCAGAGAAATTTTATTTATTGAAACAAGCAACACCACCCCAATGCTCCTAGTATATGTACTGCACTGAGCCAGAAAAATAATCCAAAATACTATTGTTATAATATGTGTGGTCATATTCTACATCAATTAACAGATGTTTCCTATGCCAAAGGAAAAAAAAAAAGGCTAACACAGACCTCTGAGAGTTCCCCGTAGACATTATTTCTTGCATATTAGCAAAAATACACATGGGCTCTAACCTGTTCCCAGTCTCTCCAGAGGATTCTGCCTGAGAAGCAAGGTAATCAGGTCCTGCGCATCTGGTGGTGGTGCCTCGTCCTTTTCAGGCCAGTTGATCTCATCTAGAAGGAAGGGAAATAGCTGACAACTTTATTGCTGAAATGGTGGCCCACGTCCCCACTGCACTGAGGTCCCTGAGAATTTGTTAGAAATGTCGACTTTGGGTCCCACTCCAGACTCACTGAATCCCAAAAGGCATTTTAACAGGACCTTCTGTGGATTCCTAGGCTCAGGCGAGTTTGAGAAGCCTTGTTTCACAAGACATGAATACACAGCTTCAAGCAAGGCAGGGACAGACTATTTCAATAAGCGGTATCTATCATTTGCCTTTTGACTCATTTTTCTTGGATGGAATTGGCTCACAACAAATTGCTCTTTCTAGTTAATAAAAGGCTTAATATCATGGAAACTCTAAAAACCTGTATTTCCAGTAGTCACCCATCCAGGGACCAGCTGAGTAAGACTTTCTTTCCTGTTATCCTCAGCTATAGAGTTTTGCAACTCCAAGAAGCAAAAAGTAATTTTGTAAAAATAACTATTTCTAGCCCTGACCAGTGTGGCTCAGTGGGTTGGGTGTCATTCTGCAAACCTACAAAATTTCCAGGTGTGATTCCTGGTCAGGGCAAATGCCTGGGTTACAGGTTCACTCCCAGGTTGGAACACGTATGGAAGACACCCATTTGATGTTTCTCTCTCACTCTTTCCCTCCCTCTCTTTCTCCCTCCCTTCCCTTCTCACTAAAAATAAATAAGTAAAATATTTTTTAAAAATAACTATTTCTAGCAACAAAGGAAAGGTCAAATGCTAATACTGAAGAAAAAATCCAAAACACAGTAATGCAAGCATTCAATCTGTCACAAACATTAGAATATATTCTACATTCTGAAGGAGCTTGCCTGCAGATAGGTGTGCATGCCTGTGTGGATGGAAACGCAATAAAAGCATGAATTATTTCTGCACGCGCCTGCCTCTAGCTTCCTCTGCTGCACTTTAAATCTGATTTGGAAAGTAACACATGAATATGCATCTGAGCCGTAAGGCATCGAGAACAAAGCCAGCATTTGCTGTTCGTGTTAATTAAACAGTTGATTCCTCTTGCCATTTAGGTCTTGGCAGATCAGAAAACAGCCTAGTTATAAATCCATAAACAGCTCAGATATTGTGTAAAAGGGTTATTCACTGCAGGCAACTCACAAATCTGCTTTGTTAAAGTTTACAAATATGTCCGACTTGCAAAGTTGGTGACAGAAAATAATGCTGTGGTGAAAGGGCTCCAAAAAGAATTTCCCCCGTATTTCTACTGGCAGATCCCGTGAGCATAGTCCAGAATGGACTAGAAGTAGGTGATGGAGGTATCAGTAATCACTGACAAACTCTGAGACAGAGTGGCCTTTTCGACCTATACTTAACAGAAATTTATAGAAACAACAGGTAGGGTAGTAATAGAGCCTATTTAATTATCATCTAGTTTTGCCAGAAGCCACATAACAAAAGTCAGGGTCAGCTCGCAGGTTAAGATCTAAAGGTTATTGAATTTTAAATGAAAGATGAACAGCTGTTACGAAAATAACATTACACCATAGCAACTACCAATGAAATCATTAACAATCTGTGTATTAAATTTGCTTCCTTCCTATTGTCATTATTTCTTATTTGGTAGACATTTGTTTTAGAATTTATTCCACTTTTGTTAATTGCTTCATTGTGCCTTTAGCTATCTTTCCATTTATGTAAATGTTACCCACATTAACCTTCTCTTCCCTGGTGCAACTTTGCTGTTATGGAAAGAAGACTGGCCAGCAATGAACTCATTTGCAAGTCCCACACCAATTTGTTTTGTAGAAAAAGCACGCCATAAAAACTGGTTCTGTTGCCAGTACATTTCCAAATTCCATGTTAACAAAACTTCCTCAGATCAATTTTCAACCCAAATTGCTCTCTGGGTATTTTGCGAAAGTCAGTTATGTGCTAGGATGAGTGAGTTCTTTTAATTTGTTGGCTAAACTGTTTGATAAAGGTGATCATTTCAGTAGTAAATACAGCAATAACTTCATAAAATTACATGAAATAGCTGCTTCCCAAAAGTGGCTTAAAGACAACTCCCGACGATATTTACCGCTGATGACTTGTCCAAACAGCTCTTCTGGGGTGTCCCCAAAGAATGGCACGCATCCAACCAGAAATTCATAGAGAATAATGCCCATGGCCCACCAGTCCACAGGCTTCCCATAGCCCTGCCTCAGAATCACTTCTGGTGCGATGTATTCAGGTGTGCCACACACCTAGAAGATGATTGCAATATTAGAATAATTGCAACATTAGACATAAATTAAAATGAGCAAAGGGGCCAAACATCAATTATCTTGCCTAGAGTGCCCCTGCTCAACCACATGGAACCAACATGAACACAGAGTTTAAGAACAGCAATTCTAAGCTGGTGTCCCTAATACTAAAAGGCCATTAATTATTTAAACACCAAGGAAAGGAAGTTTCCAATTCTACTCGAATATCAAACGAATTTTAATGTGTCAGTTCAAATTGACGCTTGACCCTGTTTGGTAGTTTTACTTATTTTACAATGTTGAAAATATTTGTGATCCTTAAATTTAAAATTGTGTAGTTTTTATCTGCCACTTTCAGAGATAGTTTTAGCATTTCTGTGGTCAAAATATATTCATACCCTTGTTACTTTATAAAAGCATGACAGTTGAGATGTGTTTACCTTAAGTCACCGCACAATGAACAGATTATGGGCACATGGTAATGAGGCATGCTTAAAGGGAAATGGGCCATGGCCTGGATTTTAGCACCTGTCAGGGTACTATGCATCATGAGTTTCTCGAGTACTCTACTGAGACTCCTGAATTCCTTACCAAAACAGTTTTCCATTTGTCTCTCTCACACTCTCACTTGTGTGCAATTAGGTCATTCATCTTGCTAATAGGCCATAATGTAGGGGGAGGAATGTGGAGGAACGGACAGTTCAAAGAGGCCCAGGGAGAAAAATGGAGGCAATTTGCACTTTATTAAATGTAAGGCTTATACAGACATCTAAACCCCAGTACTAATGTGAAGATGGCTTACATAAGACGATTCTGAAATTCGCTGGCAATATCATACTTGGTATTTCTCTATGGACCTGAGCGGCATGCAAGCTTACCTGTTTGTCTAGGAATTCTCGAGCATCTTTCTCAATATGGCCCTCATAAAGATTGGTAGTCATGCTCATTAGTCCCACCTTGGATAATCCAAAATCTGTCAGCTTTATGTGCCCCATGGAGGTGACCAACAAACTACGAAGCAGAAGAGTATATATTACAACACTCACTGTGAATCACACTCTTGTTTTCTTTTTTCCATTTTTTTAGCTTTCTCCCTTCCCTCTTGTCAACTGTAAAACTAGTATATAGGTGTCGACTTTATTAGAAACTGGGCTTGGGAAGAGGGAAAATCATAGGAAGATGTCAAATGCCTCCATCTGGCAGCTGAGTGTAACTTACAAGGGAGGGCCAGGCCCAGACGCAGGCACTCTTTGTCAGAGCGCCCTCATGCAATGCCATCCACAACCTGAAACTTTTAGAATAATTCAAGTGTGGAACTCTGACGTCTATTTTCAGCATAAGAGAACAGAAGAGAAAGGGCTACCAATAATATACCATGTCACACATCAGGAACTAAGATAAGCAACCCATCTGTGACTCAAACGAGACATAAGATGAGAAGCTTGGACAAGAAAATATATTCTTTAAAATTTCAACTTTTGGCTTGAATTTCAATTTCCACTCATTAAGCACAAAACCTACATTTCTTATACATGCAACAAATTCACATTTAACAGCTTTATGAGTTTATATTTAAAAATTTTTTCATTTCAGGGGAAAATTGAAATTTTAATTAATTAAAAGTTAAAGGAATAAATAGGGGGAAAGCTATCAAAAGGAAATATATTAAAATTCTAATGGTTGCCTTTCCTTGGTAATGTTCTGCATTACCCAAAATATTTATTTATTTAAAAAGACTTTTTATTATTATTATTATTTTTAGAGAGAGGGGAAAGGAGAGAGGCAGAGAGGGACAGATATATTAATGTGTGGTTGCCTTTCACCTGTCTCCAGCTACAGACGCGGCTGGAGACTTGGCTTGCAACCTGGCTATGTGCCCTGGTTGGGGAATCGAACCAGTGACCTTTGGGTCCATAGGCTGGCACCTTATCCACTGTGTTACCAGCTAGGGCTTTACCCAAAATATTTAAAGAAAACTGTTTTTCCTATGTTTCTTTGCCCTTGCCAAATTTTCTAGAATGAACATGAGTTAAAATTATCATACAATTTTCCCTACACATAAAAGACATACGTATTAACATGTAACATTTAGAGGCCTTTCAAATTAGTAGAGAAAACATGAAACATTTAATAAGTGGTGTCAAGATGAATAGCTAGTCATTTGGTGAAAAATCCTCTATCTGTACCTCAAATCATATACAATGATGAACTTTAGATAGGTTGAAATTTTTTTAATTAAATTATGCATAAAATACAATGTAACATCAAGCATATCATTTTCGAGAAGGGGAGGGTTACCTAAGTAAAATACCAAATGCAGAAACTATTCAGGAAACTAGCAGCAGCTTATGAAGCAATTGAAAAATTTATATAACAAAGAGTTTTTAAAAATTAACTTACTCTGGCTTTATAATAATTCTTTTTTTTCATTTCCTATAAGTTATTATTATAAACATCATAACCTTTAAAGGATTACCACATATACTATTAAAACAACTCATTTGGGCATATTATGGGAGTATTTTTAAATGTGCAAAACAGCATTAAAAAAATAGTTTTATAGACCTAAGAAAACTTTTATATTATGTTAAAAAAAAAAAAAAACATTTCAGCAGTGTACATACTTGTCTGGTTTCAAATCCCTGTGTACAATTCCATAATTATGCAGATATTCCAAGGCCAGGACAGTCTCGGCAAAGTACATCCTGGCCATATCAACAGGGAGAGGACCCATGTTCTTCATTAAGGTAGCACAGTCACCCCCTTTAAAGCACAAAAAAGATTGAGCAGGTATAGCATCAGCTAGGATGGAAGGAGACCACCAGTTTTGAGTGCAGAATTTCAAAGCAGAATGGTCTTTACCCACAGACACAGCATATCCTATTTGTAAGTCGAGATGGGGCATTAAGTAATCATGCGTCTGATTAAGATGTGGTATGGAGAAAAATATAATAATTTTTAAAATTTTATGTAAGAAGCAGTACTCAGAGGAGAGCAGGTTTGGCTCTGATGTGGAACTGGAATTTGAAAAACAGCCAGCATAATTTTAGAAACATGGCAGCAATGGAAAATATGGCAGGATAAAACATGGATTCTGGAATCAAGCTACCTGAGTTCCAATCCCAGCCTCTGGCTGCTGCAAGTTAGGGGGTCTTAGGAAAACTCTTCTTGGTTCTTTCATCATGAATACCAGGATAGTAATAGCATCACTCCTTTTAGGATTATTATGAAGATTAAATGAGGTAATTTATGAAAAGATCTGAGGATACTTCCAACATGCATTAAACACATAATAAAAGTTAACTTTTGTTAAAATAACCACAACAAAGGTTAACAAAGGAATGTCCTGGGGCGGTGAAAAGAGCAATGGGTAGAAATAAGGGAAGCTAAGTTTATGTCTTACATCTACCACTAAATATCTAGTGACTCTACCTCCTTCTTGGGTTTCATTGGTAAAACTGAAAGGTTAAAGTAATTGATATTTAATGTTTCTCCCAGCTTTGTAGTTTTGGGATTCTGTTCAAGCAATTACAAGAGCTTAAATAAGATGCTTTAAAAATGGTTTTGGCCCTTGCTAAACAATTTATTTTATTAACTTTTAGGTCAATAAGTCACAGCCACTCATTCATAAATTTCATGTAAAATTGATGAAAATAAGAGTACTTGGAGCACCTAAGAGGTAGACCACAAACAAATAAAAGGCTAGGTTTTCTTGAATATTACATCTCTCTTTTCCCTGAACTCATTTTTCATTTCCTACCATAGATCAGAAAGAATGTACTTTTATTTTGAAAGTACATTTGTTAAAGCTGGGGACAGTGAAACAAGGAAGGGCTTAGGACAGGAGAAGCAACAGGAGACAGCCTAGGTGGGGGCTGTCGCAGTGACAGAAGTGTGCCAAGGTGGAGCTGCTCTCAGCTCACTGGAAAATCATAGAATAGGGGCCTTGGGCACAGGTCTCAGGGGGTTCGCCTGGGACAAGCTGCTGCTGCCCATTGCTCCCCTGGTTTCAAGTCTCATGGGGACCCATAGAGTTTAGGAGATGCTTGCATGTTGGGGAAGAAGAGGGAGAATGGAAAGGCGGGGTGTGCTCCCAGGAGGGAGGGTGCTGAAAGGATATACTTTCGATTCATAATTTAAGAGATCAATTGTAATGAACACTTTTATGATGTCTGATAAAAACAAGTAGGAAAAACCCCATTCCCTATATTCTACATGTAATAACCAATTGAGAGAAGATAAAATAAAATACTATTAAAAAAAAAGAAAAACAACCACCTTTTTCCCAGTAGCACTAATTTGCCCCTTTTTATAGTAGAGCTGGCTCCTTGTAAGCAATTATCACAAGATAATGACTGGGAATACAGCCATCTCACTGCCTGGCTTCAGTTTCTAGGTGGGTACAACCATCATGTTGCACAAATACTGCAAGCTTCAGCCACACAAACGTGAGAGGAGTTTCTGAGTATAAGTGTCCTATTCTCTGTGACAGACTGACTTACCTTCCACGTATTCCATGACCATGCACAGGTGGCGCCTTGTTTCAAAGGAGCAATACATGCTGACCACAAAGGGGTTCTCTGCAAAGGTCAGGATATCCCGTTCCACGAAGGCCTGCTGGATTTGGTTCCGGAGGATGAGGTTCTGCTTATTGATCTTCTTCATGGCAAACCTCTGGCGGGATTCTTTGTGCCGAACAAAGTAGACTGCCCTGAAAAGGAGCACAGGAGTTGGGCTTCACAGGAAAAGAGGTTGCTTCTGAGCACGGCAGGCCATGTGATTGTCAACCTTTTTGACGTATGCATACAAACTGGAATGCAACTCATGCAGGTATGCTAGCAGCTATAAACACCCCATTCCAGGGCAAAATTCTTTGGCTAGGTTGCTTTAAAAAAAATTGTTTCAATAAAGGTCACAGGTCATACATAAGGCATCAAACCCATCTTCTTCTGAAGGAAGAAAATGGACAGTCTCCAGAATGGTCTATCTTCCAATAGTTACCTGATATTCTCAGTTTTTCAACAAACAAAATAAAATCCAATATATAAGTCAGAATAGGAAAGAAAAGTACACCCATATAATGAGAGCAAACCCTTTCTTACATTAGTTATATATCAGACATTTTTCTATATTGACTAAAGCAAATGTTTTTTTTTTTTTTTCTTTTTAAATCAACATATGATTGGCTTTCACCTGCCTCCAGCTGGGGACCTGGCTGGAGACCTGGCTTGCAACCTGGTTATGTGCCCTGGCTGGCAATTGAACCAGCGAACCCTTGGATTGGTAGGCCAGTGCTCAATCCACTTAAAGTAAATATTTTCTATATGATACCCTTAGAATCTGCAAAAAGATCACAGCTTCTTAGAGTAGTTGGCTTTCAACTTGAGAGTAATTATTTCCCATGAAATTCCCAGATGAGTGAGAAGTGTGTAATAGGTCATATCAGGCTGTCCCACAACAAAGACTAGTGTATTTCCTCACTACAAACCTTGGCATGAGTAACACCTGTGCTTGGTTCAATAGGAAATGCATTTCCCAACACAAAAGTGGGTCAATAATACAATGGCTTCTGCACTATCACACCCATGGCCAGATGGCAGGCAACTTGAATGTAAAATGAATAGGCTGTGCTGAATCTCTGCCAAAAGCCTCCCCAAACAGAAGAGACTGATTTACCTTCCACATATTTCAGGATCATGTACTGGACTGCCTAAAAATTTGAATGATGTGAAGAATAGGAATAATTAGGAGGAGGAGCCTTAAAACTCTACTTGGAATGGATGAGCAACAAGGAAAATGTCTTAGACTGGCTTCTTTTCTCACTTGTTACTCCTCACTTGTCATTATTGTGGAAGAATTCTCAGGTTAGGCAACACTCAGATAAGGAATAATCCACCTAAACAGCCATTAATCATTAGAATTGTGTAACAAGTTATACAAACAAGGCTGTCCAACAAATGCAATGATCAAATAAGTAGGAATTTGCCTACAAAGCAATTAATGACAGTGAGATATATTGAATGGTCTGCCTCCTAAAACAAGATGTTATATGACCCAAGGTGCATTTTCTACTCTTTATTTTCATTGTCCTTGAACTGAATATAGGGAGACTAAGACACTCTGTATTCCTGCCAAACCAATATATCAGGTAGTCCACTTACGTAAATCTTAAGTACTCTCAATCTCAGTTTAATTGATATTCACATTTTCCCTGCATGTATTCAACTAGGAATTCATTTTTCTTTCAAGTTGCATATTTTTATTTTTGTCTCCTCTTGTATCCATCTTTTCCTTTCATTCACAAAATAACTGTTCAAACATTGCTTTGCTTGACTTCTCTTTTTCTCTCTCATTCTTCCTTGGGTCATCTATTTCTTTTACTTTATATTAAAAAGCTCTCAACCATGTTCTACATAACCAAGTCAAGGAGTAACCTGCTATTTCCACAACACGACACAATGACCCAGGAGTTGGCCAGCTGGGTGCTCAGCGCTATCCACATGGGCCAGGACCATCACTCCAGGAAATGCCCAAACCTGGGCTCCCAGCAGCTGCACTTATTTCTGCACCTGCTTTCCTGACTGGGCTTGATAACATGATTAACTAATTTAAACAAATATTTAAACTGATGAAACATGAGGGTGGGAAGGAAAAGCATTTCTGTTTATAATAAAACTAAAGAGAATGTTTTGGCAAGTGAGTTACCAAATACAATTCCTGTTGTTTTAGTGTGGGTGAAAAGATTTCCAAACCTTATGAAAATAACAAAAATCTAGATTCCTACATTCATACTGCTTCAAATTCTTCACCCTTAAAGAAGTTAAAATTGGAAAACAAAAATCACCTATTATAAATATGATTTATAGCGGTTGTCTTAAAAAGACCTTACATAAAAAGACTGGAAATTCACATATATATGGGTTAAATTAAAATGTTTAAAGCACCTATCATTTTTTAATGATATCCTACTTTGACCAACTTTTTAATTAACCAACCCACTACTCTTTCTTTCTAAATAAGATTAAGAGAATTTTCACAATATATACATATATCTTCAATCACTGATTGAATAAAATCAAAATCCAAAGGAAACTTGAGCTTTTCTTATTTGGATGGGGTAGCAGGGCAAATATTTGGGAGCATAGGAAACAATCTGGCCTTCCCTTCAAGGTAAGACAAACACTCATAAACAAATACAGTCATGAAGAGGAATTTTTGAAATAGAGAATCTATTTTTAATGTAGAATTCAACATGTAATATCTTTGTTTATCACTTGCCTATTTTGATGAGTGACTGCCACAGAGCTTACTTGCTACCTTTCCTGTCACTATGGGATAGAAAGCAGGTTGAGCATTGAGGACCTAGGCCTATGACATTATTGATTTCACTGTTAGACTCTCAGAATGTTGCCATTTTGATTTCCCATCAAGCATCACCATGTCTCCCATAAATAACTGTTCAGTAATATATTTGAGAGCAACAGGACATAAAGGGAAAAAAGGGGGCTTTACCCAATTTTATGAAAGAATAAGAGAGAACGATGGTGCAGACCCACTTTGACCATCATCCTGGATTTTCAGTGGCACCATGTAAAAAACTGCTCTGATTTTGAGTCCACTGACTTGAGTCAAATTTGATTTGACTTTCTGCTTTTCCTTGCTATGATATACTTAAAATAATCAGTTAATCTTTTGGGAAATTTACCTAAACCAAGTGAAATTAGTCCTTATAGGTAGCTTATGATATCTCTGCCTCAGGACATGCATATCTTTCTTGATATCAAATTGCAAGTTAGCTAGACTTCTTAATTCGAATTTTCTGTAGCTGGATTTTTATTCGTTGCCTTATGTTCTTTGTTCTTACATTTTTGTGCTGTTTTGGGAATATTGTTCTTACTATTGACATTTATTTAGTAATAATTGTTACCTTTCCTCCTTTCCTGTTAATGTTCAAAATCTACCTTAAGTCGAGAGAGATGGAGAGAGACAGAGAGACTGAAAAAGAGAAAACAAAGAAAGGCAGACACATGGAAGCCAACAGACAGACATCTAATGCTATTAGGCAGAGCTGTAAACCTCCCAGGATTGACTGGAGTGAAGTGACTCAGCCCAGATTTCATTGCTTTCTGGTCCCCAGGGTTGTTTCTTTGAAAAAGCTGTTTTTTGTCTCTTTTCCTACACTGAACTCCCTGTGAAATAGGGAAACTTAGGGGTGAGAGGTGATCCAGGAAATAGGGCAGCCACAGGCCCTGGTTCTTTCTGAGCCAAGTTTCACTTCGCCTATGCAGAACTGAGGGGTGTGTGTGTGTGTGTGTGTGTGTGTACTTGCACGGGAGCAGGCATGATAGGGATGGGGGGATGGAATCAGCCGCCACTGCCATCAGGATCTGGAGCAGAATAAATCAGTCCTATCAGGAGTGTGAATGTCTAATGCGTGTAAAATTATGCATGAGTCTGAGAGCCCGATACATGACTCTGTGCAAGCAAATCTACATGTGGGAATGAGAGTGCTGCACTGGAGAAAAGCTGAGAGGAAAGGCCATGGGGAGGGGGTGTGCGGGAAAAGGGCACCGTTAGCTGGCACCGCTCCTGACCTCGATGGGTAAACAAGAACAACATGAATCAAGGCGAGAAAGTAAAGCAAAGTGGGGGTCAAATGATGTGCCTTTCAAGTTTACTTTTTTACCTTTTAGAATTTCTAATCAATTTTATGCCTTGACTTTAAAAACAACTAAAAGTTGTAATTTAGAAATCCTAGAGGAAGTGCTCAACCTGAGACCTCTACACCCCAATTCACATGGCCAGAAATTAGAGCAAAAGGACACTTCAGTCAGGAAAGAGCTCAGCTTGGAGTCCGGGCCTGGGACCAAGCTGCTGAGCCTCTCCACCCACATATACGAGGAAGTAACATTAACTGCCACGCAGGGTTCTTGTGAGAAAAGCGTGCGGAGGAAGAAAGGAGACCGCGCCTGGCACACACTGAGTGTTAGCTCTCTACAGAAAGTGCTACGCTGGCATGAAAGGATGTTTCACTTCCAGTCAGTCATCTGAAACATGTTGAACAGAGAAGGAAATCAGATGCTTATCAAATTAGCAAATTGGCTTTATAACATGAGTTGTCATTAAATAGGAAGTTGAGAAAGCACAACATGTTTTAGCATGTCAGGTAAGACACTCTTCCTAATGAGAGGGTTAGTTCCCAACAGAGCCAATTTTCAAAATCAGTGTCACTCTGAGTCACTGCCGTGAGCGCTACACTGTCACAGAGACGCTTAAGAAAGCCTCTAGCAGCTCTAGGTCATCTGCCGTGGAGGGATCCCTGCTCTCAAGTAGCTCCCATAGGCCTCAAATCAGCAGCTTGACTGGGTGGAACAAGGGGTATAGCTCCATTCAAATTCAAATTGGAAGCAATTAATACATAAAGGAAACCTGTCAGAAAATGTAATGGAGAGATTACATCTGAGAAAGGCAAAAGAGGGAAAAAACGTCTTAGTTGATTGGCAGAGGCTCGTGCAGGCAGCTTGTGCGTCCATTAATGACTTGGCCTGCATCCTGGGTGTTTACCGATTCACAGCTTGTTTAACTTCTTGTATATTCCAAACCATTCCCCGAAGTGTGATATACCTCATCTACTAGACTGTAGTTTAATTGCACTACAAATGAGTTTACTCAACCAATTAAAACTCCAAATACTGCTAAAATCTAGGCCTACGTTTTTTTTTAAAAATTGGCGCTTCACAGATAATCTCATTCCAGAATTCCACTGCCAATTAAACCCAGCAGTGCTCAAATCTATAAACCCATTAAATCAAAGTCCCATCTTTTCCCTAATGAAGGAAGAAATCCTCAGAGAGTCTCCAAAACTAAAAAGACCTAAAAACAAGTAGTAAACAAACAAAACAAATAACTGAATGTTAAAACAATTTTCTAAAGAAGAAAAGTTTCACCCTGGCTGGTGGAACAATGCCCTGGATGGTGGAACAATGCCCTGGATGGTGGCACAATGGATAAGGCGCTGGCCTGTGAACCCAAAAGTCGCTTGCTGGTTTGATTCCCCAGCCAGGGCACATAACCAGGTTGCAAGCCAGGTCTCCAGCCAGGTCCGTAGGTGGAGGCAGGTGAAAGTCAACCATACATTGATGTCTCTCTCCCTCTCTGCCTCTCTCCCTTCCTCTCTCTCTAAAAATAATAAATAAAATCTTAAAAAAATAAAAGTTTCAGTGAAATCCTTGAAGGAAATAAAATTTCACCAAAAAACAAAACAAAAACAAAAATAAAAACATCTGAGAGCATTTATGAGCCACATCAGGAAATAGGTCATTGGACATAATCCTGAAAGCAAATCAGTGAAGCATAGGAGTAACTCACAAATATTTAAGTTCTTCATTAAGTCAATGGTGTGGAAAATATCAGAGGTAAGAAAAAAAATGTAAGGAGAAACATGCCTTGTGACACAACAAAAATCACTTTTATCTCATCTGCTCACATGTGTGATAAATGACAATAAATATCTAGGAGATTTTTTATTGCTCTCTGTATATAGGGTTATTTTATTGCTCTCTATATATAGGGTTAATTAACTAGGGTTAATACTTGATTAAACTAGAGAGGTATTGGGCCATCTACAATGGATCAGGACATAGTTTGTGTATTAATTACCCTTTTAAACTATTTATTAGTAACTCAGAAGGATTATGTCAGTATTCACCCTTTGCCATGAGAAGGATGTCAACATGTCTATAAAAATGAACTAAGGAAGACTGATGTCATCAGATTGTAACACAGAGTTCAAGTGGATAACAACCCTGATATAATGCAAAGACTAAAAAATGTATTGTTCTTAATTTTCAACCAGCCTTCCTATTTAAATATTAGTACTTCCCTACTAGGTTGACTGCTGGTCAGACAGGAAGTACTGGCTAATTCTCAAGCAGTAATACTACATATGAATTTACAGGTATTCAGATATATGTAATATTTTTATTAACATACTAATATATGTTCAGATTCATATATATGTCTATACATACGCATACACATGTATCAAACAAGAGACAATGCTTCTGACTTAAAAAGGCAGAATAAAAGAAGTAGAAGCAGGCATATATAAAAATTTTTCTTTACTTTATAAATCTTTACTTTAAAAATCACCTTCTCTGATTATTTGAAATAACTCCCAAGCCCCATGGTATGTTTTCTGGTGAGATGTCCAGTAAAAAATGACTTTGGCTGCACATTTATACACATCAAGGAGCAATGATTTGAAAACTGAAGTTCCTATACAATACATATTTGACATAAGATGAAATGAAGGCTATATTACTCTAGTGTGTTCAAATATAATAAAGTTTACTTGAATTACTCACCCATAGGCTCCATTGCTAATCAATTTAATTGTTTCAAAATCACTTTCCCGAGGTTTCCTTCGAAGTTTCAGGGAGGCAGTAGAGCTCTTGGAAACAAAATGAGGAAGTTAATAATTCAAGAGCATGATTTTAATAGAAAAATATATAATATTTTAATTACATGTGCTGTTCGATACGTTGAAGTGCTATATACCAGTAAAGGACCCTGGGGGACAGCGTTAAAGATCAATTTTCCAGAGCAGCGCTGCTAAGTTACTCCTCATGACAATGTCTAAGTTTTATTGAAGTGAACCCACATCTCCAGGAGAGGAAGGCTCCAAGTTTTTGAAAATTCCCAATTTTAATTTACCTCTGTTAACTCTTCAGGTTAGCCTCATCCTTGTCTTTTCAAGTTTGAGATTCAAGTTTAGAATGTGAAACCTTCCTTCTGGTTTCCATTGGCCAGAAAAGCAAAGAACGGGCTGCAGTGGCTATCTGTGGGCTGGCGGAGGCTGAGGCTTCCTGGTCCTGGTAAGAGCATGACTATTTCATTCCTGCCTTTCTTGCTTGTGATATACACCATGCCTTTCTTTACTGCCATACCTGAGTCTAACCTTGGTTTAAACAACAATTTTCAAAAAGAGAGCTCTTTAAAAAGCTTAGTTCAAAGGACAAGAACAAATAAAGTGTTTTGTAAAAAATTATCTCATACCCCTAGTCTTTTTAACATTGAAAGGGTATTACCAGCCTCTATGTTCCTTCTGCAGCCTGGAATTCCTTTCCTGTAATTTTGGAAGAAATTGCTCAAGGTTGTCATCAGCTGAGAATGTCATGCACTCGGCTTTGGAAGTCTTGGGTGCTCAGCTGCCCACCTTTCGGTTCCCATTCTCTCACCATCTGGGTGACTTCAATGTCTACACAGGTAACTTACCCAACTCCCTGGCCTCTGGGCTGCTTGACTTACTCCACTCAAGCAACCAGCTCTCTCCCATCTCCCATCTCTCCCCTGGGCCTGGACCTAGTAATCACCTGCCAATGTTCCACCTCCGAAAATATAATTCAAGACTGGAACCTGCTTGTCTCATTACATCTTCCCTACCCGAGAGTGACCTCATTTATGCCAGTGGAAGACTCCTAGGTCATTTAGACCTCCACCTAAACCTCCTCCACCAAGCGCCAGAAGATACCCACATTCTATACACAGTTGCTAGTTTGATGGCTCTTCTTGGATGTCTCAAAGATACTTTAGTCTCAATGCATTCGAAGTTATGACAGTTATAATAAAACAAACAAAACTCAGCTACTACTTATTTAGCATTTACTATGTGGTATTGTCCTGACCATTTTACACCAATTATCTCCTTCCATCTTCTCTACCTGTTCTAGAGAGAGAGAAACTGATGCACCAGTAGATCCCACAGTCAGTAAGAGGTGGAGCCAGGTTTCAAATCTAGCCATCTGCCCCCAGAGCCTGGACTCCTAGGCTACACAGCTACCTCTTTCCTGACTGCCCCTAGCCGGCTCCAGCCTGATTCCACATCTGCTGTTTGTAATCTGGGAGAACAGCAGCAGCAGCACCCAGCACCTCTCACCTGTGCCGCCGCATCAGCCTCTTCACTGGCTTCCCCATGGTGACCCCTGCCTGCTCCCCTTGCAATTGGTGTGATTTTTTTCCAAGCTACAAGTCAGAGTCCATCTTCTCCCTGTGCGCTTCCCTCCACCTCACATACCCATGTATTTCCCCCAAAGATCAGTAGCTTCCCACTGTTCTTTGAAAGGGGAAAAGTGACAAAGATGAACAAGGGCCCCTGTGTCCAGTGTTTAACAAAGCTCTCCAGTCTCCACAGTGTCCCTTGCCCTTAGTCTTCAGATGCACTCTGATACCTTGTGTCAGTCTTTGCCCAGGATGGTCCATTGGCTGGGACTGTTCCCTCTGTCCCTATGCATCCTAATAACATCTCACATCTCAAGCTCATGTCATTTCTCTGGGAGATCTTTTGGGAATGGCGAGACTAATGTAACTCTCTTCATGTGATGTCCCACTAGCACATGGACCTTTTTCTTCATTTAGCTTATTCAAGTTTATCATTTAATTGTTCTTGCATGACTTGGTATTTTATTATCTCCTAGACATGAATGCATCCTTTCTCTTTGAAGAGACGGACCCAAATTTTGGCCTAATGTCTTGCACATGGAATAAGAATTTGTTGAACAAATAGTTAATTAACACAGCTAAAATCTCCAGATGTCATATAGAGAAAAACCAACATCATATTTCATCAAGAAAGATACTTACACTCACTGATTCATCTGTTTCTGGTGTTTCTGCTGTCCCACTATTGTAGTTTCCCAACTGAGCCATTTCTAATAAAAGTTTAAAAAAAAAAGAAAAGTTTAAGAAAAATAGGACAATTGCAATTAGGCAAGAGTACTATGCTAAAACAATGGAAAATGATTTTTCCAATATAAAATAAAAAGAAAAATTTACTTTATGCTCCAATGACCCCATGGGAAAATCTTAAATTCAAAATTCAAAATGGCAAGAGCCAATAGCTGACATTTATAAATTGTTCACTACAAGTCCTTCCCAGAGCCTTTCTTTTTTCTTTCTTTCCTTCCTTCTTTTTCTTTCTTTCTCTTCCTTCCTTCCTTCCTTTCTTATCATCCACATATTATATTGGGTGTTCACCACCCCAAGTCAAGTCTCCTTCCAACACCATTTATCTCCACTTAACCCTCTTCTACCTCTCTCATTCCCCCTTCTCTCTGTAATCATATATTGTTGCTTGTATCTGAGTTACTTGCTCTTTGCTTAATCCCTTCAGCTTTTCCACTCAGCCCTGCCCTCAACGGCTGTCAACCTATTCTCTGTATCTATGAGTCTATCTTTATTTTGTTTAATTTTGTTCATCAGATCCCACATAGGTATGAAATCATATGGTATTTGTCTTTCTCTGACTGACTTATTTCACTAGGCATAAAACTCTCCAGGTCCATCCATGCTGTCACAAGGGTAAGCTTTTCTTCATTTTTATGGCTGACTAGTACTCCATTGTATAAATGTAACACAGCTTTTTTATCCACTCATCTACTGATGGGCTCTTGGGCTGCTCTCATGCCTTGGCTATTGTAAATAATGCTGCAATGAACATAGAGGTGCATATATTCTTTTGAATTAGTGTTTCTGGTTTCTTCAAATAGGTTCCCAGGAGTGGGATCACTAAGTCATAAGGCAGTTTCATTTTTAATTTTTTGAGGTAACTCCATACAGTTTTACACAGTGGCTGCACCAATCTGCATTCCTACCAACAGTGTACAAGGGTTCCTTTTTTTAAAATTATTTATTGATGAGAGCCATTCTAACATGTATGAAGCATTATCTCACTGTGGTTTTAATATGCAAATTTCTCTGATGATTAAGTGATACTGAGCATCTTTTTGTATGTCTGTTGGCCATTTGTACGTCCTCCTTGGAGAAGTACCTATTCAGGTCCTTTGCCCATTTTTAAAAATTGGATTGTTTGTTTTTTTGGTGTTACAATTTATAAATTTTGGAGATTAACCCCTTATCGATATATCATTGGCAAATACGTTCTTCCATTTAATGAGTTTTTTTATTTTGCTGATGGTTTTCTTTGTTGTGAAAAATGCTCAGTCTAATGTAGTCCCATGGAACTGTATTTCTTATGAACACCTAGAAACCAGTAGTTTAGAGCTGGGCCTCTGCTTTAGCTAGCAGGATTCACCAGCTAACACAATCACCAGAGCTGGGAATCAGTTTAGGGGCTCAATAATTGTGCTTATCATCAGATACCCAAGACGGGCAAGTCTTCCTGGGTGCTATCAGGCATCAGAGAAGCACTGATTACACCTCAGAGATGATTCTCAACTTGTAGTGACGAGGAATCCTTCCATTCCTTCACATCCATTAAGACAGAGCCCCATGGAACATGTTGAGAATTTGCAGTTTGTCAGAAGGGAAGGAATAGTAGTGGTTAAGAGGGATTTGGAGATGAAAAGGCAGGAAGGTTACCACCACCATCAGCACTTACTAGGGATCTTTTAACCTCAGGCTCTTACCCTGTAAGATGGCAACAATATTACTATACATCTTTATAATGCTTTTTATAAGTATTATTTTTGATGATGCATACGAAAATCTTAGCATGCTAACAAAAATTAAGTGCTCGTTGAAAGTTGATGGTTATTTTAATACTGAATTTATCATGTTGTCAATCCTGGGCTGAAAGCCACATGCTTCACACCAGCTCAAGGGCTACACTGGCTGTCGAGTTAAAAAAGGCGTCTAATTATTCAACCTACACCAGAATGTAGCCTTGAAGACTCAAATCTAATTCATTTTACTGTTCATTTTGATTTGAAAATAGATATTTATTTGTATATTTATTTACAGAGAGAGGAAAGGAGGGAGAAAGAAAGGGAGGCAAACATGATGTGTGAGAGAAACAGCAATAGAAAACAATGATCTATTGCCTTTGGCATGCCCCCAACTGGGGATCTGCCCCACAACCCAGACATGTGCCCTGACTGGGAGTTAAACTGGCTTCCTTTTGGTTCACAGGTCAGCGCTCAGTCCCCTGAACCACACTAGCCAAGGCTCATTTTGATTGTTTTTTTTTTTTTTTTTTTTTTTTAATATGGAACATCAGCCCTGGTTGGTGGCACAGTAGATAAGGCACTGGCCTGTGAACCCAAAGGTCGCTGGTTCGATTCCCAGCTGGGGCAACATAACCAGGTTGCAAGCCAGATCTCCAGCCAGATCCATAGCTGGAGGCAGGTGATAGGCAACCATATATTGATGTTTCTCTCTCCTTTCCCCTCTCTCTGAAAATTAAGAAATAAAATCTTTAAAAAAAATGGAACACTTCATGAATTTCCATATCATCCTTACTCAGGGGCCATGCTAATCTTCTCTGTAGCATTCCAATTTTAGTATATGTGCTCCTGAAGCAAGCACTCATTTTGATTTTTACATGAAAAACACACACACAAAAAAACACATTTTATTTTTAAAAAATAGTAATAACATAAATGAATTTTCTCCAAATTTTGAGAGGGCAGGATCAGAGGTAATTTGCACTTTTTAATCTTTTAAAACTAGAACATGTATAATAAAATGTGACAGTTTTTAGCTGTATATTTTTGTACACATCTAAAACTATTTCTTAGGCTCTTCATGTGTTCATGTTCTTACAAATATAATCACCATTTGGGGGAGAAATTATATATAAATCAAAACAACAATGGAGTGCTGTTTTTGCATAAAAATAAACTCCAGATTCACCACTAAGAGGAGACTGACACTCACTCTGCTAGGTTACCTGTAGGGAAAATTCAAGAATAAAAATGAGCTCAGTACAAAGTGCTTGCTTCCTTGGTGTCATTCAAATGCTGTCCACAGTCTATGTGGCCAACACTTTAGATTTATGAACAAGGAGCTCAACTAAAATGTATTCAATTTGGAGGGGCTTTCCAGGAAAGTGTTGGCTTTAATATTGTTTAAATAAAATGGTAATAGCACCTCCCATTGATTAGGCACTGCTACATTTTGGGTACAGAGATGAACTCATATGACCCTGACAACAACCTTTGGATAGGTACTACTATTATTGCATTTTAATTGAAAGAATACCGTTGGCACAAACAGGCTGGCTCAACAATAGCATGGTCAAGGTTATGCAACCTGCAATGCTGGCCACCAGGGTGCAGTCCTGGGTAGTCTCACGCCAGACCTTTACTCTTTTTCCTTTAGGTCAGGCTTTAGGTATGTTCATGTAGACGGAAACAAGGAGGGGAAGAAAATGTAGATCAGAGTTTGTAATAACCACTTCTTAAGTGTAATTTATTTAACAAACAGATTAAAAGTGGTCCTCAGATATGAATTAGGAAAATCGAAACCTGTCAATGATCATGAGTAATTTTTCAAACTCTTTGAAGATACATAAATGGGCCTCAGATTGTTCACCTATCAAGTTCAGCCTACAGTGGTATTTACTGGTAGGTAAGAAAACTGAAGGGCTCACTTAGTGTACAATTCAAGGGCTGACACAAACTTAAACTGTTCCAGCGTGAAGTGTCACTGTAATACACTTTGACAGCCTCCCCCACTCCGATTATTTTCATAAAAAAAAACAAATTAAGAAATGGTTCTGTTTTAAATAGAATTTCTGCTAAATAACTATTATCTGGGAAATACATATTACTTGTAAGCAGTGGGTAGTAATGGAATGGAACTAAGAGTCAGCTTTTGAAGCAGGAACCTGAGGCTTCGTTTTGTAATGCCTGAAGAGATTTTTAAAACTCATCTAAATACCATTAAACATCTGCCCTTTTTATTTATTTCATTGATTTAAACCATTTCTGAAGACTTGTGATTCAAAAAGGTAAAGATGGTAATTTACAAGCCACAGGGAAAAATCTCTCCCTGGGGAACTTTTCAGAGAAGCAGCCACCAGTCTCTGATAAGTGCTGAATCTGGGGTGGGACTGCTTTCAGCCCAGGGTACATTTTTCTGGCGTTATCTCCCAGGAATGCATGCATCATTTTCCTGGAAGCAAAGACCCCGTGGCCAGGCAGGCACATGCGGGCAGACAAGGCAGGGGGAAGAGGGGTCAGGGCAGAGAGCAGCAGGTTCCCTGGCTGTACAAGGAAAAATGCCTGTGCCAACAGTTACCATCATCACAAACAATTTAGCAAGACAAGTACTGTTTGTGAATTCAATTTAATGAACCAGGAAGACAATTTTGAATGAAAGACTCTATGATTGTTCTTGAGTCTTTCTAGGCAGTGCATAACCTAAATGTTTTAAATGACAACCCCAAACAATAAAGAGCAGGAAAAGGAAGAGGAGGAGTTATTTTCCAATATTAGATTTTTAAAAAATTATTCAGAGGGTGCTTCCTCTTCCTTGTATTTAATAGCATTAGACCTGTTTTTCATTTGAATCAACCATAAATCCTTATGTAAGCTTTAAGAGACATTTTCCTCCACCGGTTTTCTTCTATTATTATAGCCTTTATGGGACAAAGAAGCAAAAAAAAAAAAAAAAAAAAAAAAAAAAAATCTACCAACATTGTACCCAATTTTAACTAATCTATCATAAATTACCTTACTCCCAAATTACTTTAAATGTAAATGTCACTTTTATATTAATTATAATTAATTTCTTTAGCAACACTTTCAAAATTAAAAACACCTTAAGAACTCAGCTGAGCTTTGAAAGAGAAAAATATACTCAGAGCTGAGGCTGGTGAGTATATATATCAGTGTGTAGGCACTGGCCAGAGAACTGAAAGGTTGCTGGTTTGATTCCCAGTCGGGCACATGCCTGTGTTGTAGGCCAGATCCCCAGTTGGGGGTGTGAGAGGCAGCTAGATCAATGTATCTCTCACACACAGATGCTTCTCTCCCTCTCTTTCTACCCCCCTTACCTTCTCTCTAAAAAATAAGTAAATAAAATCTGAAAGAAAGAAAGAAAGAGAAAAGAAAAGAAAACAATCCTCAGAGAAGACTGAACTCTAAAGGGTCACTGGCATCGTCAGGCTGACAGGCCGCCAGGATTTCAAGGCAGTTCTCATACTCCAGGTAAAACAAAGTGGGGCAAGGTCACTTGCTCCTCAGGACTCAACTTGTAGCTATTTCCTTCAAATCGCAATCGGTCCTCAAAGTTGGACTTCTCAATAGAGCCAAAACTTGAGGAAAAAATTGAAGATTTGTCACTAAGTTCTTCTATGAGGTCACAGTGCATAAGTAAGTGCTTTCAGCCCAACCAAGATACTCACCTTCCAGAGGATCCTTATTAAGCCCCAGCTGGCTGATGATGTACCTAGGAATATCAGTTTTAATACCCTGTCCTTCTTTTGCATGGCCCTCTGCTGCTTCCAATAGGTAGTAAAATTCTTCAGGATCAAATTCCTAGCAGAAGATAGATACAGATATATGTATATATATACACACACACATGCACACACCTTTGAGTCAAAACTGTTAAGGTGTTATTACATGAATCCCTTTCACAACCAATTGCTAGCTATACATGGTTGTGGGTTATTTATGCAGAAAGGAAGCAAATTAATTTAAAAAGTATATAATTCTCCCTTCATATTCAAAGCTAAGTCATTTTTCTAAGACAATACATTTATGTACCTGGTAACCCAAACAAAATATCCATTTCTGATTTCCTTGTAATGCAACAGAAGATATCTACCTTACTGAAAATAAAGAGGTCTGAATTTTTAATTGTGCCCTTTTAGCAAAGTTTTAAAATCAGGAAATCTCATCTAGAAAACTCAGTTTCTCTCTCTGCACAAATAGCTACACACAAAAGAAGTAATGTTAGAACATATTTTGTCAAAAGCTTTGCAGGAAACTCCCTTAGTACCGAGGTGTCCAAAAATAGTAGAAAGAAAAAGCTCCAAATTATCACTTTTTATCAGTAAACTCTAGAAGTGGTTAACATTCATATAATGTGACAGTTAAGAAAAATACAAAATTATGGCTATCCATTTGAAAAATATTGATAAGTGAATTTTCCCATGTGTTTTTATTTCCATTGGTGTCTGTTGCTTCTAGCACGTAGTTAAAAGCTTTAGGATCACGTCACTCTAGATGGATACCATGGATTTATGTGTTGTGAACAATTATGGTCACAGGTTTAAAGCATACGTTGCTACTTTTCAGTTATACTTCTCCGTTATTTCTCCCTTCACAAGTTTTCCTATTTTAATTAATGCCCCAAGTAGGCAATTTTGGGATCTCAGGGTTTCACCTGACAATTTCTAAAGAGTTTCTAAAGACCTCTTGCTGCAAATGGAGTAAAGCCAAACCAATGCATATGTACTTGGTGCCCTTTATATAGATTTACATCGACAGACAGGGCAAGCCTGGCACTACAAGCATGAGGCCGTTGGCGAGAGGCAGCCCCTAAAACTCAGAAAACCCAGTTTCATGTGAGCTTAGAACAGTTCTGAAAGCATTTCAAATTCACTTCTAAGATCATTTGTTTCTATCTTTGAGAGGCTATGCTGTTACCTTTTCTCTTTCGATTAGGATTACTAGAAAAGATTCATTTCCTCTATCAAGGCAAGATCTTCTCTGAGCCTATCTGCCGCTGCTCAGAGAAACACGTTTTAATGCTAAATGGTATTTTCCCCCAAACTAAATCACTGCAGGAGGTATATGCATGTGTGCATAACTCAAAAGTTACATTAGGAGAATAAATAAAAAGTCTTTCTTTTACCTGCATTCCCCAAGTACTCAGAAAGAGGTATCTGAGTACTTTTCCCTGTTTCCTTTCCCAGTGATACTCAGCACCAAATGGTACTTGGATTCTGTGGTGCTGCAGCTCCTGGACATTAATGACAGCACTTACTCCATCACGCCCCTGCCTTTCTCCTCAAGATTTCTCCTCCACCACATCTCACTATGCATTAGTACATATTTATGGGGCTGTGAACATGTCACTGTTATAAAAAGCTACGGATGTTCATTAAAATAAGGGCAACACCATAGCAACACAACCATATATGCGTAATTCTGAAAAGCTGTATTGTACACAGAGGTATTAAATATTTTAATGTCTAGTACAACTTAAAAATGAGCTTTAGGAGCACGTGAAGCCCCTTTAAAAACTATTCTTACATTCAAAGCTCCCTATTTGTTCAGTGTTGAATGAAATCTCAATGAGTTACATTAAACACAAATTTTAAAACTGAAAGATGATCACTGACCAAAAACAAATATATATAACTGATAAAATAAACTAATCTCTAAAAGTCTCATTTCTTCAGGTGTGGATGAGGCCCTACTGTATTCTCTCAAATGGGCTGCTGACTAGAACATATTTCTCACATGCCACATTTTATAAGCAAATAAAAATTATCACCACAGGTTCACCATAGAACATATCTGATTTCTCTCTCTGCATCTGGCAACACCCAACAAGTGAGGCTCAGCAAATGTTTTAAATCCACCGCGATGGAGTGATTTACACTGAAATAAGGGGAAGCACATATTTCATGATCATCTGTTGCATTTGATCAGAATGGGATGTGACTATCCCTGAATACAGCACAAGTCCTAAGAATTCTTACTTAAAACCAGAAAACAAAAGTCACACCCAGATATCATCATAAACATTCACAGTTGCAGTTCCTGTTGACCCTCTTTAGCTCTGGTCTTTGGAGCCAAAAGGAATTCGAGCTTTCTGATGGTCACAGCTCTCCCAGAGATAACAAGGACAACGGAATCCCTCCTCAGGGCAGCTTACCAGGCACTCCAGTAACCGAGCAGGGCGGGCAATAACAATCAGGATCTTTCGGACTAGTTGTTTAATAAAAGCCAGTTCACCACTTTCTGAACGATCATGGGCCTATAAGGAAGCAATGAAAAGAATGATGATACAGAGTTGCTCCATTAAACAGAACAGAAAATCAGCAAATGCTAATTAGACCATTGCAAATAGTCAAACATGAAGCGATTTAGAAAATGCTCTGAAAAGATGGATAAGCAGACATTATCTCTACATAAATTGGACACTATTAAACTTCTACATCTACAAAATGGCTCTATTAGCTAAAAAAAATTTTTTTTAAAGACAGGAGACACTTCTTTTATTTTTTAGATTTATTTATTGTTATTCTTTTAGAGGGGAAGGGAGAGAGGCAGAGAAGGAGAGAGACATAAATGTATGGTTGCCTTTCACCTGCCTCCAGCTGTGGACCTGGCTGGGGACCTGGCTTGCAACTCAGTTATGTGCCCTGGCTGGGAATTGAACAAGCGACCTTTGGGATCACAAGCCAACGCCTTACCCACTGTGTCATATTAGCTAAATTTTAATTGCAAAACTTCGCATTCCTCTCTGTGTTAAAAATCAAATGTTAGGGCCCCTAATGGGAAGCATGAATGAGAGACTGAAAGTTTATGACACATTAAGTACAAGGTACAAGCAGAATGGCAGCTGCTGAGGGACCTTGCTGTTCTAGATATAACGGCTGACATGGATGAAATGGCTAACAGAGCAAAGGACTGCTTTCGTTACCCAGAAGATGGGTATTGAACACCTCCATGAAAGACATTTTACATAAACAATATGTTCAGCCTATAAATATATTGAATGAATAACCAGGCACATGACTCAATAAAATTTAACTGACTTAAAATCCTAGAATTTTATTTTACAAGTTACCTACATATGAAATCTAAGTGCAACAAATATCCTAAGAACAAAACTCAGTTTAAGAGCCATTTTAATTTTCAATGATAATTTTTTTTGAAGAAAGGAGGTAAATCTGTATCAAAGCAGACCTAACACCAAAGTTTTAGAAGTTTAAATGTAAACTTCTATGCATGCTTACTTTTAGGCTTTTTTAATTTTTAAATTTTTATGATTTACTTTCCTCTAAGGATTAAAAAATATCAAGGTGATGCTGATACAACAGACTATAATTTCAAAGACACAGTAATAAACGTTTAAAGTCCATTCTTGAAGGTCTTTATTCTGATAAGAATCAGCCTCCTCATAAAAAGGATTGATTATATTTGAAAAGTGGTTATATTTAGCAGTAATATAGTTACTGAATTTAAGCCACCAAATCAAAGTCAACTTTCTAAAACATATTACAAGTATAAAAGTCATGTACAAGCAAAAGCAAACAGTTGTCATATAAAAGCAAGAAAAAAACCCAGAAAAAAAGACCACTGGTGAATAATTTTAGAATAGAATGTGTTCAAAGCAAACCAACTGGTTGGTAACTGTAACAATAGGTCCTAGTGCCCAGTAAGAATACTGGGACACATATAAGGAGGTATACATAATATTTAAACTGGCTTTAACTTTTCTGTCCAGATTTTGTTTTATAATAAAAATATTTTGGACGATATAATGAATGCCAAGAAATATGACTATTTATGTTCTTTACAGTTTATCCTTAATCAAAACTAAACAGAAAACCTTAAAGATGGAACAAAAAATCCCCGCCTAACTTCCTGATTGATAATTGGGGCTAGATCCTGAATTTTCTTTTGTTATAACAATTACTGATTTACAAATTCAAAATTGTTTAAAAAAGATCTAAAAAGCCTGTTTTTTGCGTATGTTTTGGTGGTCTCATCAAAGGGAAACGAACTTAATATCTTAAATTTTTTAAAAAGAATATAATTGATTATACAAATGCCATGTTAAAAACTGTAATAATAACCATAATAATCTTATGTCTTACTTGTAAGAATTATCAGCCATAAATAAGGCCAAAAGATATAATGGTTTATATTAACTCAGATAATATTTTATCTACTAACATTATCGGGGAAGGATGGGCGAAAGGGTTGTTAAAAAACTCCAAACAAAACCACACACACAGCATGAGAAGAGTAATACGCTGTTGGCTGCCAACAACAACCTCCAATACTCGTGGATACTCTCTGCTTGCATTTTAAGTGTTGACCACTATAGAAAAATGCTGAGACCCAGGGGACGTTACAGCTTCCCATGTATTTTGTTTTCTTTTGTTAAACACACCCAAGTGGGGGAAAAAATGGAGACATAAAAGCATTCGTCAAGAACTGACCTAGATGTCAGCACTTTAAAAGGCATCAGTTAAATCAACTATCCAAACCTCAGGGAGACCTTGCCAGGCTATGCAAAAGACTGACAATGGGAAGGTGGCTGGGCCACAAGCCAGACAGGCACACAAGGTCACTGCTGGGAACTGACAACAGTTGCATCATGGGAAAGACAAAGCAAGTTCCCACAATTCGGCTCTATCCAAAAAGGGTGTGTTCCCCTGTGACCATTTAGCTCCAAACTCTGAAAGGACATTGTGAATGTGACTCTGATAATAGCCTTGGTTGTCACAAAAGGACTGAAAGAAATGTTTATCTGTGAAGATAAATGAGAAAATATTCTTATTCATACCCAGGACTGCCCTTTATGCACAAGGAATCATGCTTTTCTGCCCTCCAAAAAGAAATTTTTCTTTAAAAATTCAACACTTTTTATTATATGGTCCATTCTAATGATTTTTGAAACCCTAAGATTTTGTTTTAATTGCTGTAATACAATCTGTTGAGTCTCTCACACAGAAACAAAATTAAGTGAGAAATTTCAACATAAGTAGCTTTTTACATTGCTTACATCCTTTTCCATGAAGGAATGAACAACACAGGACTAAAGTGTAATTATGAGAGTCTCCTGGGACAGAAACTTGGGAGAAGTATCTCACAGAGGCTGACCAAAGAGCCTCTCTTACCTGCCTCTTCTGTTAAAAATGCTCTATTTTTAACAGAATAAGCCAGTCAGTGAAAGTCAAATACCACGGGATCTCATAAGAGGAGTCTAATGAACAAAACAATCTAACGAGCGAAACAGAACCAGAGACATGGAAACAGGGAACAGTTTGACAGCTGCCAGAGGAAAAGAGGGAACGGCGGAAAGAAGGGGAAGGGATGAGTCAAAGAATATGCATAAATGGCCCGTGGACATGGGCAATGGTGTGGGGACTGGCTGTGGGAGTGGGGGGTGAGATGAGCGGAGGAGGGTAAAGGGGGAAAAATTGGGACAACTGTAGTAGAATAAACAAGAGGAAATAAATAAAAATGCTCCGTTTAACAAATATAACTTTCAAGGTATGCTCATAAAAAGGAATACACTAGAGTTTCCTGCACTTTCCTGAAGTTGATTTAATTAAAAGAAACAGCAGAATTAGATTACCTGACAACAAATCCTAAGAGATCGAATACTTGGCATGTATACACATGCATCTTCTCCCTGCCACCCTGCCTCCCTCCCACTTACTGAGGAGCTAAATAAACACCAGGCATGGAGCAAGGTGCCGGGGAGTGAGAGATGATTTGGGGGGACGCTTGTTCACCAAAGGGCCTGCTGCATGCTAGTGAAGTGAAGCCCCCAAACAGATCAGTCCAGGGTAGTGGGGTTGACGCCCAGAGAGGAAGAGAAGGAGCACAGGCCACATTATGGTTCTTCCTTGCAAGCAGAAAGGGCCAGCAAGGATGTTAGACAGATGCTCAGTAAAGGAGGTCAGATAGATGTCCCTCAGAGGCACAGGTGCGGAAGGGACAGGGACAGGCTGGGGAGGATGAGGGCCTAAGCCTGGTAACAGAATAGGAGGGAAGAGTGGAACTCACATCAGTGAGTTTAACGGGAAGGGGTCAGAAGTCATGTGTTCACCATGACTCAACACAGGTGGACTGAGTCTTCGCATGCATCACACCTTCTCCTAGGTGAATGTAACAGACACTATCTCTGAACAGGTGGTACGTTCTGGAGTAGTGCTACTCAAAGGCCTGAAGTCAAAGGCCAGACTTCAGGCCTGAAGTCTGGGGCCGGTCCAGGTGCTGCTCTGGGCACCTCAGGAGATAAGTGCAGTTATTGAGAGCGAGCATTGAGCAACTCTTCCAGCAACTGTACATGGCTGGAACACCCAAATGCATGATTATTTTCCTGTAAATTAATTCTCAATTTAATTTATAGGAGAAGTGGTCCATATCAAATTGGAAATTAACAAAAATAAATACAACAATGTGTTCATCCCTAAAGACAGTCTGAGATGCCTTGGTCAGACTGCAACAGTTTTGAAATGTGAGAAGCGGGAACAGAGACTAGAAAACTCAGTGGGGAGATTTAGATGCGAAGGGGAAGAAAAATAATGGCTGTTACCCAGACAGGGATCTTCTCAGCTTTCTACAACCAAGTTTGGTGGTGGTAAGGATGGATGAAGTTCCAGATAACTAGGATGCTAATATTTTCCCTCATTCCATGTAATTATTCACAAATTCATGCTTAGAGAAAACCACTCTCAATTATGCTTACATGGGCATAATTTATTTCCTATGAGATAGAGAAATACAATATATCCAAATATATAGGCTAAATAGGTTTTACTTGTAGGCTGTGGCTTATCAATCTCCATCAGAATAGCAATATTATATACTAATTCCACTGCACTGTATAGACTGCTTTCCTGTCCTGGGTATTATCAGAAGCTAGGCATGCAGATGTTAGACCTAGACAAGACCTGGGTTCATCTGTCACTTCAGAAATTATATATTTTGTTAGAAGAAAAACTGACACTAATGAAAATATAAGCTGCCATTCCCACATGCAGGTTAATTAACAAGACACATGGCTGGAAGAAGCCAGCCATTTTCCATTTAGCTTTTCCAAATATTAGAAGTAGATAGCATCATCAAATAATACAGACACTCAGGCCATTTATAACTTTATGGCTAAGGGGTGCAGGGGGAGTCACTGCCTCAAAATCCTTCACAATCCACTTATCCTAGATCCATAGATTGTTGGGTCCCAAGGTTCCTGTAAAGGTTATTACATTAACTTTCTATTACTATAAATGATGACTAGAATCCATTTATAGCAAGTAACAATCAGGTTATTTTTCCACCATCTTCTTCTTTGCTTCCCTGGAATAGGAACTCCATCTGGTAGTTAAAAACATGTTGAGCCAAATGCACTCATTAAAAATGTTTCTTCCTTTTTTTCAGGGGAAAAGCAAAAACAAATCAGAAAACTTTATATGCTTCATGGTCCTTACCTCCTGTAGCAACTTATCTAATTTGTGCTGCAATTCAAGGAAGTATCGTGAGGTGATAAGACCCTGGTGGGATTTATCCAAGCAATCTCGCGCCAGTTCAATAATCTGATGGTGAGTGAAACTCAGCACTCCGTCTGCGAGGGGGAGGACGTGGTCAGGAGAGTAGCTGGTGATAATTTCCTTTAGACGCTCTTCCATCTGAGCTGTAGCCTATTTAGAGATGTGCACACACAGGTGTAATACCAGGAAACACACCTGCTCAATTCAATCATCACATTTCCTTTGCATTCCCAGAGACCGCCACAGTTACTAAGTATAATTCTAAAAATTAAATGTAAAGGAAGCCTTATTTCTGCATGATCCTGGACTGGAGATACATGTCATTATTTATTCCTCATAACCAATGGGATGCACAGCACTGAGAGTGAACCCTAATGTGAAGTGTGGACTTTGGGGGATCATGATGTGTTCATCAACTGTAACTAATGCGTTGCTCTGGCAGTGGTGTTAATGAGAAGGGTTGTGCATGTGTGGGGTCCACGAGTATTGGGGAACTCTGTATATTTTGCTCAATTTTGCTGTGAGCCAAAAACTGCCCCGAAAAATAAAGTCTATTTAGGAAAGGAAAAAAGAAGTCACACCATGTGGAAGAAATATTTCAGGTATACAAGGGAAAAGGAATATCGCAGGGATAGAATTCTTTTTTCCTATGCCTCATTGCATGTAACATGGTCCCTGTAATCTCCTTCAGATAACTTACTATCAGTGAACTGCTCTGCTTTCATTTCGGATCTTGAGCTCTTTTGACTAGATGGTCAAAAATATCGGATAGCTCTGTTTCTATCTATTCAAAATTCAGGACTGCTGCTAGAGTTCTATAGGACAGGCCAATGGTTTGTTCTCCTGGCCCTGTTTCCATGGGCCAGGAACAAGCATCTCACAGTTCCTAGATCTTTTTCTCAAAAAGCTACATGACATGTGCAAAAGGCCAAGGGGGTTCCCGTGGTAACATAAATCTAAAATTTCCTTTCCACCTTTCCTTTCTTTCCCTGTGATTCCCCTATTGCCTAATCAATACTCCTCACTTACATTAATTACATAATAATCAGGGAGTTTCCCTCTGCCTCCTGTTCCCCTTTGAAGTCCCAACAAGTATTAACTAGTATAGTCAGGACTGCTTCCCTGGTGTACCAGTGACATGTAATAAATAACTGAGATGGCTTTAATCAATGACATCGATGTTGGCTTCATTACAAATAATAAGTACTCTACTCCTGATTTATGAAACCAAGGATTTCCTTTTGTTCTTGTGCCCAGGGCTACAAAGGTGGGGGTGGCAGGCAGGAACAAATGGAAGAAATTGCCTTCTCCCACATGTACAGGAGCACTCTGGTGGAAAAGCCATGGACACGAGGTGGCAGGGACTATCAGGACAATAGCTCCTTGCAGCCAAGGTGCCTGACGACAGTCCTATGCCCAGTTCTCTCTGGCCCAATTCAAATTCCTTCTGTCAGTCTAATGGGGAACACTGCATCTGCTCCTTCCCTTCGAAAGTCATGAGGTTAGGTGTATAATTGCTAAAGAAGCAGAGTCATAAAAAAGAAAAATGAGGTTAAAAAAATGATTTCCATGGCATACCAGGCTTCTGAGGAACATGGGCACGAGAAGCACAAAGGTCAAGAGGCCTTCCAAAGCTGACTCCCTAGGGACCTCACCAGGGCCACCCGACAGTGGCAATAGTCACGTCCGGCCTGGTTCAGCACACTGCGTGTGGCCGGCTCGCAGCAGTTTTAAAAAATGTTTAGTGATTTTCCTCTCTCTAAGAAGCAGTGCTGCTTTATGCAAGTCACTTACTTCTAGGCTGAACTATCACATCCCTTCGAACCACCTTGCAGGCATTAAACCTATGTTGCCTGTTTGTTTTAATGCTAGGCATCTTCAATCCCACTCATTACCTTTGGGAACCTTTCTTTGTAGACATGGTTCATCATAATTATTTCATGGTCACAGCAGGCGGGAGCACGTCCAGGGCTGCAAGCAAAGCAAATTACCCTTTTAAACTTGCCACAGTGTGAAATGAAAATAAGCTTTTTATTTATAAACAATTGGTTGCATCAAAAGTACTATGTAATCTTTATATTAAAAAAAAAAACACACACACAACACATTAGGTAGTAAACTACAAAATCAGTCATTAGGACACACATACCTACCCTAAAACATAGAGACACCCTCAAGAGGATTCAAAAAGAAAGCTCAAGAAGTGGGAAACCGCAAATTAATTATAGCTGCACTATGTTGCTCGTTCAGAAAACATTCTTAAATTGAGCTGATACTCTGTAGCCTGCACTTGTGTACTAGTTCTAGAAGCCAATGAATGAATTACACTATAAAAGAAATAGGGAGGCTACAGAAAAAACATCAAGCGCATGTTGAAGTGTGTAATTTCACCTTCTATCATGCACCTGCGCTCCACCCCAGCCCACGCGGCTGGTTAAGAGTGTCCCCGGCACAGGTGTCACCATGGAAATCCATTTTCTAGCCTAGCAAATCTTCATTTGGGACGCTGAGGTAGGCACACTGCACAGTGTGAAAGAGGCATACAACTGTTGTGTGCTTTCCTTTATTTCAGTAGCAGGTTTGAGTTCTTTCTTAGTGGTACAGAGTTGTACAACTTCAGGGGAAGTACTTATACTCCTGGGAGGAGAGAGGTTGCACTAGGTATCCCAGAAACTCCTTTCATAAGGTCTAAAGGGCACCTGTGCAGCAAAATACAACATCGTTAAATAAAGCCATAAAAATTGGTCTTGTATTCACTATCTCAAAATTATCCGACACATCAGACAAATAGCAAGGGTGGCGATATTCACTATCAGTTTATGATACTAAATAAGATGGACAAAATGTGAAAAACCTGCTCTGGCTGCTGTGGCTCAGTGGATTGACTGCTGGCCTGTGATCCAAAGGGTTGCTGGTTTGATTCCCAGTAAGACACAGGCCAGGTCCCCAGTTAGGGGTGCATGAGAAGCCACCACTCATTGATGTTTCTCTTTCTCCTTTTCTTCTCTTCTCTTTAAAAATAAAATCTTTTTTAAAAAGAGTGAAAACCCCTTCTCAGTGAACTTTTATATTCAACTGCCTATCGAACAAAATATTTTTATAATAAAACCTTCATATATCAAAGTACACCAATTGTATACCAACCCTCAAGATACTGTACCGGGGTGGACCTGGGGACGGACTGCCCTGATCCGCCCGCAGAGGAGGAACTACTGTCCCAGCTGCCGCGGCTGCAGAAGCTGTTAGCTGTCTCCCTTCAGATGGCCTCAGCCAGCCGTGGTCACCTCACCCAAGGCCAGTCCTTCCTGGGGCACCACATCCAGCGACTGAAGCAGAGATGTAAATGAAGGGCCCATCTGGCCCGCAGAGGCAACTCTGATGGTTCACATCCCCCCCAGAGCTCCCTGTGGGATCCTTAGAGCTGTTAGGCCCCCATGACAGCCATGTCCTCTTTCAGCCCAGTACTGCTTCTTCCCCTGCCTCCCACAGCTGTGTGTCCTCAGCACTCCTTCCTAAACATCCTGGTCTCTGCTTTAGAGTCTGCTTCCTGAAGAACCAAACTGAGATATATATTACTTTTTAAAACAGGGTCAAAATGAAACTGGCTCTACTCAATGTCAAATGAACCACATCTGGTATCCACAAAATTCAAGGGACACAAACTGCTGAGAGGTTTGTTCAAACTCCTAGAGAAAGTGCAAAGCCTGGTGGGAGAAAGTAATGAAAGCTTTGGGAGGACATTTGTAATGTGGAATCAAAATTCCACGTGTGAATCTAAACACCCTGTCCATTCCTTTCAGCCAAACTGCTCCCTCTGAAGTATGAACTGCTCTTGGGCCATAATCAGATTGCCCTGAAATTTCCAATGGCTAGAAGTTTTTATAGGTGGACCCTTTAGTTACTGATTACTGCCACTCTAGCAATTCAGAAATTGTAAGAATTAAAAAAGAAAAATAGTGAGGTGTCTTTCAATGGTAATTAACAATATCCTGTGTAGATGGAAAAATCACATTGCATTTACAGTTGTTCACAAATTAATGAATACATACATGAATTAAGAATACCAAAAGTCTCCCCTTGAAATGGTTGAAAAGAGATAATCCAATTTAGTAACATATTTCAATAGGGTCTACACACCTCAGACTCCGAGAACGGGGGCGCATGGGCGTGTTCCTGCACCGGTTCTCAGCGGCGATGCTCTCGGTAGTACAAAAATGTTTCGATAAGAAGTGTAATTCATCTGGCGTTGGTTGGTATGGTAACTGATGCAACTTCTCCTGGGAGGAACAGGATGACTAAAAGGAAAATAAATGAGGTTATATGACTATCTCAAAAATTTTTTTTCAAATGCATATGAGATCAAAGCACAAAACTTGATGTACTACCATTTAATAGTTTCCTTTTCATTTCTAATTACAATAACTAGTACCTAAATGATAATGCCTTAATAATCCTTCTGGGAGGTCAAAATAGCTTCTATATTTCATCTCACTGGTCTATAAGACGATTGCCCCAAAGAGAGTGTCTTCTCTGGAAGAAAACCAGGATCCAAATATGTATAAGACCCACTCAAAGCCAAAGCAAGAAAGTAAAAACTGGAGGGAGAATTTGGGTGCATTGACAGATGACTTCTCAACTGAGTGTGGTACACGTGTTTCCTCTGCTGCTCACAATCAAGCCCTGTGACTTTTAGGTAAGTACCATAAAATGAACTGTCTGATGTGTGATCATACATAAGGTAATGAGATCTCACTTTACAAATCATGCTGTCCTCTGATGCAATTACTGTCAATATGTTACCTGGGTAAAAAGAAAGGAACGAAAGAAGATACTTTTCTTAATAATGCCATTGTTTTAAAAACAGGAAATTTTTCCCTTTTTGCTTTGGCTAAGACTATCATTTTTTAACAGCTTTAGTGGTGGTGAGTTTTTATTCTCTTGAGTTTGTTCAGGTTTACTTTTTGACAATTTGCATTCAATACTTGGAGCAAGGTAAGGCAGTAAAGGTAAATGGGTAAATAACACTGTTTTTGATCAATATGAGAAGTAAAACTATAAAGCAGAGACTGTTTTTTTTTTTTTTTGGTTTGTTTTTTTAATTGGGTGAGGAACTCTGTAAGCAATTCCAACAAAAGAGACTGAGATATTTTTGAATAACAGAAACACAGTTAAATAAATATATTTGGAAAGATCCTACTCATTTAAAAATTCAGTTATTGTAGGTTTTTCATTAAAAAAAAGGTCATTAGGTTAAAAGAACACATTATAAACACTGTAACTACAATGCAGTAACGCTAGAAATTAATGATTAGAGCTCAAAGATACCCTGATGCCTTGAAATTATAGACCACTGTACTAAGTACATGCAGAGAAAAAAATATTTTGTTTTGTTTATCCTTTTTTTAAAAATTTATTGTTGTTGTATTACATCCATCAAAAAGAGATTTTTATAATGCAATGAACTTACTTTTATAAACCTTAAAAGCAAGGACACTACTAAAAAAGACATGAGATAAATCAAAACTCTATTCAGAAAGTACAGGAACAACCTTTAAGTCCTCTACCATGGAAAACAAAAGAAAAAACCACATCAACAAAGTCAACTCAAGAAATCAGAAAAGAATAACAACGTAAGCAGAAGAGAAGCGGCTATGATAAAGCAAAAATAAGGAAATTAACAAACAGGAAAAGAGAATTAAGACTCTGGACTCATGCCTGAAAGGTAAACCAATGTCCATAATTCTGTATCTAAGATTTCAAAACACCAAAGCCCAGAAGTTTACTCATAAGTTGACAGTAATCCCTTTCAGTGGCAAAACATCAACCGAACTCACGGCAAACTACTTAAAATATGTATTTAATCCACTTGGTATGAACCTTGTATAAGTTAAATACATTTGATTATGAGCTGCTGGCCCAGTCACTGCTGGGCTATTATGTTCAGTACAGGGATTGTGTTACCTTTCTAAAATGTGACAATTAATTCCAAAACACACCGATCTCAAGAATGTTACAGAAGGTATTAGGGACCCGTACTTGCCTGAGAAAAACTCCCCGGAGACTTCAGGAGGGTGATACCCTCCGTGGAGGGACGGAGGGGAATGTGAGAGGTTGGGCTAGAGAGGCTTCAGGGGTATATTTAAGTTTTAGTTGCTAAATGAAATAAAAATTGATTTAAAACATTAGCTGTAGGAACTGTAACACAATGGTAACATGGGTTAGCTCTAAGAGGAAGATGATGTGGTCATGCTCTATGTAGCCATATAAAACTCGGCTCCATAAGGAATGTGCCCCCTGTTCCCGGATGGGGACACTGCAAACAGGGATATAAGCAGGATATGAGCACTGGGATCTCTGTGGCATTAAGAAGCCAGGAAGAAGGGAGCTGCTCTGGGGACAGCCTCTGTCATCTCAGTTAGAATGAGCAAGGTGAGCGGAACCAGGAGTTCATAGCACTGGAAACAACTGTAGCCCCCCATCCCCAAAATGTCCTGGGGATTCAAAAGGTATCAGATGGGGCCCCAGAACTGAGGTGATGTGGAACAATAGACATGCAAGGCTGTCTCCCCAGCCATCAGGGACTCAAAGGAGAACCTGCACAGCCAGTGAAGAGAGCTCCCGGGGCAGCAGAGGGCACAGGTACCGGCCCAGGACCTCAGACTCTACTGAAAAGATACCGCCACTGCTAACAACATTCTTGGAATACCACTTTTACAAGAATCTGGGTGGGTGAGCAGGAGTTTCTCAACAAACCAAGTCTCATTCCTTTATGTTTCCAGCATGTTTTCTAAGTGTGATGCCAGTGAGTCTCATCACCCAATTAGTTTGCACATGAACCTTGACTAGATCCCAAATCAAATCCACTTGCAAAAAGTGATGATTTATACAAAAACTGTGCTTCTAGTTCTGAAGGCAATTGAGATGAGTTCCCTCCAAAGGTTCTGAGTCATTATATCATTCAAATAAGCCTTCAGTTTCTCAAGATAAACATTTTGCATGTGGATGCATTACTTTCTACTTGTTTTTTGTTTAAAGTAATATCACATAGAAGTTGCATGTCACATTTATAGGTACTCTCACATTTCCACCCTTTCCCTTGGCAGAAAATAATTTATCCGGCAAGGAATGTAAAGGCAGGCATCCCCCTACTGCTATAATTCCGTATTACTTCTCTTAAAATGAAAATTTATGAGTATCTGAATATTATCTTGGAAAGTTCCACAAATTAATAGTAATGACAACATCTGAAGTTACATAGGTTACAATAACTAAATGTTCTCTGAAAGGACTAATTAAGTTCATATGATCAAATTTAGAAATAGAACATTTTAACACGTGCCAATTTTGCAGTTTCCATCTTCTCCGAAGGCTCGAGCCATGATGCTGCATTTCAGCATAAAAAGTTCTGGAATTCAGCTCACAACACAGCTGTCTGTAAAACTGAAGCTATATTTTCAAAGTGTTCATAATTTTGTTTGTATATGTGTTATATTTTTATTTAAAAAATAACTAACATGCATTTCTAACTGACTGATTGACTAAGAGTTAATACAGAAATTGAGAATCTAAGATTAATTCAGATTAGATTTAGAAGAGGAAAAAACATGGAACTACTAAACAATTTTGCTCAGTTTTTGTCCCGTTATTTAAAAGACAAGAACACAAAGAAACTGAGGGAAATGAGAAGTAGCTGATCAAATTTTCACCCATAATTTTTAGAAACTACCAATAGGGAGAAGAGACAGCTGAATTTTTTTTTGCAGCAGTGCCTACGCTCTACAAATGTCGCAATTCCTTATGTCTTTTGGCAAAAAGAGGAATTCTATTTTGAAGGACAAAACAGGACTAGGAGATCAACAATGGTAAGACGCCACTTTCTTCAGTAAAATAAACACTTAGCAGAAAATTTGCCTCCTGGTCAGAAGCTGTTAGAAACACAGAATATGTGTATGTGGATAAAAATTATCCCAGGAGGGTTCCTCTTCAGGCACATATGGAAATCAGGACAGCAATGACTTCAGTATGACAGACAGCTAAGTCAGGTTTATTAATTACAAGGTTTGTTTTATGAAACTTCATGTAAATTCCTTAAAAAGAGCCAAGAATCTGAGTCTAGTTGATTTACTTATACTTATTGATAAAACCAGAGGACTGGTAAACAGCCCCTCAGTTCATTCCTTGCGCCTCACATTTTGATTCATAAAACAAAGACAAAAACAGTGACTACATTATGTTGCTAGGATTAAATGAGCAAATGCATTATAAATAATTAAACCAGTGCTGAGCACATAAGTATTGATTTAAAAACTGTTTTGTAAAATTACTTGTACCAGAGTCTGATTCTATGTGGCTCACCCTTGTAGTATATGATTCACTAGTTGAACACAGAAAAAAGAAAGATCCTGCACTCTCCTATATTGTTTTTGTAAAAGAAAAATTTCTGGATCTCAATTGCAATAAACTTTGACTGAAGGGCAAAATAAGGTGATAAGAGTCAAAATAAAAAATGTAAGTTGAAGTTCAGAGACAATATAAACTTGAGGCATGGGTAGAATTAAATGAGAATACATATGGGAAAGCTACCCAATAAAGAACCAAGTATTCTGTTTATTTGTGGCTGGGTTCTAATCAGAGATGCCCACGGGCCTGAAGGAAGTACAATAATTAAAATTTAATTGCACTTTTACTTTTTTTTTGGTTAATCAATTTTGGCTTTCATTTCCACTATGGTTGTCCATGTTTTTAACATCTAAAATATGGGCCCATAACCAAATATGGTTATTGACACAATAACCAAGGGTAACTTCACTGTTATGTCACAGTGACATTTTTATCCACTGAAACTGTTCAGGAGTTTTAAGCATCCTTTTCAGATGAGAGAATGATGTGCCAATGAAACTACTCAAAGTTGTCAGGATGTTTCACAGAAATGATCTAAATGGACAATAAACTCATATGCCATAACAAAATGAAATAATAGGAAAATAAATTACCTATCCTCAGTAAAATGCTATAAAGAGATGGTAAAAATAATTGGAGAGATTTTAATGTCAGTTTTGAAGGTGTTCCAAAAACCCACATTCTTTTCCCTCTGAAATTTGGAAACACATAATATGAGGCAGTGATGACACCAGTTAGTTTATACTGCTAATTGTAGTTTCTTTTCAATTTATATGTTATTAAGTGGCTGACTCTATATGCATAGCATGAAACTTGGGTCTGTGGGAAAACAATAGATGGATAACCCTCCTCAATAAACCACAGATTTTGAAAAAATGGAGATTGAAATGAATCAAAAGAGGTTCGAAAATCATTCCTGGTTGTCATAAGAGCATTCAGACCACTCCCTGAGGTATTTTTTGAATACCTACAACGTACTGGGTCTTTCCAAATGACCATTAGTTTCTAAGGCTGTTCAGAGGCAGATACTCCACAACATCACTAATTTAAACCAAGAAAGTCTATCTCTTACCCACCAAATGGTTCCCAACAATTATTAGGAATCCTGCTATAATGCTCTAGCTTGGAGCAAGAGAATATCCTTCCTGTATCCTATTATCATGGTTTCATTTTGTTTCTTTCTTTATCTTAACCTGCTACTCAGTCTTTTAACCTCTCCTTAAAAGAAAGTTCTTACCCAGAAGGCACAGACAAATTTAAGGCTTGACATTTTCTTCTTTGAAGATGAAAAACAAAAACAAAAAATACCCACCCCAAAACAAATATACAAATATTCTGCATCTAAGCCCCTCCCCGCAACACACACACACACACACACACACACACACACACACACACATATACACAAGCTAGACAACAATAATAAATACCCAGGCCATCAAAGTTTAATGGCATTTTCAGTACTAATACCACTGGCGTGGAACCAAAGCAATAAAACCAGATTGCGTTTTCCACCCTAAACTACACCAAATGGTGTTCAAACAACAGCTCCTGATCATCAAACTCACGATCCTGGGACTTACTCACTTGGGGTGCCACAGTTTAAAAGCTTGCAGCAGAAAGAATGTCCTTGTTATGTTTGTTAGCTCATCATTTGATGCATAACCTAGTTAGCGTGGTGGACAGACGGTATTTACCTTCTCCTCACTACCAGGAAACACCCAGAGAAAACCCTGCCTTGTGTAAGAGCTCCAGACTGTGAGGGAGAGGAAGCGGCAGGTACTTACAGACACGGTGGAGCTGGGCGTGTTGGTCCCATAGCCGGAGGAGGGGAGGGAAGCCAGGGACCAGCGGCGTCCGTCAGTCCTGTTGAGAATATGAGGTTAGTTTAGGCCAACACTGGAGGGCTGTGACTTGGGAACCCCAGGGAAACCAAGTATGTTTAGTCAAACAAATGACACAGACACAGTCAGTGAGGATGTGGAAATGTTCAGCAGGGGCCAGGATAAACACACATTACACAGCAGGTTGACTTTTATTTAAACTGAGTCAATATGCCCAAACAAGGGGAAAGTGAATGGGCTGATCCATTGTATTGATCTCTCACTGATACACTTTGACAAAATAAATACCAGGGCTAATTACAATGGTTGGACTCAGCAGATTCACATGAGTAAAAACGGAAAGGGAGAAGGAAAACCACTGTTACCTGGAAACCGATCATGGCGCCATGGTCTTGGGAAGGCCCTGATTTGCAAGCTCGCTGTAAGAGCTTGTGGGGACTTCCATTTGTATCCTAAAAGTGCCCTGCTTATTATCCCCCAGGGATCAGTCCTACTCAGGCTTGGGGAGGAGAAGGCTCAGCACACTCATGGTTGGCTCACGCCTTAAGTGGCAACTGGCTTTAGCATTAAGAAAGTGGTTGACCTTATGCTCAGAATCTCTTAAGAGTTATTCCATTCTGACGTGACCTGGCTTTAAAGAGTGTTGCAGTGAAAGCCTCTTGCAGAGTTTATGAGTATGTAACCCAGCCCAGCTCTGGCTGAGAGCAGGAGCAGAATGAAAATGCTGCACTGGGGATAGAACTTAATGCAAAGAGGACAGTTGTCTGCCCCAGTCATAGGAGCAAAGCTTAAAGAAAGTAGATTTTATCTACAAACAGCCATAGGATGAGTAGCTTTCTGGTTTGGACCCTGGATCCATGCATTAGGGTTATTACTAGGGTCTCATCTCAGATGAGTTAATGAAGGACAAGAACTAGAGACAATACTATTGTTAAGGCAAGGGGACACCAGAAGGCAAGGTTTCTGAAATCTCTGGCATTCTAGAGCCATTACTTTATTAGCAATTTTGAGTAAGACTGTGCCTGCAAAATCATGTCACACTGTGAAAACAAATACATGCATTTTGGCCAAGGAGAGGACAGGGAAAACATACTGTGTAAAGAGCTATCTGTATGGCATTCTCAGATGGAATATCATATATAGACTTTTTGTAGTTTATGATTATATTAATTTACCACATGACAGATGAAAGTATAACCAAATTTACTACAGATACATTCACAGTAAGTTGAACTCAGGGAGTTCAACAGCATTAGGCTTGAATTTGAGAGATGAAACAATTAGATGCTCATGGAGAAAAACTGACGTTTCAGCCTAAATTACATTCCAGGGAAAATTTAATCATAGTATACCATGGATGTTGTCTCCAAAAAATGTAAATGGTCCACACAAACAAAACAGAATTTCAAGTGGACAAATCACAGAAGGACTACAATGTTAAGATTTTAGTAAAATTTACCTGTCATTTCTGTGACCATGATTGGAGTACAATGGAATCAAGATTATTTTAAAAGAAAGAAGCAAAATAAGATGTTTGTAAATATACCAGAGAGAAGAAACAGGGGAGAATCAAGTCATACGATCTTTAAAAATGTTTTTAAACAGTTGAAAATGTTGAAGATTTAACAAGAAAATAATTATACTAACATGCTTCTAAAGATATCCAACCATCAGTTAAATGGAGACAGGGTAGTCTTAATTTATTTAGCTACTTATTAAAGACTTAAAAACTCATACCTGTACTTTACATTTTAAAACCTCCAATTTTTAAAGGCAAGAAGATGATACAATTTTTAAAAGATTATTCATTCCACTTAATAGCAATTATCAGAAACTAGTCTCTAGAAAGAGTGAGGGACACAATTTCCCCCACCATAACTTTGTTTTGTGATTCATTAACTCTCCTTTCCCTCAGGTATCAATGAACTTAGTTCAGATGAATGAACAATTCCAAGAAGAGTCATGTTCTTATTAGTTCTGAAGCATAAATTACATTTGCTTACTCCAGAAAATACACAACTAGAAATATGTTTAAACAAGAATGTGCTTAGAACCTTGTATAGTTGACCAGAAATAATTTATGTCTTATAAAGTTCCCTAAGTTATCCTTGTTTATTTACTCAAATGGAGCACAAAGGAGCATTGCATTTTCATCACCATGACAACTGCACATCAGAAGTTGCCACATATGCTATATATAGTACTTAAGAGACAATGCCCATTTTTCAAGAAAGCTGTCACACAACTGCAATTTGGGTCTGACTAACAATGTCGTCTTTTCTTTGCAGTA
Organism: Noctilio leporinus; assembly: GCA_004026585.1. Lineage (NCBI taxonomy): Eukaryota > Metazoa > Chordata > Mammalia > Chiroptera > Noctilionidae > Noctilio > Noctilio leporinus. The sequence continues at coordinate 174,072 of PVIW01002173.1, forward strand.
GCTTCCAATAAAATGTTAGCTGAAGGCAAGACTATATTCTTGCCTAAGCAATAAGGCTTTTGGAAAGAAATGTTTTCTTTGTGGGTAGAAATCTCAGTGTTACACTAAATGAAGAAGTAAGTACAGAAAAACATCTGATGGGAACACAGGATAGAAAGAGACTGGCAAAAAAAAAAAATTCCAACATCACTCAAGAAAAATTAGATTAACATTGTGTACAATGAAGAAAGAATGAAAAGTTCCCGTATCAACCTGGCTATTACAATTGTATGAAAAGAAAGCAGAGTTCTTTATTCATTTAACTGTTATAATCACCTGGGGGTGATACATTTGATATTCTAGTTGAAGTTGGTCTAAGCCAATATAATGTAACCAGCTAAATTCTGAAAGTAGCTAGCAGATTTTTCTGTCCACCAGGGCTCAACAAGTGCCTTTGGGCCTGAACTCAGCAGTCAAGTCTCTTCTATAATTTGCTTGTGGAAATACATTCAATACTTAACCTGGTAAATAACAACAAGGCAATTAGGAGGTACACATGGCATTTATTTAGGACTCATATGCCCAATGAAAGTGAAAGCAATGATGCATAAATTCCCACAACTTCTGGGAAAGGCAGAACAAAGTTATTACCTCCATTTTTCCTTCAAGGAAAGAAAAGTTAAGGATTCAACAATTCAGTGATTGGATAGGTTGTAAATCAGCATTGAAGTTAGCAAAGTAAAAATATGTTTTCTTGCTTCAGATAATTATCAACTATACTCCAATATTAATTTTCATTATTTTGTCTTAACTCACTACTAAAAAATTAACCAGATAATTTTATTCTCAAATATGTATTAGATTATATGGAAAGCAAATGTATTTCATTATATTTTCCAGCCTGAAATTAAACTATTATATCACAGAGGATATCCACTGGGGGAGTATTATCAATCAAATGGTATAGGATCAGAAATGATTAATAATTGATATCTAACCCTCACTCAAGAATAATTTGAAAACCAGGGCAATCTCTCTTCTGTTGGACCAAATATACAAAATAATAATAAAAGGTGGAAGTCCCAAGATGACATTACTTCTTTGGCTCAGAAATTTATACCAGATGGAAGCAATGGAGAAGCATGAGTGGAATTTCCATGTTCCCTAATGAAAATCAGCTTTAAAATGGAAGAGAAAGACCCTAAATAAATCAAAATGCAAATTTGAGTTTTCATAGCAAACACAAGGTTCTATTTACTTGAATAAACATTTAAAAAGATGATCACTCATGTCCTTATCTAAGTTAATACTTTTTGAAGAGTGTGGAGGGAGTTCCATCTGGAAATTCATGCAGAATGAACTACAGGTCTCCTGTGATATGCTTCTGTCACGCTTTATGGTTTATTTCAAAAATTAACATGCCTGGGGGTTTGTGTATTTTTTTAATAGGAAAGAAACCAGATTCATCCGTCTTCCAGTCACCCACTTAATTATTAGATTCTCTCCATTTTCATAAATCTGGCAAGATTAAGAGGTTGTGATTTCCGTCATGTTTAAGTGCATGCTGTAATGAGATTGCATTTTTCTTATTACTTAAAATAATAGAATGCATTCTCTTTTTTTTAAAAAAAGAGGCATTTTATAGACTATGGTGGGTTCTTGTGTATCAATTTTTACAAGATATTTTTTCACTTACTAGAGTAATATCATCATAAATTAATATTCATTGGGATAACACAGGCTTTGTGGAGCCAGTTCATTTTCCTATTTTCTTTACAGCACTTAAAGATGAGGAGCTGAAAGAATAAAAGTTAGGGCTAGAGGAAATCAGGGTATGCATCTCAAGAAGTTCTCTGGAGATCAATTTCTTCATTCCTCTTGCATCTCCCCAGGGTAGAGGGCCCGTGCCTCACACACGTAACATTTAAACATAGAGCAGAAGATTATATGATGTTTACAAGGGAATCTAATTACAGAGAAGTCTGAAACATCCTCTTCTCTGGATTTAGTAATATAACTGCATTACATGCTAATAACTGGCAGTGAGGACACTGTAGACCTTGCTGGTTAGTAACTTGTGTTATCTATTTTTTCCTAAACCTACCTATGGGTCTTTATTGAGTGCTATTTTAATCCATTTTGAAGTATAGTTAAATTTCCAAGGAAAATTCAGCAAGTATCTAGGACATTCAGACCATAAACTGAATTAATCCTAATTAATCAAAGACCTGGCCAAAGGGGCAGGGTATGTGTATGTGAAACCCAGGGGTGATAGGGCCAGGGAAGGTGCAAGTTTGAATCTGGCAGGGTAAAATAAAGTACATGAATTCTGGACACAGAACACAGAAAAGGTAATTAGCTTAGAGAATCATAGAAGATTGGAACTGAAAAGGTTCAATACAAGAACATATGCCCACTACCCTTGGAGCAGCAACACTTCTTCTTGACTCAATATAAGACATGTATCTTTAATACCTGGTGCCCCATTCTAACTACAGCAGGAACAGAAAACACAAAACGTCCTATAGTTGCTGCAGGGGGATCAATAAATTGCTGGCTTGATGATCTTGAGTAAAGGGGCATCTTAGAGTTTATACCTGTGACCCCCAAAAAGTCACCTTTATTTTGAAAAAAGTGCATTTCAAAACAACAGTAAAATATTGCACCAGGACATACATATGAAACCAATCCTTATACTCCAAGTTCAGAAAATTCACCAAAAATCTGTTGAGCAGCAAGCATGTGTAAGGCACTGTACTAGGTATGAGAGAAGAGACGGAAATGGTCATTTCCTGCCATCACTGGGAGCCCACCATCTAGCAGCAGACCAAGAGAGATAGAGGGAGCTCACATGAGGCAGAAGTCATGATTAAAACTGTTTAAGAGTTGTAACAAGGTTATACAATGGCATAGTGCTATCCAAGAAGGCCATATTATGATAATAAGCCAGACCTAAAAAGGCAGAAGACAAGGGTGTAGGGGACTTTGAGGGAAAGCTGGGGGAAGTTGGGGGTGGGGTGGGTTCTCTGCATAACAGTTTATGATTCAACTCACAAGAAACCCTTACCTCCGTGCAAATGAAAAATGGGCTGAGGCACTGGGGGAGAAATTTCTTGGGCTATCTTGAGGGCTGTTGCCTGTAGAGAAAGAAGGAAGTAATTTACAACATGATTTTGTTTTTGCATCGTTATCCACATCCAGAATTTTCTTCTCTTTGGTAGTAAGTTTCTGTACACTTTTGTAAAATGTCCATCTCCCAATGTTTTAGTTTTACCTGCTGCAGGAATTGGGGGCGGGGTGGGGTGGGGGGGACAGGGTTGGGTAAAGGGAACTGAGTTCCATTCCCTTCCAGGGTTCTAATTGTGCAAGATATATGAATCAACTCATTCACTTCTGTCACCAACCAATGGTACTCCATTCGTAATAACCTAAATGTTTCAGTCCTATAGAATAATGGACACACACAGTTTTGGTTTTGACCCTTCCAGACGTGCTAACATTTCAGATAGCAGGATGGATGGGGAAGCAGGTGCTTCAGTGGGGCAGTGGGGGATAGGAGGCAGCCTTCCTACTTCTCATTTACAGTAAACTGAATAAAAGTCTGAGTTCTCAGAAAATAAATCCTCATATTCTCTAGTACACATTTTAAAGGTGGATGGATACATTAGAACTAGTCAAAAACTGCAATTCAGGCCTATTTCTCCAATAACCTAGATCTATCTCAGCATGGCCAAAGTGTCCAGTAGGTTTCACCTTTCTCAATGCTTAAAAAAAAATTTTTTTAATTTATTGATGAGAGGGAGGGAGGGAGAGGGAGAGAAGAAAAGAGGAGAGAGAGATTGATCTTTGTTGTTCCACTTATTTATGCATTCCAATTCATTGGTCGTTTCTTGTCTGTGCCCTGACTGCAGATGGAGCCCACAGCCTTGGCGTATCCAGAGGACACTCTAACCAACTGAGCTATCTGGCCAGTCCCACAAAATGGGCAGAGGGGGTGTGCCCCCAACTACTTTTGAGGCAAATGGTTCACTCGCTGTAAGGAGAACAGCTCCTTGGGGGCTTGTTAGAACACTCAACCAGCTGCTGATGACTGAGAAAGCTTGCCAGGCAGCTGGCCCGGGGAAGTTCAGGACACTCCAGACCGCCCTGCTTCCCTCGGCATGTTTAATTAGATTGGCGGAATTATCTCAGCACCTACGGGACTGGAGCTGGTTTCAGTAAGAGAGGAAGGCTGCAAACCGATCCTGTGAGTCCTTAACAGCAAGTGATGGGACCACTGCAATTAGGTGTAAGGGATACAAGATTGCATTTTAAAGTCAGCACCTAGCTATAAATGTAAACAATTTATTACCTCTGGCAAGAAAGAATAGGCATTAAAGGAGATAAGTTTAGTGTTACCTTGAGGACTTCTGGATGAGCTATGCTGCTACTGAATTTTTTCAATTAACTTAAGGTTGCACATTTTATAGTGATAGTGATGTCTTCAACAGATGCCATTAACTTTGTGACAGACAGCACAATTAAAGTCATTTAACAGGAAAGCACTGACCCCCCCCCCCTTTTTTTTTCTTTTTGGTGGGTAGGAAATCAAAATGTATCTTCCCCCTGCTGCAACCCCATTTCTCATGACTTTGCCTCCACCTCCGTTGTTCATCGGGCCCCTGCAGAAATGGAGTCCACTTTTGGCATCTAGTAATCCAGAACTGTTTTTGTCCATTTATCTACATGGCTAAATAAAGTGCTTTCAACTTCTCTCAGTAGTCTTCATTCCCTTTGCCCCTGCCCTCCAATTTAACTTATACTTCATTCTTCATATTCCTTGAAAGGTCTCAAAAATTCCAGAATGACTAAATTTTTTTTTTAAAGGAAACAAATCTACTGCCAGAGGTTTTCATGTGAATTTTGTTCCATTATTTGGGAAAAAAAATGTTTACTTTGTTCACACCCCATATAGAGCAAACTACCAGCAAATTATTAGCAGAAACAAAATGACTACTTGAAGCCAAGGCATTTGCAGAACAATCCCTGCTACACTATTCACTTAGAATAAATAATAAGGCCTAAGAAATGTGTCATCCATTCTTAGCACTGCATTCTTTGTAAAGAAAGCTCTGTATCTGGAGATTATATGAGATCAACTACAATAACTAGGGAGTGCTTATTGAATATATTTAAAAGTGTCAAGGAGGGAAAAACAGGGAATTAGCTTAAAACTCTTCACTTTTAAAGATTTTAATGCATGATCCCAAGAAGCCCTGTAACATGGTGGCCCATCACTTGGAACTTGAAGGGGCAGAGACAAAGGTACAGAAGTAGGTTAATTTAACTCTGCTTAAAAAAAAAAAAAAAAAAAAGGCCCTGGCTGGTGGCACAGTGGGTAACATGCTGGCCTGCGGACCCAAAGGTCGCTGGTTCAATTCCCCAGCCAGGGCACATAACCAGGTTGCAAGCCAGTTCTCCAGCCAGGTCCATGGCTGGAGGCAGGTGAAAAGCAACCATACACTGATGTCTCTCTCCTTCTCTGCCTCTTTCCTTTCCCCTGTCTCTAAAAAATAATGAATAAAATCTTAAAAAGGAAAAAAAAAAGATCAAGGCTGCCATCAACTATCTTTGCATTCTGCCTTTCCATCTTGGGCTCCCTTTCTAGGTCCATTCATTGAAAGTATGCCTCATCTTCTTATGAACTTTTACACTACTATAAAACCCAAATTCCCACATCTTCAAGATTTCTATTGTCTTACTAACCACAGATCTTTCTGTTTCATATTAGATTGAAAACCACACACACACACACACACACACACACACACATACCGCGAAGGTTCTTAAGTGTAGCAAACTATTACAGAAAATGAAGGTGTTGTGAACTTCATTACTTGATAATTCCTTAAGGATAAGAGAATAGAGCTTAGCTTGAGGGCAGCTCAGCAAGTTTGAGGTAAGAGGAGAAATAGAAGGACTTCAGGAAGGGACAGAAAGAATCAGAACACAGAGGGGCAATGCAGGAGAGGCAGCCTACCCAGAAGCGGAGATTTCAGAATTGTAAAACCAGTGAGCTGAGCTGTCCACTTGGTTTACTGGAACTAGCTAGAGTGAGAGGCCTAAGGCGTGGAGGCAGGAGAGAGATGCTACAGCTTAGCCTGGCATGGCTGCAGCAGGGGTGTGAACAAGGGAAAGGCTGAGGAGGAGGAGCTAGGTCAACACATGGAAAACCCATAGAGAAATTATTTGGTAAGCAAACCAAGTATCACTGGTGATAAACTAGACACAAGTGATAAGAAAGATCATAGACTACAAATAATCCATGTTTCCAATGTGGGTAGATGGGGGTAATGGCTGCCCATTGACAGAGAATTTTGAAAGAAGAGGGACCGGGGTGGTCACAGAGGAAAGGGGTACAGATGAGTATTCTGCAGATTTTTATGTCATTTTTCTACAGTAAGTTCTTCAGTTTTTCTTTGGGAGAAATGACAAGGTTAGCAGATCAGATAGGCAGACATCCATCTCTGAAGTCTGTTATTCTTATTTAAAATAAAAATTTGGCCCTGACTGGTGTGGCTTAATCAGTGGATTGAGTGCTGACCTGCCAACCAAAGGGTCGCCAGTTTGATTCCAGTCAGGGCACATGCCTGGGCTGCAGGCCAGATCCCCGGTTGGGGGTGCATGAGAGGCAACCACACATTGATGTTTCTCTCCCTCTCTTTCCCCTCCCTTCCTCTTTCTCTAAACCTAAATAAAATAAAAATTTGACTTCCATGTTATATACTCAGTTTTTGAAAACTTAGGGACACTATCTATACAGTGATCCAAACAACTGCTAATTTAGAACAGATCAAATTATCAACCTACATTCTTAACTGAGAGATGAGGGCCAGACTGCCGTGGACAAGCACAGAGCTTCCCCAGGGGGAGAAAGCAAGATGGATGGAAACCAAAGTCCTATGCGTGACCTTCACTCCTCGCAGCATTGCTCTCCGAATTCACCCCCACATCTGCAGAGCAATACCTGAGAGGCTTTCAAATGAAAACTGGTGCCAGTTAATTCTCTGCCCATATGTGCTGCACTTGCTTATAACTCAAATCCTGCGGCTCCCTGGGATTTGCTGACTCTCAGATGTTTGAGGGCGAGGACACGTTATAGACTGCAGAAATTGCTGCTGATGGGTCCGACCTGGGAAAGGAAACCTTGCTAGCAGTAAGGTGTTGGGTAGGTAATTAACTCCATGATCCCCAGGGGGAACTAGCAAGGCTAATAAACAAGCAGTATATCAAAATGGTACATTATCTAATGGGACTGCACAGGGTGCCTCATTGTAGAAGCAGTTATTGTTAAGACAGTGATTTCCAGATTAATTAAATTGTTTGATTGCTTTGTAATTAGGTTGGAGAAGTCCTGTGTCTTCACCATGGAGAAATGAGCTGCAAATCTTTTTAAAAAGCATATGCTATACCCACTATAGATTATTAATGTGCTTTTAATAGCTGTCTGTTCACAAAACAGTAGTTTCTGGTTGCCTTGATTTTCTATCAGGACTGAGGGAATCCAAGAATTAATGATAATTGCCATTTGAAAGTCCTAGTGGATCAAAAGTAAGCCCCCATTTGAATCCTTGTTGTTATTCCTTGATGATCTGTCTAAATGATCTGTGGTGTTTTAAGCCATAACAATCAGGGCCGTGTTTCCTGTGGCTTTGTAGAAGATTCTCGGCAATGAATTGACACCGCTTAGCTTAAAAACCTTCAGGCCTAACTTTGCACAATGAAACCTAGCATCTCCTGACAGGATGAATGGCAGCAGGTAAAGTGGGCAATGGAACAGGCATGTGGGAACCTCTGGCTGAGTGCGCTCTGAAAAATAACAGTTCAAATCACCTGAGAAGTTTGCCTAGCCGACCCGGCTGCCACGAGAGAGTTAGAAATCTTCCTTTCATCGAGACAGCTGCCTCGGAAACTGGCTCCTCTCCAGATATAACTGCAGATTATTAATTAAACCTGGACAGCTGTTGAGAATCTAAGTGGCCACAGAAAAACCTTGATCGGCTTCAGGGCAACTGTCTCAGGGTAAGCTGTGAAGCAGTTGCAGCAGGCCAGTGAGGAGGAGGAGGCTTACATGCCTAGAAGCCTGCATTTTCAAGTAAAGAGCAGGATAGGGGAAATCTGTAATAGTGTCAACAATAAAAAAATATATATATATTTAAAGGCATTAAGAAAAGATATCTACAATAAACAATGTTGATAAAAGCTTTAAAAAGGAAGACAGGCTTACTCACAATGAACCAACGCTTCCTTAAAATCTGGGCTCCCTGAATCTCTTCAGCTTTTCCCCGTCCCCTTATTACTTACTGACCCTATTGTAGGCAGCATTCACTGCCACCTGACTGATTCATTCGACGGGTATTCATGAACTTTCCCTCCATTACACAGAAGGGAAAGGTACGACTTGCTTCCCACTTTATAAAAGATCTCTCTGGCTGTCCTGTGGCCAGAGGGCTCTGAGCAGGCACGAGTGGAAGAGACATCAATTGGGAGACTACCAGCACAGGTAAGGTAAGAGATGACAGTGCGTTGAACAGGGTGACTGTAGATCCCAGGTATGTTCTGGCTGTAGAGCCTGAAAAATTGTATTTAGCAGAATGATGGGTGAAAGTGAGGAGACAACAATGACCCCTAGGTTTGAGGACTAAGCAAGTGGGTAGACAGTGGATTAATTAAGATGGGAAAGACTGAGGGAGGGTCAAGTCTGGGAGTGTGAGAGAGGATTAAGAGCAAAACCTGAATATCTGGGTAGGCTTTAGACTCTTTTACTCATGGAGGCACCATCTCAAATAATTTCAGATATGTTCAAATGTACTCATAGTCCATGCTGCGTGACATTGTCTATGTATAACAAATGTTACATTCAATTACAGTTCTCATATGTAACATTTCTATTATTTAACTCAACATTGAAAATTGTTATAGTTTTTATTTGACTTGAGAGCAATTAACAGTTTTCCAGCTGTTTTAGTGCCTAATAGACTTAATAGCTCTGATCAGTTTTAGACACTCAGACTAGTCAGTGCTAGGGGGAGGTTTATAGAGAAGAAAAATTTTATAGGCTAACTACTGAAGTTTAGGTAATGACAATTTCAGTCGTTCTGCCCCTTGTCACCATAGGTTAAACTGAATGAACCAAAATAACATACATACTCTATTCTATTTTTCTCTTCTTTTCCCTAACTTAGATTCTAATATGCTGGTGAGGGGTCAATCCTGGTATACGTAGACAAACAAAAACTGTATTTTGATTTCTTAGTGCCGAAACTAGCCCCTGTTACATAATAAACTAGAAACATATTATTTTTTCTAATTAATAATTATGGATTAAGTTCTGTTTCATGCACAAAATTTTGAACTACCTGGTAGAAGAAACAGGCAAACACCCCAAAAACTAAAAATCTACCAACAGAAGCAGGTCCGTACCTGGCCCACTCAAGACTCCTCTCATGAAACCAACTCTGGATTCCAATTCATGTGAAAAAGAAATTCAAAACAAAAACAAAAACACAAAGCCCTTAAATGTATCAGTTACTTACTAAAAAAAAACAAAAAAAAAAACCAAAACCCAAAAAACTCAGTGATAATAATATATAGAGAATGCATGGTGTCATAACAGACTCTTACAGACTCTTAATTGTGCATGTAATATTTTCTAAGGAATGACTGATGATGAGTTTATAGGGTGAAAGACATAGGGAGTGAAAAAGGGTTCCAATAACAGGTCACTTTCCATGCCATACAACTCTCATAGATGCCTATTGTCTCCATTGCATGAAGCTGTTTCCCTGGAACCTGTGTGCTTCATTTGAAATACTGTGGCTTTGACACGAATCCCTTGGAGATGTGTTATAATGGGTTCTTGAGAATGTTTCAGCTTTTCGTTGACCCTACCTTATTACTCTGAATTGGTGTCACATCTCAAGGTGATCCCGGGTAAAGACTCGTGAATGTCAGGAGTGATGAAGAAAGTTGATTTTTAGTTGTATGTTTTCTTCTCATCTACAATAATTCATCTTTCCAGCAATAGGGAAGAGATTACTTTTAGCCTTTGCTTAAAGGTGCTGAGTTGCATTTGTAAGGTCAAAGAAGGGGAAGTAAGAACATAGCCACCGTAACAGTAGTTTCATGCAAGTTTATGAAAATTGATGCTTTCTGTTACTTAGATAATTAATTAGTTTCCAAACACAGGTAAAAGGTTGAGTTTAAAAATACAACCTGAGACATAAATGTTAATTTTTTCTGTCTTCCATGAAGAGATTTCATTTTTTTAACCACAATTAGATACAAAGAAATTCCCTTTTCACCTAGAAGAGGGGTGGATGCTATCAGGAAGTTGATTCTTCTCAGATTGCTTCAACTGCTGAGTAATTTCCAGTCAGAGGAAATACACAAAATGCTGCCTATCCATATAACTTGCATACAATGTAATCTAAGTGCATTCTCCATTATAAACCTCTTCCTTTCACCTCCTCTTAGTTAAAAAATACTAAATTTAAAGCAGTCTCATTTAACAAAAGCTGTATGTTCCTTTGGCCTCTACTATAAGGGAATTCAACCTGAAAGAAGCAAAATATGCGTATTTTTTACTTTTAAAGCATTAATAATTTTTCAGTTTCTAATGCCAGAAATATGTTCAGACTTAAAAGAATCAGAAACACTCAATTCAGTCCTGGCTAGTGGCTCAGTGGATAAGGTGCTGGCCTGCAAACCCAAAGGTCGCTGGTTCAATTCCCCAGCCAGGGCACATAACCAGGTTGCAAGCCAGGTCTCCAGCCAGGTCCGTGAAGTGGAGGCAGGTGAAAGGCAACCACACATTGACGTCTCTCTCCCTCTCTGCCTCTCTCCTTTCCCCTCTCCCTGGAAATAATAAAATCTTTAAAAACAAAAACAAACAAACAAAAAAATCTCCACTCAATTCTATTGCTTCATCATAAAATAGCATGTAATGTGCCAAATATCCAACAAGTCGAAATTCTGACTTTGTTTCTACAAACCACATAGATCTTCAGATTAATCCTGAGGCTTTCTCCTTTAATATCTTTCTCTTACTTTCCTCTTCCATTTCTCTAGATAAACATTTCTCAATCTATAGTGCATAGGAGAATCATGTGGGAAACTTTACAAATGCTGATGACCAGCCCTTACTCCACCCCCTTTCATATGAAGTGATTCTAATATGTTGCCTGGTTTGAGAGCCGTCACCTTAGAATTTCTCTGTATGCTATAAAGCAGTTCCAAAACTTCCACTTGCCTGTAGAGCTCTTAACTAGGAAGTCTTGGATTTCTTCTCTTACTTTCCTATCTCCTTCTATAACTCAGCTTCCCTCTTTCTTGTCTCAGGTATACTAGTTCAATGCTTCTTTTATACATTCACTTCACTTTGACTTCCAGGTATTTTCAGAACAGAACGAAGGCCTGACATCCCTTTCCTATCAACCCAATCAAATATCTTCCTACCATGTCAAAAGTCTGGAATTCCTATCTGTCCATAGTGTCCTCTTAGCTTAATCAAGTAAGTTATTACAGGTACTCTAACCAAACCATACAACTACTATCCTCTAAACTCAATTATTTCCATAATTTCTCCCTTCCTCTAAAACAGGAACATCCCCAATCTAAGTTGGGTATCAGTCCCATGTTCCTGGTTTGAGACTTAATCTCTATAAAAGGAAACATAAGAAAAAAAATATTCATAAGTCATAATCTTATTTATATGCTTACTATCAACTTTAATCATCTGATAGTTCAAAGTTGAAACACCAGCTTTCATTTTATTCAATATCTAAATTGATAATTCAGTAAATGAATGAGACATTTGACTTAAAATTGCACATCTCATGCTTTTATTTTTTTCATAAGGCGGAATGCCTGTTATTTGGTTCATTGTAGTATTCAAAACAGTTAAAATTATTATGACAGTTAAAATCAAGGCATGGAGTTTCAATTTGACAAGTGATTATCAGAAGCAAATATAATATCACTCTAATTATTTTAGTCATTCTTCTTTGCAGAAAATATGATTTGCCCTTACTCATAATAGGGACATGTCCACTTGGAGATTTATACTGTTTAGGTTCTATACATGTAACCATGATATTTTTAGCATAAAATGTTAAATAAGCAATGGGTGGTTAGGTAAAGAAAGCTTGTTTCAAACCATATGCTACCCTGAGATTCCGTGTGCACAAATATCGACCTTTAGAGAATCACTACCTTAAGGAGCCACAGTTATTAATTGTAATGAGTTGAACCTTTCAGAAATGTTGGGATATATTCAGGCAGGGTAAAAAAGTTGTGGTTTCTTTCTCAAAAAGCAACACTGGGTCTTTAAGGCCCTCTGAATAAAATATTAAGTATATAACACGTACATATTTTGGGATACTTATCTTACTTAATTGTAAGTAATTTAACAAATACTTAGATTACTTAAATGTAAGATCTATGTGAACATACTAGAAAAAAACAGAGGGGAAAAATCTCTTTGACAGTGGTCTTGGGAATGATTTTTTGGATAGGATACCAAATGTGCAAATACCTAAAGCAAAAATATATAAGTGGGCTGCATCAAACCAGAAAGCTTCTACCTAGCAAAAGAAACAGCAAAATGAAATGGAAACCTCCCAAATGTGAGAAAATATCTGCAAACCATCTATTTGTTAAAGGGTTAATATCCAAAATATAGAAGGAATTCTTACAACTCAATAGAAAAAAAATGATTAAAAATGGGCAAATCATTTTAATAGACATTTTTCCAAAGAAGACATACAAATGGACAACAGATACATGAAAAGATGCTTGATGTCACTAATTATCAGGAAACTTTTAATCAAAACCACAGACAGATATCACTTCACACCCATTAGAATGTCTATGATCAAAAGGACAAAAGACCATGAATGTTGGTGAGGATGTGCAGAAAAGGGAACTCCTGTGCACAGCTGGTGGGAATGTGACTTGGTGTAGTCACTGTGGAAGTGATATGGAGGTGCCTCAAAAAATTAAGAACAGAATTAATATGTTCCAGCAATTCCACTTCTGGGTAAATATCTGGGGACACAAAAATCATTATCTTAAAAGAGACATCTGCACTCCCACAATAGACAAGACATGGAAATACCTGTCCATAGGTGGATGAATGGATAAAGAAAATGTAGTATATATCACACCATGGAATATTATTCGGTCATACAGAAAAAAAAGTGACAACATGGATGGACCTTGAGGGCATTCTATGGAGTGAAATAAGCCAGAGATAGACAAAGACTGAATGTTCTCACTTATATGTGGAATCTAAAAACCCAAACTCAGAAATAGAGTAGAATGGTGGTGGTGGCCAGAGGCTGGGAGATGTGGGTCGAAGGCTACAAATTCTAGCCATGAGGTGGTAAATTTGGGGGATTTAGTGTACAGCACAGTGACTAAAATGAACAGTGCTATATTATACACTCGAAAGTTAAGAGAGTAGATCTTAAATGTTATCACCATTTAAAAAAAAGTAATTATGCAAGGAGAGGGGGTAGTAACTAACCTTACTGTGATAATCATTTTGCAACATATACATGTATCAAATCATCACATTGTACACCTTAAACATGCATGTGCTATGTATCAATAATACCTCAATAAAGCTTGGGGAGCGGGGAGAATCAATCAATACATGCCAGGCACTTTGCTGGACACATTAGTCAAAGATGACTGATACCCAGGACTTCCTTCAAGTGATGTTGGCAGAGACAATGGATAAAACAGAAAACTGGCAATTCGGAGTCTGTGTTAAACTTGATCTTTGTATCCTGAGAATAGTCCCAGGGTCCGAAATGGCCAATCATGTTGGACATCTGAGCAGGTGTGACTGTTAGTGCTTAGCAGCTGGACAGGAAAGTACTGCTGCATTGTCCTCCTTTCTGACAACTATGTGGCAGAACCTTGGGAGTTTTTGAAGAAAGTTGGATGAGTCAGATCATCCCTGACTCAAAGCTCTCCCTACCAGGGCAATATTCTAAGTGCATCTCCACCTGGGTGGAACCCTGGGGTCTATAAGTGTTGCAGGTGGTTCTTAGGCACACTACAGTTTCAGAATTCTAGCTTTAGAACGATGATTCTTGTTTTAAAAATCTTTTAAAAAATTTAATCTTTATGGTATTCTTTTCCCATTACCATTTAGTTCCCTGTACCCTGCCCCCCGCAATCACCACACCTTTGTCCATTTTCCTTTTTGCTCAATCCCTCCACCGCATACCCCCCTCCCACTAGCTGTCATCTGTTCTCCATCTATGAGTCTGTCTCTTAGAAAGGTGGTTCTTAACCTTGGCTTCGCATTTATAATACAATAGTCTATGGAACACACAAAAAATATAAAACCCAGTGGTCAAGTCACACTTCTGTCGAATTAAATGAGAGTGGGGCTTGGGGATGGGGGCAGGCATCAGTCATTTGCAAAGCTTTTCCTGGGATTCCCATGTGCATTCAAGTCTGAGAAGTGCTGCTTTCCATTCTGTTAAAGAAAGTGAATTTTACAGATTAAGTTGTTCTCTAACTTTACTATGTACCAAAATGCCCTGGGGAGCTTTTAAAAAGCTATATACTGATGCCAAGCCAGTCACTTGAAGTTTTAATTGGTCTAGGACCTGAGGGGTGTGTGTGTGTGTGTGTGTGTGTGTGCGCAGCCAGGCTTTTTTAGAACCTGCAATCATTCTCAAACCGTAGAGTGCACCAGAATCACCTTGAGGATTTGTTAGACCACAGATTACTGGGCACCACCTGATAGTAACTTAACACATTGTTGACTGTCACAAAAAAGCTCATGTTTTCAAACCCGACCACTGTTGACCATTTTTAGCTTTTGCTATAAAATTGCCAGTCCGTATGTGTTAATTAATAGGTCTGGGTTAGAGCCTGAGAGTTGATACTTCCCACCAAGCTCCTGGTGCTGCTGCCCGTCTGGGGATCACACTGTGGGAACCGCCACAGTTGGGTGTATCATGACAAACCACAGAATGTGTTTCTTTAGCTGAAAGACGTAATTAAGTTATGCCTTCACAAAAATAGCCTCAATGTAGAAAAGAGACTTGATGGAGGTGGCACAGGAGGTGACACAGGCAGTGAGAGCGCACACCAGTGGGGGCTCTGCTTGCATTGTACCGCAAAAGCCCTGACCCAGCGGCTGGGGAGAGCAGCCAGGCGCCAACACGTCGGAAGGAAAGGACAAAGCATGAGGCCGAGGTCCTCGTGTGGATGAGCAGGTGGATAATGCCTCTAACAACTGAGCTGTCACGTTCGCCTTCTGACAGAACTGGTGATGCTAACTTGGTATTGGGTAACAGGTGCCGGCAGGCCATATTCAGAAGGAAAAGCTCCAGCAAATAGAAGCGTGCACCTGTGTGTTCAGGAGCCTGGCCAGGCCCAAGACAAAGCTGTGGGAACACTCAACATGTGCATGAAGCAAAAGACTTTGGTCAGAGAGTACTTGTCCCAAGTAAAAGGCTGACAAAGGATGGAACCCAAGGGATCCCCAGCGTTAAAATGCATGAGGAAGTGGAAAGGAGCCAATAAAGAGGACAAAAATACAGCAGGATGTTTCACTGGAAGCCAGGGAAGAGCAATTTTCAGGAAGTAGGAAAATGTTTCTTGGTGTCAAACCCTGTGGGACACTCAGGTTGACTACAAAGAAATCATTGGGCTGCTGGGGGTTCGTGGTTTGTTGTTGCTGTTGTAATGGCAGCAGGACAGTCACTTCTGACTACATTGTCAATGAATCTCGGCCAAGGTTCGACCTGAGGTAGTTTCCAAGGGCACTCAAGTGGGAATTGCTGGCTCTTTGACTGAGTTATAGAACAAAGGTAATAAAGAACCACCTCTGTGTTTGGTTATTCATTTAATGAAGTTACAAAAGTAAGAAATGCCAAATGTTACAGTAGCTGATCATGTCATAGAATGATTTAAAAACCTAATATTAAAAATGTACTATCAGGGGGAAAATGAACAAGATAATGCCTCAGTGAAGGCTTAGTTTTTACATTTTAGTTTTATTTATTTTTTATTGGTTGATTTTAGAGAGAAGAGAGGAGAAAGAGAGATTTATTGCTCCACTTATTTAAAAATATTTTTTAAATCCTCACCTGAGGATATGTTTATTGATTTTAGAGAGAGGAAGGGGGAGAGAGAGAGAGAGAGAGAGATGGAGACAGGGAGAGGGTGAGAGAGAGAAAAGGAGAGAAACAGCAATACAAGAGAGAAACATCAGTCGCCTCCCACATACACCTGACCCAAGATTAAGCCCACTACCTAGGTATGGGCCCTGACCAGGGACCGAACCTGCAACTTTTTTGTGTAAGGGCAACGCTCCAACTAACCTAGCCCCCTGGCCAGGCACTGTTCCACTAAGTGATGCATTCATTGGTTGCTCCTTGTATGTGCCCTGTCCAAAAATTAAACTCACAGGCTTGCTGTATGGGGATGATGCTATAACTAAATGAGCAACCCAGCCTGGGCCAGTTTTTACATTTTATGAAGTGAAGCCATATAGCGAGACAAAATTTTGCTGTTTCCCCTACAGGATGATGCTTTACAATCTGGAGTCTTAGCGCAGAATGGTTTTACTAAGGAAATTTTTAACTAACTCCTTTTTTTATTTTAACCGCAAAAGGCAAGCAATCTACTAAATAGTTCTGTAATGTTTTCCAACATCAATTATTCAGAACAAGAAGTAAAAGTGATTTTTAGTCAGCAATATATGTCATAACACTCCAATCTGCACCGCTTCCCCACTACCAGGCGTTCCTGCGCGATGTTGGACAGGGTTTGGTAGAGAATGCCCACCAGCACCATGGGGCCGACAAAGGACGAATTAGAGGGGTAACTTGGGTACTGCAACCAATTTTGGGAAATCCTAGACATAAAACTGTTTAACTGCTTTAAACTGGAGGCAGATGGTGAAGGTGCAAGCAATGTGCCCATGAGATTTTGGTGCAGTAATATTTAAAACCCATAGGAGCGGAGCAGCTCACTTTTGAAATAACTTAAAAACCTAATTCTAAAGCTAACACATGATCATGGTGGAGGACTTGGAAAATCCATGAAACCATAAAAATGAAGTGGGTAATCCTACTAAGGTAACATTCTGGTGTTTTTCCTCAGTTTACTTTTTGATAGTGAATTACATGTATCGATAACTCGCACTTTTAAATAAGATCATAAACCATATTCAGTTTTTGTATCCTGCTCTTTATAGTTAGGCTATAATGATAATTTTCCTATGCTATTAATCTTTTTTAATGTGATGATTTTTTAATGGCTACAAATTACTCATTATACAGATGGACTACCATTATTCCTCTTACGATTTAAGGCTTAGGTTGTTTCCAATTTTGTACTATTACAAATAATACTGGATTTAACATCCTGAGATACATATTTCTGAGTACTTTTCTGATTATTTCCTTAAATTATGTTTCATAGCACAAATAATGGTTCAAGTAATACAAACTATTTTTAGGGTTCTTGTCATAAAGTATCACTAGGCTTACTAAAAAGATTGTCAATAATGTACTGAGACTGCCCATCTCACTATACCATCACCAAAAATTATTACTACCGGATGTGCTTTTAATATTTGTAAATTAGTGAAAACAGGTATTTCATTATTGTGATTTGTATTTATTTGATTAGTGAGAGATTAAACATTTCATTTGTTTACTCATTATCTCTACTTCTTTGGGTGAGCTGTCTGTTCTTGTCCTTTGCCTATTTATTCAGTGAGACATTATTTTCTTACATTCATTTAAAAAAGAGCTCTTTATGACTTAATAACATTAAACTTCTACCCATTATATTTATTGCAGATATTTTCTCAACTATTTGTAAGTCTTACTGTTTATGATGTTTTTAAATTACAGAATTTTAAACTCTTTTTAAGAATTTTAAACTCTTAGTATGCTCATATTATCAATCTTTTCCTTAGCAATTTCTTCCACTTTTACATACTCAGAAATTATTTCCCCCTCCTAAATATATTAAATATTCAACTAGATATTAATTTTTCTTTTCAGGGTTTAATTTTTACAGGTAATTTAAAATCCATATGAAAGTCATTTTAATATACAGCACGAAGGAAACTTACCTTGTGCATTTTCATTTAGCTGGCCAATTTTCCCAATACCACTTGCAGATTGAACTATTACTTTCTCAAGAGTGTGAGATGTTTCCCCTTCATCTCACTATCAACCATGTCCATGTTTTTCAACTGTGAATGACTGCTGGCATTGTTACCACATGACGGTGTGAGATCATTTCAGGTAGTCAGGTCCAACTCACTGAATTTACTTGGCCAATTATACCTACTCCATCTTCCCGATGTACCCTAGGGTATCTGTCAAGTTACCATGATGAGCTTTGTCATCTTCATGGTCACCCACTATCTTCTGAGCAGCCTACCTACATCAGGGGAATTTCCCATATTATGAGACCTGCCTCGCCACATTTGATGACACCGCCCACTTTTCCAGCTTTTCCTGCAATTACAGCACAGGCAAGGCTTTGACAATTGACAACTGTGTCTTGCAAAAGGGCACCAGAAGGAAGTATGTGCCAAAGGAATCAATTTTGTGGCAAAAGTGGTTGGGTGGGGGGTGGGCATCTCTCCTGGTGGAGCAGTGGCAGAGATTCCGGAGTCCGGGGGGCGGCAACAGCAGGAGCCAGGACTCGCTCTGTCCAGTGCCATGCTGTGATCTGGGCGTTTCTCCAGGCACGGCGTCCTGCAATGCTCGGGCCTCCTGAAAATGCTGGGTGCTGCCTAATAGACAAATAAATTACCCCCCTGCTTAAACTAGGCAGGATGAATGTGGTGCCTGCAATGAAGGAAACAGAGTCTCATACGTGCATGAGTGCACATGCGTACACACACACAGAACCGACTGTGATTTAATTTGGAGAAATAATATGTACCCTTTCTCAAATGAACATGACATGTCCCTTCATTATTCAAAACTAGCTTAGCTTTCAAATAAAGTGTTTCTTCATAGCAAGCAAGACTCTTTTAAGTCTCTTTTTGAATACTTAAAAGGCACAGTATTTTATGCCCCATTTTTTGGGGGGATGAGGTAGGGCAGAAGGTAAGGGGTAAAGAGAGTGAAACGCAATCATAAATTGATTCCTTTCTTTCTTATTTCTAACTAGTCATAGTAGATAATATATAATAATATTAATTTCTATATATTCATCTAGTATATAATCTACTTAAGGAATGCTTTCAATAATTGTAATATGTAATGCTTAATTCTCTTGAATATTCTAGGTTATTTATAGCATCTGAAAATAATAAATTTTACCACCTTTGAGTTACAGATTTTCACTTTTATGTGTTGCTTGACTACAAAGAATTTCTAGAACAAAGTTAAATATTAATAGAATGCTTCTAGTATTAAATTCAAGTGAGATATTGGCCATTAGCTTAAATTATATATGTCCTACTATATTATGGAATTCCCTATTTATTCTCATTTTCTAAAGAATTTTTAACAGAAATAATGTTTAATTTTATAATGTGCACTTTCAAAATCTATTCAGATAAACACTGACCTACTGCTATAACGTATTAGTAGTATTCATAATATTAAACCAATTAGCATTCTTGGAATGAACCTCAATAGTTTACACTAAATAATTCTTAATGTGTTCTATTAAATTTTTTAACATTTATGTTTGATTTTTAATGCATCAAAGCATAAGCACATATTTTAAAAGTAAGCTGTCTATAGATTAAAATACCAAGCCTCTTACCTATTAAATTTTAACACTGATATTTCAAAGTGAAGGGAGTTGGTAGTTTTCATATTCTGTGCTCTTTAAGTAATTTTTTCTGTGACACACAAGAAAATCATGGCTTTTCATGACAGTAAGTTACAGCCTTTAAATAATTTTAAAACTCACCTGAATGTATAGTTTACTAATTAATAAATTTAAAAGGAACACAGTGTAACTCTTCTTTCTCTACCTACTTCCCAAAGTCAAGGAGCTTAGCATATGTGTACTTGCAGCACACCTCCATCTCTCACTTCCTTCAAGTGGAGTTCTCAATCTATATTGTTATTAGTGAGTCAGTATTTATACTATTACATTTAAAACTATTTTCAACTTTCATTTTTCTATTAATGGTCACCACGTATCATTTTCTATTAATGGTCACCAAGTACCAAGTATTAATGGTACTTTCATACCTCATCTTCCCAATTATTTCTTTATCTCAATTTAACTCTCAGTCTTCTTCTGTTTATCTTTTTATACCAGTTTCTCAGCAAAATACATGTGAAGTATGTTTTGTGTTGTCTTAAATATATGATAATGCATTAATACATACATATGTATAAACCTGAGCATATACAGTTCTTTGGTCTCAACACCATTGTTTAGCAATTTGTGGGCGGTCTGAGGCCAGTATAAATTTTATTCCTTCATAACTAATCATTTTTCTCTGTTCAGACATATTTTGTTTATCATGTACAAATTTAAAAATCATAAAACTGTATCTAGGGCAGAGTTGTTGTTGTTGTTGTTGTTTTTTTTTGTAACTTAATTTTTTTCCAATTTGAGAAAACCTTCTTTAACATTCTCCTTAATTATTACTTTTGTTCCATTTATCTGGTCTCCCACTGGAAAGATAGCTTGTTATAAATTAAAGAATCCCCTCCTGGCTGGTGGCTCAGTGGAAAGTTGCCAGCCTGCAAACCCAAAGTTCACTGGCTCTATTCCCAGCTAGAGCACATAACTAGGTCTCCAGCTAGGTCTCCAGCCAGGTCAGTAGCTGGAGGCAGGTGAAAGGCAATCATATTTTGATGTCTCTCTCCCTTTCTTCCTCCCTCCCTGCCCTTCTCTCTAAAAATAATGAATAAAAATTTTTAAAAACATTAAAAAACAAAACAAAACAAAACAGAATCCCCTATTTACTTGGCATGGATATTTAATACCAGAAAGTAGAATTTTTCAAATCTAATAGAGAAAGTTAAGGCTGTTGGGAGAATAATGCAGGTCTCCGGCCAACTAAAAAAAGCAGTTTTCCTGTGATGGGAGGTGACTGCCAGATTTTTTGGCTACTGGCACAAGTGCTAAGTCTTATCTGTCACGGTAGTCAACACTGAAGAACTCTTCTGCCCATCAAGCTGTCTGTCACATTGTTTCTGAGATTTCACCATTAGCTGTTTTGTTTTGTTTTATTTTTTAATCTTTATGTATTTATTTTTAGAGAGAGCAGAAGGGAGGGGTAAAGAGGGAGTGAAACATCTATGTGAGAAAGAAATATCAATCAATTGCCTCTTATATGCTCCCCAACTAGGAAATGAATCTGAAACCCAGGCGAGTGCCCTGAACAGGAATTCAGCCAGCAACCTTTTGCTTTGTGGGATGACACCCAACCCAATGAGCCACACTGTTTTTAAATCATGAGATGTGTTGTAGATGGAGTAATTCTTCCTAAAATACAACCAATCATTGATATATTTTCAATATCCAGTGTTACTGTAAAATGTTACAAATATTGAAATTAAAAGAATAATGAGCTCACAAGCACATAACCTGTAAGTAAACCCTTCAGTCTGAGGTATATTAATGTCAGCCACTTAAATTTAGTTATTGTAATTTCTATCTTTCTAATGAAGAAAATCTCAGGAAATGAAATAGTAAGTAGGAGTCAGGTGAGATAGGCACATATTTGTGATAGAAATGGCTAAAGCTTCACATCACCAGAAGAACTGAACCTCCATCACTTATGTCAGCAATAAGAACAGGAGGAATGGGCCCTGGCTGGTGGCACAGTGGATAAGGTGCTGGCCTGCGAACCCAAAAGTCACTGGTTTGATTCCCAGCCAGGGCTCATAACCAGGCTGCAGGCCAGGTTTCCAGCCAGGTCCATAGCTGGAAGCAGTTGAAAGGCAACCATACGCTGATGTCTGTCTCCCTCTCTGCCTCTCTCCCTTCCCTTCTCTCTGAAAATAATAAATAAAATCTTTATAACTAAATAAGCAAACAAACATGATTGAAAAAAAAAGAACAGGAAGAACGAAAGAAAACAGCTTCATAGAACTACTGACAAAACAGACAGCCTGCTACCCTTACGTGAAATTGGTTGTCAGGGGAGGTACCTACATTGCTTGATGTTAAATGCCTGCCTAGGTCTCAGAGAGGGAAGAAAAATTTGCATTTGCCCCCCCCCCCTTTTAATAAAAACTGTCAAACGATGATTGATAAGCTCAAAAACTCACATTACCTTTGAAATAATGGCACAAAAGTACCAAACATGAACCAGCTCAAATGTTTTTTCTTTCAATTTTAAGGATGCTAGAATGTATCCACTCCCAAACCAAATTACTGATCCCACATGGAAGTGGGCTTTGTACCCATTGAAGAACTGGCTTCTTTTCCTTCATTTGGCCTATTTAAAATGATTGTCGTTCTGCTACTTGCAACAATATGGATGGATCTGGGGGAACATTATGCTAAGTAAAGAAGTCAGACAGAGAAAGACATATCCAGTATGATCTTACCTATGCGCAGAATCTAAAAAAGCTCAACTCAGAAACACAGAATAGTGGTTACCAGGAACTGCGGGTTGAGAAAACTGGAAAGATGCTTTTTAAGGGTACAAGCTTGGGACTGACTAGTCAAAAAAAAAAAAAAAAAGCTCTAGAGATCTAACATTCAGCATAGACATTATAGTCACTAATACTCAGCTATAAACTTCAAACTAGTTCTTAAATCATTCTCACCACGAAAGAAATGGTAATTATATGTTAGAGGTATTAGCTAATGCCATGGTGGAAATCATATTGCAATATATAAATGCATCAACCCAACAGCTGTATCCCTTAAACTTTACACAAGGTTATATGTCAGTTATATCTCAATCTTAATGAATAAAATAGTAGGATGATTTGCATCACTGAACACTGAAGAGGGGCGCGATCTACATTTTCTTTGCCTGGGGATCTCTCACTCTTCCACACAAGCAAGTGCACACCCACATACACACGTATACTCACTCTTTTGTGTTCTTCCACTCTCAAAACCTTCTACAACTAAATTCATTCCTTTAATGACTAGTTGGTCACTCTACCATAGTGTTTCAGTACATTCCCACATGTGCAAAGGGCGGCTGTTAGGCCTAACTGCTCCAGTGTATAGATGTGCTTATTATAAACTGAGATGTATTACTACTCTAGAGAATACATTTTGAAGGAGATGACCTTCTAGGTGTGCCTAGGAAACCAGGCAACAAGACAATCAGTGTCCCGTCAGAAGTCCTTATAAATGGAACATTCATCCTCAGATGATAATAAAATGAAAAGTGACCATAGCTAGCATATGCTATGGGTCACTCAGGCCTGCTGCCTGCTCTTTCTTACCTCTATAGAATCCAAACTGCTGTCCCACACTGACTTTTTTCCTTAATATTTTAGAAGCTGAGAGATCATCTTTCACCAGATTCTAGAATACTCAGAGCAGACCACCAATGAAAAACACAAGGCTAATATGAATTAATCCTCAGAACACAGGTAAAAGAATCCTTTAAAACAGAAGAACTAGAAATATCAAGTTATATGGCCTTAGAAGAACTATTTTAAAATAATATTAGAAAAATGCATGTAATACAATCTCCTCCTTTAATATAACAGAAAATTAAAGAGAATTGCTCAAATTTATAGGTGATTGATAGCAGACAATCGTAAAATTTGAAATATATTAGCCAGTCCTAGCTGGTGTGGCTCAGTAGATTTAGCACTGGCCTACAAACCCAAGGGTTGCTGGTTCGATTCCCAGTCAGGGCACATACCCAGGTTGCAAGCCAAATCTCTCCAGTTAGGTCCCCAGCTGAAGGCAGGTAAAAAGCAACCACACATTGATGTTTTTCTCTCTTTCTTCCTCCCTCCCTTCCCTTCTCTCTAAAAATAATTAATAAAATCTTTTAAAATAAATATATTTTATATATATTATATATATATATAATATATATATGCCTAAAATACAGCTTCTTTATATCTAAGGAAAAAGAATGAACATATTCTCACATGTTTACTAGGTAGATGCCACTTCCTGACCATCTTTGACTTGATATAGCCATATGAGGACTTGTTAGTATACTATTTCCCTGTTCAGCTCCGACCAGTTACTTTTTAAAAGTATTATAGCATGAGAGTTCATCCCTAAAGTAATCTGGAATTTGTTCTCTATCCTTAAAACATACTGTAAATGATAGCTATAACAACTAAATATATAATCTACATTTTTTAAAAAATGAACTTTTCTCCATCCCTTCTTCAGGCATGTGGTGGACCCAAGTTCTTTGACAGACAGAAGAAATATAAGTGAAAACCATTAATCTAGACACTGTGTTCAGAATCCAGAAGGAAGAATCATACCTCACTATGGGGATATACCAGGTCTTTCCTGATCCCTCCAGAGGGCACCTGCAGGGCCAGGTGCCAGGGCCTTGCTGGGAAGGAGGCAGGAGGCAGGAGGCAGGAGGCAGGAGGCAGGGTCCCAGACCTGGATCTGAGCTTTATCTTTAGCTCAAGCAAAAAAATTACTCTGTAGCCCAAACTGTGACAAGAGTTGATTTTTCTCTGGCTGAAGCAAAGGTGGACTGGTGGGCTGTGAACACCACTCCCAAATCACCCTGCCTGTTCCCTATCTCTGAGGTAGCCCCTCTGGAGTTGTTGTGGTTCTTACCCACTGAAGTTGACTTTTTAAAAAATGCTGTTTATTTCCCCAATCAGCACTAAGTCAGAGTGAGTGCACTAGCTGAGGGACTTCCAAAGGCTGGTGTGTCAAAACGAAAATATCACAGACTACTACAAATGTGCCCCAGCAGAGCCTGCTTCCAGGAAGCCACACTCCACTGTCAGTGATCCACATGGAGACTCCAACAAGCCTGCACTCTAACTGACTTTTTACACACTACGGTGTCCTATCACCTTAACTGCATCATGACTTCTTAAAGCCTCACACTGTTTGGCACTTTATCACATTGCAATTACTGTCGAATTTCATTCATTTGAGGCTGCAAGGGGAAGTTCTATTATTTCCATTTTATAGAAAAGGAGGCTGAGATTTAGAGAGTGTTTGCTCAGAGTAGCACTGCTGATACCTGGGAGAAGTAAGCAACATCCAAGCCTTTACCCTGAGGTCCTGTGTTTCTTACATACACCATTTAGTACTTTATCAATTAGCAGAGATCTAAAAATTCATGGGGCCTGGGTAGCAGGATTAGGGAGATACGCAGCAGCCGAGCTTTCTACCATGGAGTCTAGTCCTCAGTGCCTGGAAAAGCAGGGACACAGTGGGGAGCACAAATGCTTTGCAGCTTCAGTAACAGCTCCTCATTCACTTACTTAACTTCTCCAGGTCACCGTGAGGTCACTGGGCACGAAGTTCCTGCAAGTTTTATAGGACTAACTTGAGAGGCACGTAGATATGTGTCAAGTTATTCTGGTGCCTACACAACACATTCTTGATGCTTATTAAATGTCATTTGCAGCATGCATTAAAGAGCATTTCCTGTGGACCCAATCTCCAACTCTCAGGCAACAATGGAAAGCCCAACAAAACAAACTTAAGACAACAGAGAACCAGCCTCTTAAAGAGTAACTTTACAGTTTAAGATGAAAAAGTAATTAGAGTTGATCACAAAGAATTTTGTGTAATACTATTCATCACAACATTACTTATAAGAATAAAAAATGGGAAGCAGCCGAAATATTCATTTAGGGGAAGGTAACGATTGCACATTCATAAACTAGAATATTTTGTATTTATTAAAATTAAACCCCTGGCTGGTGGCTCAGCGGATAGGTGCTGGCCTGCCAAACTAAAAGTCACTGGTTTGATTCCCAGTCAAAGCACATTAACCAGGTTGCAAGCCAGGTCTCCAGCCAGGTCTGTAGCTGGAGGCAGGTGAAAGGCAACCATACATTGATGTTTCTCTCCCTTTCTTTCTGCCTGCCCTTCTCTCTTAAAAATAATGAATATTAAGGCGCCTGCCTGCGAACCCAAAGGTCGCAGGTTCGATTCCCCAGCCAGGGCACATAACCAGGTTGCAAACCAGGTCTCCAGTCAGATCTGTGGCTGGAGGCAGGTGAAACGCAACCATACGATGATGTCTCTCTCCCTCTCTGCCTCTCTCCCTTCCCCTCTTTCTAAAAAATAATGAAATAAAATCTTAAATAGAGTAAAATCTTTAAAGAGAAAAAATAAATAAATAAAATCAAGTATTTGGGGGAAAAGCTACTTAATGATATGTAAAAATCTCTAAGTAATATTGAAAGAAAATGATTTACATAAAATTACATCTCTGATCCCATATCTCCATATATAAACAAATGTACATGCATACATTAATGTTTGTATGCACAAATGTAATATTATTATAGATGTAGGTATATAAAATAAACACACTTAGACAAAAAGCTAATTGTTAAGTAGTTAATTCTGAGTGATGGATAAGAATATAGATGACTCTTATACTTCTTTGAATTTTTCAATTTTTCTGCAATAGGCATGCAGCTTTTATAAACAGAACACAGAGTTTTAAAGATATTTTTTTTAGAAACCTGAAATATTTTATTTTCTTTTTAAAAGTCAATCTCAACTCTTCTTCCTAAACTATATGACATTCCTTGCATATATCTGCTTCTAAATTCTTTCTACCTTTCTCTTCATAGTCCGAGGAAACCAAAATTGGCTATCAGCTCTGATGCAGGAATGTGGACGGGCAACTCTTTCCCGCAGCAGGGCCCTTTGAGCTTATGAAGATGACCCCAGTGCATGTATACAGTAACATATCACAAGCCCCAGAATTCCCCCACTGTTACTCCTACCATAAAAGCTTAGAATTGGAAAAGCCTGCAATCTGCGTGGCTTTTGTAGAGAAATTAACAGTGCTACAATAAACACAAAAATTTACATGAAAACATCATTAAAGCTGATATTATAATGATGCCAGCGTAAGTTCAAAGATAGCAATGGCATTGCTGCTGTCCATGATAGTTAGGAAAATACTCCTTCGCGTATGTATTTGAATCTGGAATACAGATTTTAAACCTCCCTGGCAGGTTGCCCAAGAGGTGAAGGCCACTTCGGTGATGTTGAACATGTAGCCGGCTATCAAGGGCACTTAATGAAAACAGGTGGCTGGTCCCTATGCTAATGGAACCCCTGTTCCTTTACCTCTGGGGAACAGTTACTTTTTCTGTGATCCAAATCCACGCTCTTGCCAGCTAATGGGCTGGAGATGGTCTGTATTTACATACAGCTAAGGATTACAAGGTCAAGTTCAGAGATAACTTGGTGCTAAGCTGCGGAAGAATGTGCCTTGGATGCACCATAGTACCAGAAAAGCCAAAGTCCCTGTGACAGTCACTGAAACTGTCCAGTCTGAGAGCAACAAGTTCTGAAAAGCTTGAAGGTGAGCAGTAATTCAGCAAGGATTGGCAAAGTACCTTTTATTTTCTAGGTGATCATTTATCATAGATCTTAGAATAAAAGCAACCCACCACATAAGGAAATTAATACCCTCCCCCTTTTGTTTTTTGGAGAGTCTGCCCTTTATAGATCACTGCCTGTCTCATCCACCCCCCTGCCCTGCCATGTATATACCTGTATATTTCTGTAGAAGGGCAAAGGGCTCATGCGAAGACCCAAAATACAATTTGGCTTAACACCCACAGTACTGGTCAGTCTGGTGTGGCTGTCAAGCCCCAAGCACGACAGGGTAAACGTGCTGGGGTCCTCACTGCAGAAGCAGGCAGGCTGGCCCTCCTCCTGGGCCCACTAGGGGACAGTGGAGTCCCTGGCTCTGGGGGACTCAGAGCCAGTCAGCAGGCAGATGGTGGGGTCATCTGTGTAGTCGTCTTCCTCCAAGAAGTAGGAGTCCTCCCCGAGCTGGGAGAAGAGGGGCAGGTCGCTGCTCCCGGAGGACTGGGAATTTTCTGCGTCCGGGGTGCCCGCGTCCGGGGTGCCCGCGTCGGCTGTGGCCATGTCCGCGTCCGCATCTGCGCCCGCGCCCACGCCCATGCCCAAGCCCACACCCGCGCCCGCGCTCGCGCCCGCGGATTCTACCGGCTCCATCAGCGACAGGGGTTGCGCCGCGTAGTGTACCAGCTGCTGTCCTGGGTCAAGACTACTGTCCTCGGCCTCGAGAGGCTTGGGGAGCTCTTGGGGAACCAGGAGACCCACGGGATTGGTCACGGGGCTGTCCACGTTGCACAGGTTCAGCTTCTGCATCAAGGAGCTTAGAAGTTTCAGCACGACGGTGAGGTCCAAGCTTAAGTTGTTGCTCGCCAGCACGGCCTGCAGGTTGTGCAGCTTGGAGTCTGAGATGTCCAAGAGCTCCCTGGGCTCAGCCTTGTCCAGGCAGGCTCCGCCGAGGCACTTCTCAGGGGGCGAGGCGGGCAGGGCGCCCACGCTGGTGAGCAGTGGGGCGGCTGCGGCAGCAGGGGCAGGCTCACTCTCCTGCAGGATGGAATCAATGAAGGCAGTTGGGGACAGGGGGGTCTCCCCAACAGAGGACTGGCACCCATGACTCACCTCTTCCACCTGGGGTCTCGGAGCACGGTTTTTGACTTGCATCAGGTAGCTGCTCAATAGGGACCCCTCACTTACGCTTCCGCTGGCGGTCGACAACAGGCTCCCGGGAGCCAGCTCGGTGACGTGCGAGACCATGGGGCCGGAGCTGGAAACTGCATCTGAGGCGGAGAGGCTGGAGCTGCTGTAGACCGCGGCCGGGGCCGGGACCGGGGCTGGGGCCGGGGCCGGGACCGGGACCGGGGCCGGGGTCGGGGCCGAGACCAGGACCGGGGTCGGGGCCGGGGCCGGGGCCAAGGCCGGAGCCGGAACCAAGCTGGGGCTCAAGCCGTGTGTGGGCTCCAGGGCGTAATGCCGGCTGCGCTTGGGCAGGGAAGGCACAAAGCCACTGTCGTTCAGCATCTGGGGGCTCTTTCTCTTCACCCCCACGCTCCGGTTGGTCTGCACCATCGAGATGAGGAGCTGGATAAGCTTCTGGTCAACTTTCAGCTGCAGGTCGTGCTTCTGCCGCAGGTTGGCCACCTGCCGCTTTAGCACCTCGTTGTCCTGCTTCAGGGCCAGAAGCTTGGAGTCCATGCTCTCCTGCTTCTTCTTCATCAGCTGCACGTCGGCAAGCAGCTTGGTGACATTGTCTTGGTGCGTCTTTACATCCGTGCTCTTCAGCGCGGACCCGCTGGT
Organism: Noctilio leporinus; assembly: GCA_004026585.1. Lineage (NCBI taxonomy): Eukaryota > Metazoa > Chordata > Mammalia > Chiroptera > Noctilionidae > Noctilio > Noctilio leporinus. The sequence continues at coordinate 203,334 of PVIW01002173.1, forward strand.
CACTTTCCTCTTGATGTTCTCCAGGAGCCGCTGCTGGCCACGCAGGAAGAATGGGTGCTGGTACTCGGTATCCTCCCTCTCCGGCTTGCCCTGCTCCGAGTGGCCCACCTTCCGAAAACCGTACAGGTTGAGCTGCCGCACGAAGCTGGTCATGTTGTTATGCTTGAAGTACTTGGGCAGTATCACTTTGGCAAGCTGGCTGTGGTTGAAGACATGGAAGCTGTTCCCACTCCAGCTCCAGCAGATAAACGCATCGGTATCCGGATCGCACACGAGCGTCCACAGCTTGGTCAGGAAGCCCGGGATGCTGCTGGGCCCCGCTGCCTCGGCGGCCACCGGCGGATCCATTGCGGGCAAGGCAGCGAGAGACCGAAACCACGACCGACCGACCGCAGAGAGAGTCTGAAGGGTATAGCGCGCTACTGCGTCTGAGGGGCGGGTCCCACAAACGTCGCCAGTTACGCGCACACCCTCCGCCCCAGGGGCCCAGCCTGGCTGCCGCCATCTAGTGGTGCGCTTCTCATTTTTCAAATAGTATTTAAGAAAGGTTTGTGTGTCGGGTTTTTTGTTTGTTTGTTTGTTTTGTTTTTGGTGGGTGGAGAAATGTGAATAATATAAACTTTCAGGAATTTGGAAGATATCATACATACCATTTATATGTTTTAAAGCAAATATATATATATATATATACACACATATATATATGTGAATATTTGCATATATATATTTATACATTTTTTTTAAAGATTTTATTTATTATTTCCAGAGAGACAGGGAAGGGAGTGAGGCAGAGAGGGAGAGAAACATCAATGTATGGTTGTCTCACCTGCCTCCAGCTACTTGCCTAGCTGGAGACCTGGCTTGCAACCTGGTTATGTGCCCTGGCTGGGAATCGAACCAGCGACCTTTGGGTTCGCAGGCTGGCGCCTTATCTGCTGTGCTACCAGCCAGGGCTCATGTATACATTTTAAAGCATATATATATTTTTGCATCAATTTGGTAATAATAAAATTAACCACTCTTTCTGGGAGCCCTATCTTCCCTTGGATTCTGAGACACTATAACACTATATTCTCTTTTCCTCCTGCCTCTTACATCACTGCTTCTTCATTTCTTGCTGGTTACGTGTCCTCTCAGAACCTCTAAATGGTGGCACTATAGAGTCAACTGAAAGCTCTGTTTACTCAGGCCAAAACTGCTTCTCTCAATGATTTCACCTCTTCTCCAAAATATCTATGAATGAATGGTTTCCAAACTGGTATCACCAGCACAGACTCAACCCCTTAATATATAACAGCAACGGTTTGTCACTTAGGTATCTCATGGGTGTCTTAAACACAACATACAGCAAAAGGAACTCTCACGCATTAGCTCGTATGTGCTTGTTTCCTCCATCCCTGGGAATGCCTGTTCATTCATATTCTCAACAAGAGGGCTAGAAGCTACTTTTGATCACCTCCCTCTCACCTCACACATAATTCTATCACTAAATACTGTCAATTTTAACTTGGGCAGTAAGCAATTATGACCCAGCTGTTACTTTAGCAATCAAACTGCGGGAAATTCATAACTGATGCAGAAACACAAAACAAGTACACTATTTTTACTTAAAAAAAAGAAAAGAATGAAGAGTCCTTTCTGCTAAATGAGAAAGTAAAATCTTCTTGAGGGGCTGCCCAGGGGACCCATGAAAGCAAAACAAAACAAATCCCCCACTTTTGTTAGCACAGTGGAACTTTGAAATTAAATTTATAAGTCACTTTCCAAAGCTTCAATTGATAATGGAGAAGCTAAAAGGCTAAGTCAAAGGACATTCACATTAAATTCTACATTTAGAGATTAGGGAACTAAGAAAGATGTCAGTCATTAAATTATTGTGAGGAATAAGTTGAATATAAACATTGTAGTCTTCTCAAAGGACCAAAATGATAGAGGTCACAGGGCTGGGAAATGGTCATGAAAAAGTGACAATGCTGGTGGATACACGCCTCATCAGTGACTCAACACAAAGCAATACCCCAAACTAGGAAAACACAACATCAACCCATCTGATTTTATCCTCCTTTTCCTTAAGCAGGAAGGGCAATATATGTCACTACTCAGGCCAACAATTGGCAATTACACAAAGGCTAAGGATTAAAATACAGTTCAGTGTGGAATAAGAAAGATGGAACTCTCCATAATTCAGAGAAACTGTTTTATGAAATACTTGAAATCACAGAACAGATGTAGTGTAAAATCCTAAAACCTAGACACACTAGATTAGGAAATCTGGTGTTGGTCCCTTTGAAGGATTTTATAAAATCAGATGATTCCCAGTTGATTCTCCATCCATGGCTGATTAATGAATTGCTGATTTTAACCTCAATAAAATAAAATCCTGAAAAGACTTCAAAGTGCTCTAAACTGAAAACAGGTTCACTAGTTTGGTGATTTTATTGAGCTCCGATTATCATTAGAAAAAGAATGATAGCAAGTGACCATACCAGAGATACTCTTGAGTAGAAAAAGAAAGTTTCCATCTTTTTAAAGAAAGAGGGGTTGTATGGGGCATTGGGAAACTTACTGTCTATCATAGCTATCAGTTGATTTGCCAGGACTCTGTGGGTACACGATTTGCTTTGTATTATTACCCAAATACAAAGAAGCAAGGGAATCAATCATTTGTCTTGAACCATCATGTTTACTTGGCCAGAGGTCACTGCCTTGCTGAATGAACATTTTTACTGAAGATATACAAAGCAGATTTAAACCGTGTGGCAAATAATATTTGAAGCATGAAAACCCTGTTAATGACTTTGAATGAAAGTCACAAAAGAATGAAACAAAGGCATTATTGCATTCAGGGCTGTGTTCCTCATCTCACCTTATCCAACAAGAAATCTTTAATTGATACCTAAAGAGCATTCATCTCTATTGACTAAGTTGTTCTCACTGGCCGCATGGAAAACCTAACAGTACCACACACATCTGTGTAGAAATGTGTAATGTATAGTATCCCCTAGCCATCTAGGGAGTAGACAGAAACTTTTTTGATGCCTTTTTCTTAGTGCTATTGTCTGCCCTTTGAAGGATAGCCTATAAATTTAGGAAATTTTCAGAAAAACTCTTATAGCCCAAAACCTCACTCACTGCTTGGAAAAACCATCACCCTACTTGACATACTAAGGGGTATGAGAAAGCAAAGAAATGCATCACTGATACCAGACTTGTCAAGTTTAAAAGGGCAGAAGACGCAGTGAGGTCAGAGCTGGCGATTTTTAGAGCAAGACCAGTCTTGTTAATAAAATGACACTTGACAACTAGACACAATGACAACAAAAACAGAAGAAATCTGAAAGAAAAGATTGATAAACTATTCATTAATGTAAAAATTTTCATTAATGTAAATTTTCTTTCACAAAAGAATGAAAGAAAAATTTACATTAATGGAAAAGTCAAATAGCAAACCACAAAAGAATATTCATGATATTACAAAAAATTAAGTATGCACAGTAAACATACTAAGATATTCACCTCACACCTGTTACAATGGTTATTATCAAAGAGACAAGAAATAATGTATGCTGCCAAGGAGACAGAGAAAAAGGAACCCTTGTACACTATTAGTAGGAATACAAATTTTAGCTCAGTTACATCTTTGAAGAGGGGCTCAGTGGACAGAGACGCAGCTAATACAGTGGCAACTAACCCTTCAGAAATTATAAATACATATAAAAATATGTATATAAATATATAAAATTCACAGTTAAACAGTTTGTTTGCTTGTTTTTAAATTTTATTTATTATTTCCAGAAGGAAAGGAAGGGAGAGAGGCAGAGAGGGAGAGAAACAGAAATATATAGTTGCCTTTTACCTGCCTCCAGCCATGGCCCTGGCTGGAGACCTGGCTTGCAACCTGGTTATGTGCCCTGGCTGGGGAACTGAACCAGAGACCTTTGAATTCACAGGTCAGCGCCTTATCCACTGTGCTACCAGCCCCGGCAGTTAAACAGTTTTTGAAGACATAAAAGGTTAGGTATGTATTTTGGCCAATAGGGCAATATTTTCTCTTAGGACTATGAAGGCCCAGGATCAATAGGTCTGTTATTTATTACCTAGCCTGTGGCTTGTACTCTAGAAGTATAACTTTTAGAGCTGCTCATGTTTTTACCATCAGAATCAGAAACGATATGGAAATGATATTGTGGTAGGCAGGATTTTAAAAGGGTCTCCTCAAGACCTCTGCACCCATATATATATTCAAGCAAACATATTTACACATATTTATAAGGAAATTTTGGAGAGAGAAATGAGAAACTTAGTAATGTTTATCTTTGGGAAGGTAAGAAAATTAGTATGTAGTGATTTTATAATGACAGTTAATGGGGGGAAGTTATGGGATCAAGGGACTGAGCAAAAATGAAAAAGAGCTCATGGACACGGACAACAGTGTGGTAATTGCTGTGGGGAGGAGTGTAGAAGGAGACTGAATGATAATGGGAAAAAAGGCAAGAAAATTTAATTTAAAAATGATGGCTCTAGGGGCCTGGCAGGTGGCATTGTGAATAAGGCACTGGCCTGAGAACCCAAAGGTTGCTAGTTCGATTCCCAGACAGGGCACAAGGTTGCAAGCCAGGTCTCCAGCCAGGTCTGTAGCTGGAGGCAGGTGAAAGGCAACCATACATTGATGTCTCTCTCCCTCTCTGCCTCTCTCCCTTCCCCTCTCTCTAAAAATAATAAAATCTTTTTAAAAAAAGGCTTAAAAAACAAAACCAACAAAGAAAACAAAATAATACCTGCATTAGTTTTCTATTGCTATGTAATGAAGTATCAAAAATTTACTGGCTTAAAAATGATAATCTATTTATTACTCTTATAGTTGTATGGGGCAGAAGTCCAGGTAGACTTGAGTTGTTTGAGCTCAGGGCCGGGGGATCTCAAGGGACCATAAAGCTGAAATCAAAGAGAGGTAGAAAAGCACAAGCAGTTCCCTATGAACCCTCACCTAGTTTTTCTTCTCAGGGTATCATATGGCCAAAATCAAAGGATCAGTTGGGCTGGCCTCTTATCTGGAGATTGGGCAAGAGTCTGCGTCCAAGCTCATACAGGTTGTGGATAGACTGAGATCACCGAGGTTGTTTGTTACAGGACAGAGGTCTGCCTTTCATCTTAGCTGCTAGCCTGAGGCTGTTTCCAGCTTCTGGAGGCTGCCCTCTTCCATCTGCAGGCCCAGAATTGCCACATTCCATCCTTCTCAGGCTCACAGCTCTAACTTCTCCTGCCATTAGCCAGAATAAAAAACCTTTCTTTCATATGCCTGGGCTGGGCCCACTCAAGTTATCTCTGTGTAAGATGTTAGCTCGTGCGGGACTTCAATTACGTCTACAAAATCCCTCTGCCGTAGTACCTAGAGGATGGATACAGGAGTGGGCAACAGTAGGTTTGCAGTTGTGGGTACATGAAAGAGTGTACTCTTGCATCATTGTTTATTAATTATCATATTATTTGTATTTCAACTGTAAACCTACTGTTGCCCACACCTGTATTATATGAGAGGAGCTGCTTTACCACAGCCTTCCTATTGTTGGATTCTACTGATTTTTAAAAATCTTTGACAATATGCTAGATGAACCATACTATCTCTTTACAGTGTTCACATTTTTTCTTATGATTGCAATGAATCAACACGTCATATACTTTTGTTGCCCGTCTTAATTTTTTCTTGTAACATGCCATTCACATTTCTTGCCCCTTTTTCTCTTGGCTCATTCATCAATTTTCACATTAATTTACGCAAGGTCTTCATACATTAAGGCAATCAGATGTTTGTCATTTAGCAGCAGAAAAAATGTTCACACTTTTGGTTTTGTTTATTACATAGAAATTTTCATTTTAGGAGACACATACTAGTGTTTTCCTTTAGGGCTTCTATATTAAATTTCACGCTTAGGTACTTCCTGGAAATAGAAGCCCAGGATATTCTGTCTTCTTCTTTTTATTTTTTTAAGGTTTTATTTATCATTTTTAGAGAGAGGGGAAGTGAGAGAGGCAGAGAGGGAGAGAGACATTAATGTATGGTTGCCTTTCACTTGTCTCCAGCTATGGACCTAGCTGGAAACCTGGCTGCAACCTCGTTACGTGCCCTGGCTGGGGAATCAAACCAGTGACCTTTGGGTTCGCAGGCCGGCACCTTATCCACAGTGCCACCAGCCAGGGCTATCTTCTTCTTCTTCTTTTTTTAATGGGACTGCCCTGTTCCCTGTTCTTTGAGGAGACCCTGGCTTTCAACAAATACTACTTTGTGGAGATAAGTTCCAAACACTATGCCAGTATTCTTTTCCTCAGAGCACTACTGACACATCTACAGAAATAAATTAAAGTTCTCATCTCTACTGATTCATTGCATGGGTATAAATTCACATGTCAGTCATGAGCAGACTGACTCATGTTACCCCTACCTAAGGCCAATGGAAAGCATAACTTTATTTCTTGGGTCAATAAGCACTGAGAGATGGCAGTGTTTCTCCTGTTTTTCATGGAGACCTTGAGCAACCCCCAGCTGGCCTTCTGTGGATCACACACGTGACAGAGAATGGAGCATAGGAAGGAAGACAGAAGAGGCCTGGTAAGCGAGAAAGAACTTCGCACGATCAAAACATGTAGACTGGTCTTTTACTTAATTTACATTCTCTTCTTTTTATACAGAAATAGGAATCTACCAGACTGCGATAAATGCCATTTCTCACAAAAAGTCTGACAGACTTGTATAGCTTCTGAGTGAATAACAACCTGTTGGCTCGGTTACATAAGGAAAAATTCAGAAACTGAAAGAAAGGCTCCTTCCTCTCTGCCCACTCCTGATTCAATAATAAAATTCTATTTGAAGGGAAAAGAATTCAAGCTAAGTCCATATAGAGAAAAGAAAAATAATTAAAAGGATCATTGAAGTCTTAACCCCATTTTCTATAATCTTAATATGAGAACTGAAGAAAATCACAGTAATAAAAGACTGAACAAAAGACACATAAAATGTCATGCAATTACAATAGAATACTATCATGAGGAGAATGGTTAATTTTTTAATCACTATTGAATCAGATGTAACAAACAGAATCCATCATTCAGACACTGTGCTGAAGAAAGGTAAAGATGAAAAAAAAAAAAAAAGAATTCCAGCCCCTAGTAAGGTATGTGGCCTTGCTGAAACCTTGTCAACTTTTCCTGTTTTGACAATGATGTAATATAAGTGTCCAAAGTATAAATGGTAACAATGTAAACAGTTACGTACTCATCATGCAGCTTTGGAAATACAGTATTACCAACTGCTTATCCCTCTCCCCAATTATATAACCCTCATAATTCTCAGTACTATCACGAAACTGGTGTTTAAAATTATCATGTTTTTTTTTTATACTCTTACTACAAACATATTTATGTGCACATGTATGTGTGTATCCCTAAATAAAATCTTCTTTGTAGCATCATGCTAACCTTATACAAATGGTTCATATAATGTTCTTTTATAATTTGCTTTTGTCATCAATACAATCTTTGAGTTAAACTCATGTAGATATGTGCCGGGCTACTTCATTTTCTTCTATGGGCACAGTGCTCTGGGGAGGACTGGGCTATACTTCATTTATCAATTTTCTAATTAATAAACATTTAGGTTGCTTCACATGTGTAGCTATTACATATAATAATACTGTCATGAACAGTCTAGAGCATGTCTTCTCTTGTATTTGTGCACAGTTTCTGTAAAGTTTTGCCTAGGAGTAGCATTTCTGGGCTTTAGTGGTCTTGCTACGGTATCATAATTTCATCAACTTATCTTTGACCTTTTAAATTTTACCATCTTTTATTTATTACTATGAATAAAAATAAAATTGTATTCTAATGGGGCAACCACTTCTGTTTCTCTCTTCTCCCCAAACATATTACAGATAATGTCCACCCTCAAGTTGAGAGCCAATACCTCTCCCCTCCAGCAGAAGGAGTTCTGATGAAGAATCACAGCCCTACTTCCAAATATGAAATCAGTATAATAGAGGAAGAGCTTAATAGCTCATCCCTTCAACCCATCATTCTTCATAATCCCAAAGACACCTTCCTAAAACACTGGTCTTCAAAATTCTTAAAGGGTATTCAAAGTCAAAATTCCTTCCACTCTCTAACTTCCATTTCTTTTTCCACCTTTATGTTCTCTTTCAAGCAAGCATACACCTCTCACATTCTAGCTACCCACTGTGAATACCCCTTCTGTCACCCCATTTCCACCTGTAAATGCCTTGCTCATCTTTCAACATCTTGAGCAAGTATCTCCTCCAAACTCTCTCAGACTTTCCCAATTGGAATTAACCCTCTTCTTTGCACCATCTTGGTTGAACTTTTAAAAAATATACATACACATACATACAACGTACAAAGCAATCTTCACTGCAATTTTTTAATAGTGTTCTATCTTCCTTATAATTAGTGCTTGAGCCCAAGAGTCTTTTGAATCCTTATTGGCCACACAATGGTTATGGATGAAATACATAATTATTGTATATCTACCCTAACAGGTAAAACTTCAAATAAACATGTACATACATACAAGAGAAGACACATTCTAGACTGCTCATAGCATTGTTTGTAATATCTAATATAAATGGGATAAGCTCAATTTTAAGGAGGAAAAATACTGACTATTAATAATAGAGTATAGGACATGCAACCCCAAACTACAATCCATCATCCTGGTATAGTCAATATTTTGAGCTGAAGGAATGTGGGAAATAGTATGTGCACTTGCTGCCTGTCCTCAAGAGGGGTCCCCAAAATCTAAAAGTGAAAGGTACTCTCTCCCTGTGCCTGGGGTGAAGAAACATCCTTATCTCTAAAAATAAGGGGCACCAAAAATGAGAACAATAGACCCTGCTAAGCTTACCCCAGGTTGCCACACACATACAATTAGCCTACCTTTGCCCCATCACACAGTTTCAATCTTTATTAAAAAACACTCAGGTTTAACCATTTTGACTCTTCACTTCTTATGAAGGCTCCCCTGTCCCATAAAACTTACAAGGTAAGTTTCTAGGCTTTCCCATTGGAAAACTTAGAAGAGTAGAAGAAAAAGGTATTTTCCCCCTCATAGTTCTTAATACTAATCCTCTTCATGTGAACCAACATACCTGCACTTCCCCAAAATAATCCTAGCATGCTAACATGTCTGTCATCATTAACGTATTTAGAAATTGGAAAGAAACAATTGAGAAAGGGCCCCATGTTAAAAACCAAAACCAAAAACACCGAAACACCAAAAGAAGATGAGGTTTGGGCCAACATCAGAAAGAACAACTTAATGATAAACCAACAGGAAAACCAAGCTACCAATATGTGAAGACACCTGAATTTCAAAATGCCTGAATTATTTGGAAAAATCAGCAAAAAGAAGTAAAACAAAACTCAAGGAAAGAGAACTGATTACCTGCATGAGCTGAGAGAGGTGAGTGTGGGCGAGGTAATGCTGGTGACTGCCCATTGCCTATTAAGCTTTTCCGGTTGCTTGTCCGGCAACTGTCAGAAGGAAAGGGAAAACAAAGTTTTAACATGAGAATATAGCATAAAAATTAATAATAAGAACAAGAACAACAACAACAAGGAGAATATGAATTCAAGCATATTCAACATCAGCACAGACTGGCGTTCATACTATTACCAAATTTTTCCAAGTTGATAAGCACTTACTAATATTTGAGAGGTGGCTGCCTCTTGAATATTAGAAAATATAAAGCATTCATACAGTATAACATCAATATTCCTCACCCCCCATGAAGCTATAACCAAATGCCTTCCTTCAGGTTCTTGCTGCAAACGTGACATGTCATACATGCAAGTGATAAATTAAAGATTCAAATCAGCACACCACAGGTAGCATCTTTGTTGACATGAAATTTCTGATACAAAATTACATGCAATGAAGCGCAATGACATTAATCTTACAATGATGCACTAATTAAAAATCTAATTATTTCAACAAATTTCATATGTGTGCCTTTTGTCAATAGAACAGCCAAAACCTATGATAAATGTATTTCACCACTCATTCATTTTTCATCTTGTACACTGCATTCAAATTCCTTCGTAAGGTAACTATCTTGGAAACATAAAAACAGATTCCGGTTTGTATGAAAATAACAGTGAAAGCCTTTTTTTCCCCACAGGCACCCTACCTACTGTTTTTATCCTGGGACTCAGTGAGTAGAAATAAGTTGCTACATATGCGTACAGGGCAATTATTTTTTCCTATTTCTGCTGGTAGAAAGTTATAAAATGGCTAATTTTATTCCAAAGTAACTTCCATAAGCCTCAAAGAATAAAACAACTGCAAAACTGGTTGATGGTGAAGTGGATGTCACTTTGTTTTGCTTTTCTTCGATAAAGGTTGGAACTTCACTCTCTGTGATTAGCAAAGACATTAGAAAAGCATCATAAAAACCAGCAGGTCACCACCCTGAATTCACTGATAATAAGGTTCAGGGTACTCGGATTCCATTCTCCTACACAGGCCTGCGTTCCACCACTATTGAAGGTTCACTGTAATGTCTTCTTAATTCAGAATATACCTCTGTTAGAGGAATTAAATTCCTCTTGAAACAGGAATTTTACCTGACTTCTAAATTAGACTTGGTGGATTTATCTGAGAGTTCGTACAAAATATTTGAAAGGAACGATTCTAGATATGCATATATTTAACCAACCTGATTTTTTTCATCAATATCGACTTGAAAACCAATCCTCCTTCTTAGATGTCTGTTGTGTATCACTATTTTGTCAACATTCCCATATTTATAATTTCTTAAGGTCAGGCTGCATTCTTGCTGACTGTAATCAACATTCCCTAGCATTATCTAGGAGTATAATTAATGTTTACTCAGGCTTAAAGAAGCTGTAGAATAAGAATAGACCCTTGATACTTAATTATGAAGGTGGGTTGTGGTATTATCAACTCATCTATCAAAATTTGTGTTAAATTCTTAATTATTAAATCAGTGTGATTGTTTTAAAAATAAACTGTGTAATATATTTAGTGTTAATTCAAATTAATGTCTCCTTTCATTTCAGTACAGATATTTTGAGTATGTCAATTTGCTGGTGTTAACAAAAGAAGTTTTAAAATGACAGATTTATACCCTGGAAGTCACAGCAAAGTCATTTGTTAAATTGAGGAAATTAAATGAAACAAGCGCTGTCAAAAACATGGTTATTTATATTATTTTTGTATCTCATATTTGTTCATCATTTATGAAGATTTTCTCTTGATCACTTATTGTTTTTATATTAAAATCAAATAAAAATGTAAATAAGTAGAAATAGTGACCTGATGAATATCTTAAACAGGGATATCAGTAAAATATGTTGACTTACTTAAACCTAAAATTTAGAAAATATTTCATAAAGAAAACTTTAAAAATTGGATCTCATTAGATATAGAATGACTAGTATACTACCATAACAAGCAAAATAAATAGATAACTTAGATTTATAACAAAAAAAAAAACCCACACACATGTGTACAGAAAATATATCTCCACAGTCATAAAGTAGGATTGTGACCTCACAAATGAATGTGTACGTTGCTCACATCCTTAAGAATAAAGGGGCATTTTATACTGTACTTAACCTCCAAATACTAGAGCTTGACATGTACCATAAATACTTTTAAACCCTGGGGCCCTACTGAGATATTCTATAGATAACTTTCCAAAGTTGAAGGGAAGAAGTGGTTACTTAATTTTAGTATTACCTGTGTCTGATATCTCTAAGAGTCGCCTAATCTTATTGCTCTAGGTACCTGATATTCCCAATAAATGAACAGAAATCTGCATTTAATCCCATGTTAAGGAAACTCCAGGTAGACAGGGCCTATGAATCTTTACTACCTCGACTGCCTCAGCACCTGGCATTGCCCACATTAAAGATGATACTGGTGCAAAATGCTGAGCTGACCCCTGCTGTCATTATTTATTCATCCAGGCCCCATGCTCTTTTCTGCTGATGAAAGGAAAAGCTTATGGCATTCAAATGTGAAGCAGCTCCTCAGGTCCTCCTGACGACACCATACTCACCTGACCCATAAGATGATCAAGTAGGAATAAGGCCATTTGGGCGAAATCAAGGTCCCGTCCCTTTCACCAGCATGACTAAGTAAATTCAACTTTGCTTTCTCTCAGGCAGCGTCTCCCAGCCATTCCCCCCGCAAATGTTGCCCTATCGGGTAAAACAGAAGCATCGCTTCTACTGTAGCAGAAGTCTCTTCACTTTTAAAAACTTTATCCCCTCGTAAGCATTTGAGGTTGGAAGATTTTTCTTTAGTTCCAGCCTCAGGAACAAAGGTATGCAATTCCCAATTGAAACAGAAAGACAGTTATGAATTCAAGTTTCATCTCAAGTTTGCCCCCGGTGGCATCCTTTCTGCTTCACTCTTTAAGGAGAAATGGAAGCCATTCACCTGCCAAACATAGGAGAACCACTTCCCACAAAACACTGCCTCCTATTCCTCAGTTCTCCTCTCACAACAACACATGAGGACCGCTGCTCTACCTGTAGATTTCAGGCTCGGTTTGTTCTTTCCATTGGGAAGGTGGCACAGTGGTGGCACAGTTAGATTCTTTACTTGCAAAACCTAATTTAGTCAGAGAAGATGGCCGTGTACACCTTGAGACACAGGCAGAGTGGTCTGCACACCAACTCGGGCTGATGGCACCAGTAAGCATCTGTTTCTGTGCCATTTCTATTTGATCCTCCCTGGGAAGATCCCCCCACAAGCAAAACACACGACACACACAATACAATAAACACTGTGGACCATGGATCTGAGAAGAATGAGAAGATGGAAAGACAATGGCAGTAGTTTTGGGTGAGCAGGCCTGGTGGCCCCTGCGGGCTGGGAGGCAAGGCAGGCAGAGACCAACGTTCCAATTAAGAATGCCACAGCAGGACGGGCAAGGGCACAGGCATGGGCACCCGAGTGGAAATGCTTAGGGTGACACAAGGCCACCAGAAGGAAGTGCTTTATTTTTCCACATGGTTTTTTGTCTCAGGCAGGTGAGGTGGGGATTGAAGAGGGCACTGCTCCTACTCGTTCGGCTCACTATTTCCATTCACCAAAGCAGTTGCACAATCTCCTAACCACCACCAAAAGTACCTTCCCTTTCCTAGGAGGATAAAGAGGTGGCTCACGTATTTCATCATCTAAATCAGATCTCAAGTCTGACTCAGCATGAAGGACAAAGGAATATGGCGGCTAAACTGAGGAAGGGAGGGAAATGTACTTTTTGGTTCAAAGCACCCACGTTCTGCTTCTGCCTAGGCGGTCTTCACGCTCAGGGTTCTATGGGAAGGGCCTGCCTGGACCTGTGAACGTTTCACATCTGCCTCTTGTCACTTCTCACCTGGCAGAAAACCTGCTAATTATTCCCAACCAGGGTTTTAAAAGCCACGAGGCCCACCAGGCTGCAGCCTTTAGCAACTGTTCTGAGTAGCTGAAATCCAGCTTAATTTTAAATTACATTCATTTTGAGACATGAATACCAATCATGTCTGATCATGGCAAGACAGGCCGAGGAGGGGAAACCCCAACAGGCAGTAATTTCTAGCATCCATGGCTGACTTGAAAGGTCAACACTCATTATGAAATTTGACTGACCGAGATTGAGGGGCAGTGAGCATAGCGTGAACTGCATAAGAAGAGCTCCAGTAATTCTCAAAAGCCTAGGCTATCATTTATTAATTCATCTTGATGAAAAATTTGATAAATTTGCACAGGAGACCAATTATAGACCAAAGCTTTCCTGGCTATGAACATCTGCTAACTATTTCCTCATACCTTAATAGAATCTGAACATTTGGATATTCCTTAAACAAAGAGGAAGGCTGAAGTGGGAAAAAAGGGGGCCAGAAGACCAGACGCCAGAAATGATCAAGCCAATGTGGTATTGCTGAGTCCATGTTACGGTCCTGACAGGCTTCTGATTCCTTATCTTTATAATAAAGGGGTAGGGCCAGGTGAGAGAAACTGTTATAAACTTATATATATTCTTTGCTCAATGAAAATTTAAAAATACAGACAAATAATCCAATACTTATACCACCACCTGGAATGAACAATTGTATCATTTTGTCATACATATGCTAGAGATAGGAAGAAATATACCTTCTGACATCCAAATCAGTTTTCCACTCCCCTGCTAGGCAACTACTAAAGGAACTGTTATGGCTTGTAGCTTTACCATCCATTTCTGGTACTTTAAGAAGATACATGTATATCCATGAACAACATCTGTGTACGTGTTCACATATGTACTAATAGCATCACACATCAGGATCAACTGGCAAAAGAGAGGAATGGCTTTTCTGCTGGTGGCTCATTAGGCTATATAGTAAACATCCTGAGAGGATGATCAAGTCTGTAAGGCGTAGAAGTTAAATTGTAAAAAACCAGTAGTAATGCAAATGATTCTTGTCCATAATAATGTAAGTTAACTCTGTATGGTACAGATATGATTGCTATCCACTCCATGGAAAGACAACCCCAAACATTTAATATCATTGTACCATAAGATAGATATGAATCAGGTTTGCATCTACTAGCAAATTCAGTTCATATTCCTTATTGAAAACTGTGTATATATATATATATATATATATATATATATATATACACACGCACTCCTGGAAACTTATTAACTTTCCTTTAAACTTTTTCAATCCTCACCAGAGGGCAATTTTTCATTGCTTTTCAAGAAAGAGGAAGGGACAGAAACATCTATGCAATAGAGAAGCCTCCTGCCTCCTACATGTGCTTGGACCAGCCACCTGATCCAACCCAGGTATGTGTCCTGACCAGGAGCTGAACCTGAAATCTTTTGGTAATGGGACGATGCTCTAACTGACTGATCCACATAGGCCAGGAATTTTCTGTTTCCTCATCTGACAACATGCTCATTGATTTTAGAGTAGGGAAGGGAGGGAGAATGAGAGGGAGAGAAACAGTAATCAGTTGCCTTTTGCACATGCCCCTAGCGAGGACTAGACCCAAAATCAAGGCATATGCCCAAACCAGGAATCAAACTCTCAAGACCTTTCAGTTCATGGGGCAACACCCAACTGAGTTACACTGACCAGGACTCCTTTGAACTGTTTTTATTATGTTACCATTACTCTCATTAATGAATAACTTAAAATCTTTGACACAGGTTCATTTTTTACTTCTATGACAGCCATGCTTTTGGCTTTTATATAAATTATAAAAATACACACTACATATTATAGATAGTCTGTAACTTACTATTTTTCACTCAATGTTTTATGTTTTTGATTAAATTCATTGGGTAACATTAGTTAATAGGATCCCACAGCTTTCAAGTGTACATACATTTCTATGATACATGATCTCTAAATTGCATTGTGTGCCTACCACCTAAAGCTAAATTTAACTAAGGAAAGATAAAAATGGGTTTAATTCATTCCTTTTTTAGATTATTTATTTGAAATAAATTTTAGGATTTTAAATGTACAATAAATTGTATATATCATGGACATTTCTTTTTCCTTTATTGCAACGTGAAATATCTAGGCCTCTGTACATTTGCAACTGTGATAGCAAAAGCCTGGAAAAATATCTCCAAGGCTGTATTTGAAAGGAAAAAAACCAAAAAACAAACAAACAAAAAACCCCAGATCATCCTTAAAATCTGTTTTGAAACTTCCTCTCTTAAATCCTACTTATTCCTTCAGAGGCTACCTTGCCCCTAACTCCATTTTTGCCTTCATACTATTTTCTCCTAGAAATAATTTTTGCCTTTCTATGTAAATCCATCTACTCTTTCTCTGGACTTCTTCAAATCCACAGCACTGCCCCTTTCCCTGAACAGCACAAAGCCACAGAGAACAGCACGTTAGTATTTCTGTCCCTGGGGCATACATACTTAAGGCAATGCCAATGTGTTCTCTGTGGCCCATGAAATCAAGGCTCCATCCAGGCTTTCATGAACCCATTCAACAAATTACTTTTCGAGTCCCTAATAACATGGTAGGTTCTAAACACACCCAATCCTTGCTGCCCTTCAAGGAACTTACATTCTAGAGAAGGAGGCAGATCATAAACAATAAATTAGTACAATTTATAGTACAGCAGATGGTGATGACATTTAAAACATGAGAGATGGCAATGGAGAAAAATGATGCAGAAGGGAGGACAGGGAGTGCACGTGTGAGAATCACAATTTTAATCAGGTGGTCAGGAAAGGCCTCCCTGGGGAGGTGATATGGGAATAAGGCCAGAAGGATGAGGGAGTGAGCACCCGGTCAGAGGCAGGCCCTGAGGTGACAGTGCCCCAGGAACCGGTGTGGCGGATTTAAGGGAACCTGAAGCAAGCAGCACACTGGACAGCAAACCAGGGACAGGCCACAGATCTCAGCAGCTTGCAGGATGAATTTTTCGTCTAGTGTGAAGAAGGGACACCTCTGGAAGGCTCTGAACATAATCTGACTTTTGTTTTAAGAGAACCTTTCTGGCTGCTACATTAAAATAAGCAAAGAAGGATGAGAGGAGATGAAGATGCAGAGCTGATGTGCATTTTTAACCTTAGTCATCAAATGTACGTCCACTTTAAAATAAAGTGTTTTATTTTAAAATTATTTCATGCCAAAAAAAACTGCCCCCAAATTCAAGGCAAGCATGATTCCAGTCCACGCTCCTTGATACAACCTCCAAAAACCTGGAGAAACAGCAGTGCTGCCGGCTTCTGTGCTGACTACCAAGCCTAAGTGCTTCTGACCTTTGCATGTTTGCATTAATGTAATGACCTAGTTCCCAGTTACCAGGGGTATGTAACTATGAGCACTTATTATTGATATTATTGGCTTGACACTTGAACTTAACTTTCCCATTAATAAAAAATCTCCTTATTGGAGGTACTGATTATAATGGAAATGAA
Organism: Noctilio leporinus; assembly: GCA_004026585.1. Lineage (NCBI taxonomy): Eukaryota > Metazoa > Chordata > Mammalia > Chiroptera > Noctilionidae > Noctilio > Noctilio leporinus. Next base: position 220,298 of record PVIW01002173.1, read on the forward strand.
TGGTTGCTCATACGATTTTTAGGATTGTCTTCACAAAGAGAGAGATGGCTGAACACACAGTTAACAGCAAGATACTCTTCAATGGAACAAATATTTATGGAATGTCAATTCCTATATACAAAATATTATGGGAGATGAGAACATGAAGAAAAATTCTCAATAAAAGAAGAGATAAGGCTGATTCCTAGATAACTGGATCACAGGTAAGGTAGAATCTGAAAGAGGCACAAAAACTGATTGCCATCTAAAGTGTGAGAAAAAATCCCATTCAGCTTTAAAACAAATTTTTATAAATAATAAATACTATAGCTTCATAGTATATACTATGCTTGGTAAATTGTCCTTTCATTTCATAGATCTTCCCTAATAAGGCCTTAAATTCAATGATCAGACACACACACACCATTTTTAAAAGCTGATTTCTCCTTAAATTATTCCATTTGGTTGCTATCTCAAAGTGAGCTATCCTAACAGAGTTATTTCCATGTGGCTGATATGTGAGCTCTGATGTCAAATGTCAGCATGTGACTGACATTCACAGTGCTCCTGGTAGGCAGGGCATCCAGCCCATGGTCACCCATTCATTCAGTAAACATAATAAAAAATTCCACAGGAATATTACAATCTAGAAGGGGGAATAGATGCCTAGGGGGCAAAGATTATATGACAGTGACTTTCTGGATACCCAGAAAATAAAAATCATTTGCATAGTCAGTAAATATTTTTAAATGACAAACTAAATATGGTTCCTGCCTCCAAGAAGTTTATCATTTAATTTGGAGGACAAACAGTCTAATTTACAAGACTAAACTAATTCTAGATGGTATCATTGCAATATAGTTTAAACCTATTAGATTGATCAAGGCCAGATAAAAATTGAGAAACACAACACGTTGACAGGGTTGCGTTGCTGAGTGTATGGTTTCAAACACCTTACTGGGAAAATCTACATACATGTCATTCTGAATAAATTACCGTGAGATAATCTCCTACTTTTATTGCTTTCATGAGATGGTCAACAGCTTTATACAGCTGGATCAGAAGATTTCCTTACATCCAAATCTTACTGGACATACATAACATCTGGGCATATAATATTGTTTTACCAATTCTACCAGGCTTTCCTGTACAGAAATTAAACCTCAGCTTAATTTTCTATACCCAAACATTTGAGTTTGTGGCTATATTTTAGATTAGGAAGGTAATTTCACTATATAGCTAACCATTACCCATCAAAATCAAAGGCTCTGTTCCTTTTCTCTGGTTCAGAGAAATCTGGAGCTGCTCCTTACTGACCCACAAAAGGGAGCGGGGTTACCTCCATAACCACCAGATCTCCTTTTATGACATTCGCCAGAAATTTATGTCAGGCTCAGAACGAACAGCATGACTATACACCCTTCCAGCTCTAAAGAGTTCTGACTTCGCAGCGATTTGGCATCACACTTTGCCCACCAGGGCACTGCTGCCCTTTGCCATGCGCCTCCGCAGTCGGAACACAAACAGACACACACACACACACAAAGCCAACATCGGAACTTCACTTTGTTCTTTTCTGGGAGAAAAAGTCATGGGCACAAAGCCAGTATCTTTCTGTTCAGTATGTTTTGTTGCTAGCTGCGCCTAATTCAGTATCTTGCAAAATGACATTCTGTTAATGACATGACTGTCAAAGCTGTGATAATAGGCAGAAGTAGAAGAAAATGTTTCCTAAGGGAAGAAACAACAAGAAAACTGCCAAATGGATATTAAAATTAGTTGTGCGTTCATCCCACACTGAAGCACTCAGGCCCTAGCCCCCTGCCCCACCACCCCCACTATTTATTTCCAACAGGAAAGGAATGTAGCCCACTGAGCACAGAGAACAGCCCACCTTGGTGAAAAACACAGGGGGAAAAAAGGAGATCTAAGGAATGTTTCTCCTTAATTAACTTGACAGATGTCTTTTGTTTCCTCATTTGCACCCACTGATGTTTTCTTAGTTGGTCTCTCATTTTGCAAAGATGAAATTGGCAATTTCATCCAATTTCATCTTTGCAAAACAATTCTGTTGCTAAAGACAGTTGGACTGGAGGGATACCAGAAGATGCTGGCCTTGAAGTTGCTCAGCATTCAGCCTGGGTAATGAATGTGCCTTGCTGTTGCCATTTGTGAGCTGACTAGCGAAATTTTAGCTCTGGAAGACCATATAGTGACTGCTAAGGCTGCGCCACCAATGAGCGCAGACAGGGCCAAGGAGAGGAGGCTGTGTGGCTCCCACAACCTGGGCTTGTTCAAAGTTAGAAATCCACATTAGATAGAGACAGCTCTAAATACTTCTTATATATGTATGTAATAACTCACTTCCACAAACGAAGAGATAGTTCTGTTTTGGATTTCACAAATTGGCTATTTCTTAGGGAAGTCAATTATGAAACACCATTGGTAGATCTGATTTCAAATTCTAGCTCCCTTAAGCCTCAATTTACTGCTCTGTATAATGGGAATAAGCCCATAAGCTGCCTCAGAGGGCTATTGAAAAATTAAACGAGATAAAGAAGATAAAGAAACTATCATAGTGCCTGGCATATAGCAAGTACTTCAAAATATTAGCTGTTAACATAAAACATTTGGTCTCTTTTGCATATCTTCTTTCATGCATATATATGTTTTCATTCTTGGACTGTTACACTAAAGCTCTCTCTCCAGGATCCTGGAACAAGAAGGATAAGACTGCCCATAGAATTAACTTCCAAAATCAATTCAATGAATTATGCAAAAACTAAAGAAACGAATTCTAAGGCTGCAAGGCTTAAGAGTAAATGTAAATATTAATATTCAGTAAAGTTACAGAAAGACTTGAACAGTAAGAAGGACGATTGGTTGGCTTTAGAAACACAGAAAGACAAAAGCTGCAGAACCACAAGTTCAGGTGCCCAAACACGCACTGGCCAAGGGCTTCAAACCGGCAACGTGCAGGGGGAGGGACGTGCAAGGACTGCACCCACCAAACTGCAGTGTTTCAAAGCCACGCGTGTAGGTCCTCCTGCGCCCGACGCTGTTAAGCACTTAAGCCATGGAGCACACCTTTCCCTGGCACCGTACTCCCCAAGCAACCCCTCACCAGTTTCATGGAGGGTTCTGCCCAAATGTGAGTAACAAGAACAGCAGTAATAACTGCTAACTTTGACCGAGGGTTTAACGCATGCCAAGCAAAGGTTTACTCTTCATGACAACCCTAGGAGGTAGGATTTCTTTTTCTTCTGCATCTCATAGATGTGAAACTGAAGAACCGAGAAGTTCAGAAACTTATTTGAAATCACCTATCTCGGAAGAGGTCGCATTGTAATCCATATTTAGGCAGTCTGCCTTCATTCAGAGGCGGTGCTTTTAACCATCTTGTTAAAATGTCTAGAGGCAGAGAATAAGAACTTGAAGGGGCCTACCGCTAATAATAACTGTATTTCCCATTACAAGTTAACCTCAGCATTCTGGTCCTACACACAAATTGGTGAGCGTGGTAACTTTGAGCCCACGCCTAAGACATGGAGCTGCTCTGGCGGTATTAGATTTAGAAGCCTGTGGCCCAATGGTCAGGAACAGGAGGTGGCGCAAGCTATAAACCTTCACACCAGATGATGAGGTTTTCCCAGAGGCAGCATGCCTGACCCAGGTGGACAGCCACCGCAATGTCCCCAATGGGGCATGCTTTTTATTCTGGAATACACTTGCATACACAGTTTTTAGGCTCGCAGTAGACAGACAGGTGAGACATCACGATGTAGACATTCCCTCCTACACAGAGTGCTTGCCAGGGTCCAGAGGCAGATAACCCAACAACACATGGATTCTCTGCGGCAAGTGGCTCGTCTTCCTTATCCCTGCCCAAACCAGCTGGTCTAGTCAGACGCAACTAGGGAAGAGGGTTGTGTTTAAGTACGTGAATCAGATGTTTTCGTTCCTCTGCTTCTGAATAGACTTCAAAATTAAATCCAAATTTCTGGGTCATGCCTCCTTTAAATGTGGCTTTATTTATTTACTTTTTTCTTCTCTGTTTCTGGACATTTGACTCTAAGTTATATAGAACATAGGAATCAAATTTGTGGCATGAAGTACCTTTGTATGCACCAGGTTTGGAGAAAAGGATTAAGGGCCTACAGTGTAAAATGCGTTAGGAAGTGAACTGCCCAAAGGAAAATCTAAAGCATATATAAAGTATACTGACTCTATTATTCAGACAAAATTTTTTTAATTTTTAAAATTTATTTATTTTTAGAGAGAGGGGAAAGGAGGGTGAAAGAGTGGGAGAGAAATGTGCGGTTGCCTCTCACACACCCCAATTGGGGACTTGGCCCACAACCCAGGCATGAGCTCTGACTAGGAATCGAACTAGTGACTCCTTGGTTTGCAGGCTGGATGCTCTATCCACTGAGCCACACCAGCCAGGGTGAGATAAGTTTTTTTTTTTTTTCAGTTGAAGTATTTACATATGATACATCTCAACTTAAAACAACCTGGACATTATAAAATCTGTAACTTCTATAAATGAGGGACCCCCCAGATCTTGGCTCCTTCTGTTGCACCTTATTCTTCCAAGATGTCGTCATTTCTTTAGTCTGGCATCTTCCCCCATTTTTGCTCCTCAAAGATCTTTCAGATTTAGTGAACACATATAAGAATGCATCTGTGTGTAAAAAAAAAAAAGTGCCACTAAATTGTGTGAATTACATTAAAACTATGGCAGGAGTTCAGACAAGTCAGAATGCCAAGTCAGAGTAAGAGTCAGTTACTAAGGAAGTGTGTAATGCTGGCTTCACTCCCTTCAAATCACTGGCCTGCGTCTTATGGGCCCAGCCTTGCGTTTAAAGAGGTGACCTCATTTGTTCACAGCCTGGGCTTTGGCCCTTATTAGTAAGTACCTTGAGCTCCAGACCAGCACACCAACTCCTCCTCTACCCTGTTCACCAGGCAGCCAACCTAAACCCATCTGAACAGTGACTCAGAGAGTTCCTGTTCATTGTGTTCCTGGATTCCTGTTTATTCAAGTTATGGAATCCCTGACCTTCACAGGAAAGCATTTCTCAGTAGAAATTCAATGGTATAGAGAGATGGCACCCTGCTGTGTAAAATTTCCGTATTAAAAAGGATTTTGAGTAACTCACCCACAGGAAATTAAATTGCATATCAAGACTAAAATTAGGATACTTCAACTTGATGAAAACAAATCATTGATACTGGGAAAGAAATGAATATGAAATTGGCCACTGACTATTTTTGCTTATTATTTTTTAAACAGGCCCTAAATCCTATTCAAAGATCAAAATGCATAAGAAGATAACAACGCAGCTCAGTGATCTTGTAAACAAAATCTGTCAATAGCCACCATATGAGTCATTCCTGGGGCTTTGTGGTCACATAATGTTTACATTCATATTATAATAACAAAACTGTAGGGCTCACAGATATAACAAAGAGGGCTTTCTGCCTGGGTCTTCAGGTATTAGCTGCTATGACTATTACAGTAGCCCATAAAGTTTCTGAACTCACAAAATTACATGGCAAGAGCAAAATGACCTTGTACTATTAATTCATCTGCCTCATGGACAGTAATAAAAAATTTGATGCAGCCCTGGCTGGTAGCACAGTGGATAAGGCGCCGGTCTGCGAACCCAAAGGTCGCAGGTTTGATTCCCCAGTCAGGGCACATAACCAGGTTGCAAGCCAGGTCTCCAGTCAGGTCTGTGGCTGGAGGCAGGTGAAAGGCAACCATACATTGATGTCTCTCTCCCTCTCTGCCTCTCTCCCTTCCCCTCTTTCTAAAAATAATGAAATAAAATATTTAAAAAAAAAAATTGGATGCGATGTTCTTCAGATGACAAAAAATTATTTTACTTAAAAGAATCACACACTTGTTTTGCATCTGAGTCATTTATTTTAAAATACTTTTTAAAGAAGCAGATGCATTGGTAATCAACAGGTCATGTCACTTTTGTACAAATTGGGAACTAACACCTAGTGATAAGCAGTTTTATAAGAAAAGGTATCTTCACCAAAACAACCATCAACTTGGTTTTCTTGTTTCAACTCAACATGTGTTTCTATGTGCAGTTTTATTACTCCATCAAAAATCCCCAACCTTTTTAAAACAGTGTCTCTGCCCCAGGCAGAAGGAAAAAGGGTATAGGGCCTACGAGATGTGCTTATCAGGAAATCTGGGAGGGAGACATTTCCCTGAGTTTTTAAATAGTTTCATTGTTTAGTTAGAGGACATTGTGTATTTGAGGAGACAAAAAAAAAAAAAAGTAGCCCTGTCTTCCCAAGACAACCCAAATTTCCCAAGGTTTGACAGAAATTAGGCAGTCATGTTTTTTTTAATGACTAAAGACCAAAATAAAATAAAATGAAATAGACCAACATGTAATCATCTAAATTAGAAATGCACCTGTGAAAGAAAGGTTTCATATCCGGGTAGGCAAATTGTTACTATCTTAGTCAGATTAAGGTATTTTCTCAACTAAGTACTATAAAATAAAGATACTATTGCAGGGAAGAAAAAAAATGTTCTCATTGAGAAATAGGTAATGAAGAATCAGGGGTTGGGAAAAGTCCCAGGAAGGTTATTTAATGTGTCTATATTATTTAACAAACACATAAATTCCATTTATAAAATAAGTTATTGAATCGTTGCAATATAGCAAATAACCAGTAAAACCAATAATTAATTTTTGTGGCCTAGTTAAAAAAAAATACTGGCAACAAGTCTGGCCCCATTTTTGGTTCGTTCATTAATTATAAATGATAACTCTATCCCCAACCTGCTGGCCTCACTCTCACTGCCTTGGTTCAGAGATTATTAGTCATTTTTGAGCTGTTAAAACTTCCTCTTAGAGGAAGAACTTTGATTAGTTTTCTACTTTTTGCAAGATATAATTTTACCACAAGATTAATCTCTAACTCATCTACGAGAAAGAGCTAATCAATTTATAATAGCTCCTCAAATCTTTTAAAAATGTTTTTAAAAAATTGATAAGACTCAGCAATAGAAATAGGGTTGGCAACTTTTCTCAGGCTAACTCATTTTTTTGGCATGCTGGCCTCCAAATGCTTTTTATATACTAAAACAAATACGTGTTAAGAAATATGTGTTTTTACATTATAAATCTATCCCATAGTAAGGACCTGCCCGTGCCTGAGTCATTAGCCTGGAATCAAATGACAAAAAAGTTCAGAACTGAGGGAAGAAAAGGTGGCCCAAAGGGGCACAAAGACTGAGGTGGACAGAGGACTGACTTTCTCCATGAGAACTAAAAAGCTAGAATTTGCAACAAAATGTCTCTTGCTTGCTCATTCATGTTTTTTCCTTTCTTAAAACTACTTCAAATTAACTGCCCCCTCTCTGTGGAAGATTTTTTTTTTTTTTTCCAAACAAGCCAATTTATCCTATCCCTCCATACACACATCCCTTTTTTGAACTGTTTCTGAGATAAGAGAACAAAGGATATTTCTGAACAAATGATCAATCTTGTTCTAAAATTCCTGAATGAAGTAAACAAGCTGCACTATAAGCACAGGACGGGACATTATTCCAAAAATGCTTATAAAAACGGTGAAAGATGTCGAGTCCAAAGCCTGTTAGCAGACAGATTTAAACTACATAGAATGCAAAGAAACTGGACTGGAAGGAGAGGCACATGAATAATAATGGTGATTCCTTCTCTGTGGTGGGAAGATGGGAGCCTGCATGTGGCTGTGGGTGTGCGTGTGCTTTAGTTTTTAAAAAACTTGAATCATGAACCCTATAACCTCTTAATCTGGGAAAATAAGTGTGTGTTTTACAAAGCAAAGCAGATGCCATTTAAAATATGCTAGCCATGATTCCCATGAGGAACAGAGGGAGGCAGAGAGTGACGACACACGTATCCTGTGACAAGATAATTTATTGAGATACTAGTCTGTGGTATTCTTTCTACTGGAAGAGAATGATAAGTTTGTTTTCCTTCCCCCATTCCAAGAAGTCTTTGTGCTCAGAGTCTGGGATCCCCAGCCTGAGAAGGTGAGTGGTGGACTCTGGTTTCAGGAGTGAAAACAGAAGTCAGAAGGCAGCCTGAAGGTGAGCCTCCACCCAGGCCCTTTGCTAAGGACAAAATAGCCAGAGAGACACTCCTGCAGGGAGATGGCAGGGGTGAAACAGAAGATGGAGTGAGTGCTCTTAGCTGGGGTGAGGAATGGAGAGAAGACAGAGGTGTCAGGCTGAGTGACCAGGACCTGTGCCCACACCTTTCCAACGCAGGGCTCCATGAGGTGGCAGCCCTGGAGTGGATATGCATGTGGCTGGGGGGTAAAGGTGAGCAAAACGAGTTAAGAACAGGAGCCAGGCCTACTCTGCAAGTGACCACTCTGGGCATCCAGCTTGGACTACAAACAGCTCGGATAAGCAGGCACAGCGGCTGGTGCCCACATCACCTGGCCGTACCAGAAAGGTACAGCAAGCAGGTGCCGTGCAGCACGGACTATAGCGATGGCGCATAGGTGGATATCTGCCCCCACCTAATCACGTTGTATACGTTAAACATGTACAGCGGTTTTTAATGTCAGCCATGCCTCAATAAAGTTATCTTAAAAAATTTAAAAAGCAGCTAGAGAAAATACAAACAAGATCCCCCTTGCTTGAGAAGTACCAGCGAGCCCTAACTTACTCAGAGAATACCAGCGAGCTGTCTCTCAGGAAATTACAAAAAAATGCCACTTAGTTCTTTCAGCAGAAGCCTATATCCCTCTTCAGAGCCTGATTAAAAACAGAAAACAAAGACAGCACAGAATGTTGACTGCGCAGTTTGCCGATGGAAGCACTCATTTGCACCCCTCTAGGTACAGTCCAATGCCTTCCGGTTGTGTAATCACTGTAGTGCCCATCGAAGCCAGGCCAGGCCTAATTGTGAAAGTTATTAACGACAAGAGGGAGGGGCAGTCAGGCTTTGGCAGGCCAGGTCTACTCAACACAGAGCCAAGCCAAAGGGAATCTGGGCTCCTTGACTTAAAATGCCAGTGAAAGCTGCACAGGAAGCCGTGGAGTTGCAGAGGTCTCACAGTGAGTGTGGGTCATCTCAGTGGCTCACTCTAATCTAGCAGTCCTACTTCTGTGTGTAAATTAACCCCTGAGGGTGCTCACAAACGAAGACTCTCCTTTTAGACTAATCACATCACGTAGGGCGCACTCAGGTACACTGGTAGACCTCACCAGCTACTCAGCAAGCAAAAAGAATTCTACAGACAACATCTTTCCCCAGCACTTATTGTTAAATATATTCACTCCTTTTGGAGCTTTAATTACTGAATGTATATTCGGGTGGTGATTACCATATTGTGTTGGAATATAAAGTATCTCACATTCAATTTGCAGAAACTCAGAGTTGAAGCTGCAGTGCCAATTCTAAATGGGATCATACTGTCACATGTGGGGAAAGCACGAACCTCCCAGTATCGTGGTCAGGGATATGAAATGACCCATGTGTGAGATTTCACAAAGGTCACCTGGTCCTCACTATGGAACCAATACAGAAGACTATACACCAGGAATTCAGCATCTAGGGCAACTGGGGGAGTACTTGTGGTTTTGGGATCATGTGATGGACCTCCACCCACACACCCCTCCACTCCAATGCCCACAAGTATCACTTGGCAGGAACCCTATCCACTTCCTGCCTGAGCCTTTTCCAAAGGCTGTAGAAATGTCATGCTTTGTGGTGACAGAGAGCAGTCAATCACCTTAGGAGTTCATGGCCCAGAAAGGGTATGTTGCTTTTCAACACCATACATAAAGGCAGCTTAGCAGAAAATGTCTGAATAAACTCTGCAGAACAATTCTAAATGCTACAGACAGGTGTGGCTGTGATGAGACTACAACAAAAGATATAAGTCTTTTAAAATTAAGTTGTTTCAAATGAAGAGAATGCACAAAGCCAGATAAGACATTTTATACTTGAGTCACTGGCCAACTGGCTTATGCTCTAATCTCTTGATTGAAATGTGGTCTAGTGTGAAAAGTAAACTGCCACGAAGAGCCTCTTTCATTGAGGACCAAGTAGATAAACAGGGTTATACCTTTAATGAAATGTAATACTGTGTAAAAACCTGTTCTTGGACTACATTGTTTATGTGCATCTCCAGGTGAATGCTGTATGTGGATGTGGATTCACAAAGCCATATTATTTGACTATAACCTAATACTTCCTTTGAAACTTGAACTTAAGTTTGCTTATCACAAAAAGTGGTTGTAAAAGCAGAGATAAAGGTGACAATTGTAATGAGAAAATGAACACAGGCAGGCTGTCTTCCCACAGCAGAGTCAAAGTTAATCAGCGATCATATTGCAAAATCTAGATCATTTTGATGGGACACAATTCCAGGGACACCACACACCATGGCTACAGCATTACAACTATGCTTAACTAGCTCTCAGTTACTTTATAATCCCCAGCTTCGCTTGTGACTTTGTCCAGAAGTTTCTGTGTCTTCGTCAAAAATACTGAACGTATTAAAATATAACCTTTGTCTAGTATGTTGCATATGTTGCAATATACCAGACAAACAAGTTCAGCCTGATCCTAAATTTTTTGTCTAAACATTCTCTCCAAAAGGAGAGGTATCTTTAACAATCTATAAAAAGCCCAAAGAAATTAAGACTCAAATAAAGTAATGCTCACAACTCCATCAGTTAAGAGAGAACAAAATCCTACTCTTAATTTAATGTGAATAGCTGACACATTTTAAAAAATGCTATTAAGTCAGCAAGTTTCTTTCATTTTTTAAAAAAGTGAGTTGTTCACAGTAAGAACTAATTAACTGCCCAGAGAGAGATGGGTTTCAAAGAGAATACTATTCTCTTCATCAAATTCTGGTTTCCAATTTTATATGTCCTCTTTACATTCACAAGGAAGGGTACTCATTTCTAATCTGAAAGTCTGTAAATATGGTCACACTGGAGCAAAAAGCATTTCTACATTATTATGAAATATAAAATAGCTATCCTGCCCTGGCTGGGGGCACAGTAGATAAGGTGCTGGCCTGTGAATCCAAAGGTCACTGGTTCAATTCCCAGTCAGGGCACATCACTGTAGGTTGCAAGTCAGGTCTCCAGCCAGGTCCTTGGCTGGAAGTAGGTGAAAGGTAACCATACATTGATGCTTATCTCCCTTTCTTCCCCCTCCCTGCCCTTCCCCCTGAAAAATAATAAATAAAATCTTTTAAATAAATATATAAATAAAACAGCTATCCTAACTAATGCCAAATCGAAATTTATCTCGTGTAATGCATAAATATGGTTATATAACTTTTAATACTTTGAGGTATACACAACACTGGACATGAAATAAATCTGAGCAACTCTATGTTGTTTACAGTTGCTGCTATACATATGTGTTTGTGTATGTGTACTTAAAAATATAAAATTTATTTTTCCGGAGTGTAGAATTCTGTTATTTTCAATAAATCCTCTCAGCACGTACATTAAGTTCACTGTAAAGCATTCCACATGCGTGACATACATGGTCTGGGGAGTAGGTAAACCCTCCGGTCATGAGATACAGACTGACTCTGAGAGGAACAAAGTTGGGCAAGAAGTAGTAATCCTTACTAGGGTCTTGGTGTGAACTATTCTGTATTTCCCCACATTTAAAATGCTGTTTAAAACTGATCTTAGCCCTGGCTGGTATGGCTCAAGTTGGTTAGAGCATCATTCCATAAACCAAAAGGTTGTGGGTTTGATTCCCAGTCAGGGCACATGCCTGGGTTGCAGGTTCAATCCCCAGTCGGGGTGCATGAAGGAGGCACCCCCCACCACTTTCCACTCTCTAAAATCAATAAGCATGTTCTCAGGTGAGGATTAAAACAAACAAAACCTCTCACTCTAAAACAACAACAGCAACAAAAACTGATCTTACTCTTAAAACTCCTTGCCAATAAACATCTATCTTGTTCTTTTTGTGACCCCAGGGCTGTACCTAACCCAAAGGCACAACTTCATGAAATGCTGTCGAATAAATAACTGAGTAAGCTAATGAAAATGAGAAATAATAGGGTTTGCTGAAAATGGGGGTGAAAAGTATATTAAACCCAGGCCTAATCTGCCTTTCTTAAATAAGTGAAAATTATCATTTTACAGTTTCTCCTCAAAGGCCTAGAATCTTCATTAGAAAGTGGTGATTGTGGGTCAGGATAAGCTTGCTTGGAGCTATATGAAGTCAGATTCCATCCCTTGCCTCCAGGGCTCAGTCTAAGATGGATTATATGTACAGCAGAATAATTAATGGACAGATTTAGGTAACTGCAAATATTCTAAAAGAACTTAAAGGTGAAGGGGTTAAAAGTGGAAATGGAGCAAGAGTTTCTGGAAGGGGGACAGATGGCTCTGACAAACAAGCACACCTTCAACACAAGTGACAGAAGTAGGTCACAATGAGTAAGTGAATTTTCCACTGACTCATTTCCACATGTATCATTGGCAGCAAAGAATCCCAGTGATCTAATTCTCCACCTGCAAGAGCTCTACAAATTAGTTCTCTAATGAAAGGGGCTAGAATCAACACTGACTCAGCAGGGAGAACCACCATCCTGTCCTACAAACAGATCAGTAGACAGTAAGGTCAATAGGCCTGACAAATAATATGCCCTTCATACAAATCCTTGTGTATTCAGAAAATCTAACAACTTAGATGGTGGGTCTATGAGAGTAAAGTGATTCCTGCCTTTTCTACAGCTCCAGAACTATGCAATCGGGTTTAGTAGACTTGCACCAATGAATATATATATTCATTCAACAAATCTTCACTAAGTCTTCGTGCAGTTTTTCAGTCATTAACGTTGCATGCAAATAACCTCTATTTTAGTGCTGATAGGAAAAAAAAGAAGCCTGGTAAATTATTTTAAAATACAAATTCATTTATTTTAGTGCAGATGGGGCATACCATTGCAAATGTCAAATAGTCACCATCCATTATGATAATAGGTCCAGCCAACCCTACCAACTTATTCAAAGTTCACTGCATGAATGATCAGAGCTCTCAGTCCCCAGACAGAACTTAAAATATGTCCTTATTAAAATATTCAAAGGCAATAAATCAGGTTAAAGAGGTGACAAAAGATGGCCTTCCTCTGCCATCGACCCTGAAAAGTGCTCTCTATCGGAGGAGACAGTGAGCTCAGTTTTTCTGTCTACGTGTGGGACGCAAGGGTGGAGCAGTGCTATGGAGACCCACTGTCTGCTGGCCAGGAACTGATATTAAAATAAGTCTGTTGAAATCCTGCATTTCACTCTAGTGGGAAGTCATTCCCAGATGAAAGGAAATGCTTTCCTTCCCCCAGGAAAATACACTCTCCCCATTTGGAAAGATTCCACCCCATAAACACTAGTTTCATTTTCTCTAGTACAGTTCATGAGTTAGGTAGCCTCATCCATATTTTGAACACAATTAGTGAAACATCATCAGCCAGTTCTGAAGCACCAGTTGAAGCTCTAGGATAAATAGTTTTCAGTGTAAAAGCTGAATGGCATGAGATCAACACTTATGACCTTGGCCTCTTTAGCACAATGCACTACTGAACCAAGGTACTATATAAAAACACAGCTATTGAAACACCCAAGGCTCTATACAATGAGACATTGTAAGTGACATAAACACTCAGGATGGGAGAGCATAGAACATTTACAAAACAGTGGTCCTGCAAATATATAAAGCTCATACGATTTTACTGTTTTAAACTAAAGCTACCGGAAACCACAAAATAGAATGAAAAGTGTAAAACCACAATCTCATTACTATCTACAGAACACATCCTTATTCCAAATCTCAGTTTCAGGATTGACACTTTGCCTTAGGACTGCTCTGGAATAATAGTTTACAGAACTGAAAAGATTTGTGTTGTTGTTTTCCTTGAGTTAAAAGGCCACTCATATGATGTAGTTCTGCTACCAAGGCGATGGCTTCCACTTCAAGAACCAAACTGATAAATACATCATTCAGCAGCAGGTATCCAAGAGCCATCAGCTGGTCACCTTGGATCTTACGCCTGGTACTAATCTGGTTCAAGCCAAACTTGAAAAGGAAAACAACATAAACCACCAAATGTTGCCTCTGAGACTATGAAGCAAAAGAATATGAAAAAGATCTATCATATCATGGAATTACTAAACTAATTACAAAGATTTTATATTGTATTGCCCTTGGCAATTATTTGTTAAATGAACACCTTTCAGGACGTGAAAGATGTGAAGGAATGATATCTAGCCCCATGTGTATGAGTATTTAGACAATAAAAAAGAACACTTAATTAGGAATGTGGATTGGTAAATCTCTAGATGTTCCTAAATATAAATAACATTTCACATTGGCTCATAAAATTAAAATATTTTTTAAATTTATTTTTTCTTTATTTTTACAGTTGACACTATTACAGACTCCCCATTTTCCCGCCCCCAGCCTGCCTCCACCCAGCTCCTGTCCCCACTCCCTCTGGACATCACCACACCGTGGTTTGTATCTATGGGTTTCACACACGCGCTCTTTGGCTAATCCCTTCACCTTCTTTCATCCAGTCCCCTGCCAACCACCCCCGAACCCCCACATACACACAGCTTTAAACATGTCCACATTTTTAAATTTAAATTAAAAAATATCATCATGTGAAATTTTGCAGTATGTAATTTAGAGGAGTCCAAAATATAGGTCTTATTTTCAGATGAATTGGGATCAACCTCATATGAACCTGTATATAGCACTGACTTTTCAAGGGCAAAGACAACTATGTATTTCAATAATGTGGTTAACATCAAATTATAAACTCAACCAAAATGAACTTATATTTTTCTTCCTTCTATCCTTCACTTCAGATGAGGAAACATGCTTTCCTTTTAAAACTCCTACTACGGCACTATTTACAACAGCCAAGTGTTGGAAACAGCCTAAGTGCCCATCAGTGGATGATTGGATCAAAAAACTTTGGTACATTTACACAATGGAATTCTATATAGCAGAAAGAAAGAAGGAACTTGTACCCTTTGCAACAACATGGATGGAACTGGAGAGTATTATGCTTAGTGAAATAAGCCAGTCAGTGAAGGATAAATATCATATGATCTCACCCATTACGGGACAATAATGAGCAA